>CM055439.1:9445677-10045677 GCA_029228465.1 Salix viminalis
CATAATTTATTAATTTTTTATGCGTGAAAGTCTATATAGAGAATTTGAAGATGTGCAAATACAATGAAAAAGACCACACTTTATTCATATGTAGCTTGGCTGAATTTATACACATTTGTATGCTATGTAAGGCAATATTGCCAAATGAATGCTAATAAAGATATACAGTAAATGTTGAGATTTATACAGATATTCTAACGGTAACAATAGCTAGAAATGGAAGTGACTGTTGAGATGTTGAATTAGGAAGGTTTTGTGGAATGTTCCTCAATACGCCCCCTCAAGATAGGGCTTCCGTCAGTAAGGCCAATCTTGGATCTTAAGAGGGCAGTTCTTTGTTGAGACAGTGGCTTAGTCAGCAGGTCGGCAAGCTGGTCCGTGGTGTGAACATGGTGGACATTTAGAGTACCTTTTTGGACTAAGTCACGCACGAAGTGGAGATCAATCTGGATATGCTTCATTCTGGAATGGTCAACAGGATTATAGCTCAAGTGAGTGGCCCCAAGGTTGTCGCATAGCAGGGCAGGAGGTTCCGTGAGTGGATGTCCAAGTTCATTCAGAAGATTCATGATCCACATGGTTTCAGAGGCTGCATTCGCAAGGGACCTGTATTCGGCTTCGGTCGATGAGCGAGCAATGGCTCGTTGCTTCTTGGAGCTCCAGGATAGGGGATTTTGCCCGAGAAAACAGATGTATGCCGAGGTGGAGGTTCGATCGTCAAGGTTGCCAGCCCAATCAGCATCCGAGTATGTGGTTAGAGCCCAAGGGGTGTCCTTCCGCAGGTGGATGCCATGAAATATGGTGTGTTTGAGGTACCGGAGTAGACGTTTGGCAGCCGTCCAGTGGGAGTGAGTTGGCTTGTGCATGAACTGGGACAACTTGTTGAATGCGAAGGAGATGTCTGGTCGTGTAAGAGAGAGATACTGGAGGCTCCCAATTACGCGACGGAATTCTGTGCTATCAAATGCAGCAGTGCCATCAACTAATTTTAGTGAAGAACTAGTTGATAAAGGTGTGGAAACATCCTTGGCACCAATCATGTTAGTTTTAGACAGTAAATTGCGAATGTATTGATGTTGAGATAGAAATAAACCTGTACCGGTGGCGATGACTTCTACACCCAGAAAGTAATGAAGATTTCCCATGTCTTTCAAAAAGAATTTTGAGCTCAGTTGCTGGATTATAGAGCTCACAAAGGCTGAGTTATTACCTGTAACCACAATATCGTCCACATATACAAGCAAATAGCATATAATTTTACCAGTGCGATAAATAAATAAAGAGGAATCACCCTTGGAATTAATAAAGCCGAGAGTGATGAGTGCACTTTTAAGAGTGGAGTACCAGGCTCTTGGGGCCTGCTTGAGGCCATAAATTGCCTTGCGTAATCTGCAAACATGGTCTGGTTTTGTAGGATCCTTAAAACCGGGTGGCTGGTTCATGTAAACAACTTCATCAAGCTGTCCATGCAAAAAGGCATTATGGATATCCATTTGCCGCAAAGACCAGCCATTTATAACAGCAATGGTCAATATCAATCTAATGGTAACAGGTTTAACTACAGGGCTGAATGTTTCGGTATAGTCAATTCCGGGTCTCTGATGGAACCCTTTGGCCACTAATCTGGCTTTGAAACGTTCAACAGACCCATTTGAGGTTCTTTTGACCCTAAAGACCCATTTGCAACTGATGGGTTTGCAGGTGGCCGGCGGTGGGACTAGTTCCCAGGTGCCGTGTTTCATGAGAGCTGTTAGCTCATCGGACATGGCTGCACGCCATGGTGGCAGGGACAAGGCTTGGCTTACACATGTGGGTTCAAGG
The DNA here is from genome assembly GCA_029228465.1 of Salix viminalis. Taxonomy (NCBI): domain Eukaryota; kingdom Viridiplantae; phylum Streptophyta; class Magnoliopsida; order Malpighiales; family Salicaceae; genus Salix; species Salix viminalis. Next base: position 9,447,499 of record CM055439.1, read on the forward strand.
CTGTGGGGAAGGGGGTGTTTGGTCACGGTGTGTAATTGTTTTGGTTTGTAGATGTTGTTCATGGATCGGGTGGTCATGGGGTGTGTTCGGTGATTGGGTGAGGGGGTTTGGTTGTGGGTTCCTGATGGGGTTGGGTGTGGCTCGGAATTTGGTGGTGGTGGCACGGCTGCGGAGTGGTGTGATGCGTGTGTGGGAGATGGAAGATGAGATGCAGTTTGAGAATCAGACGGGCATGAAGCATAATCAGAAAAATCAGAGGTAATTGAGTGTAGAGAAGAAGGAAAGTTACCTGGAGGAGACGATCGGACGGTGGTGGCAGACCCCGAATTCACTGGTGTGGCTGGAGGAGGGACTGGAACAGAGGTGAGCGGCGTGTCGGTTGAAGGAGGAGAGGAACCAAGTGACGAAGTGGGCTGATCAATTTGACTTAGGGATTGGGTTTCATCAAAGATTACGTGTCTGGAGAGATAGAGACGTTGGGTTGTGGGCTCAAGACACTTGTATGCACTTTGGGTGAGGGAATACCCAATAAAAATGCAAGGTATGGATTTTGGCTCTAATTTATGATTAGTGTAGGGCCGGGTAAGAGGATAACAAATGCACCCAAATTTTCTTAGTTTAAGATAATTTGGTTTTTGTTTAAATAAAACTTCAAAAGGAGATTTATTTTCAAGTAGAGCGGAAGGGTGACGATTTATTAAATATGCAGCAGTATGAAATGCATGAGGCCAATATGATAGAGGTAATTTTGCATCAGTGAGAAGAGTAAGACCAGTTTCCACCAAATGACGGTGTCGACGTTCAGAGACACCATTTTGTTGTGGTGTGTGTGGGGCTGTTGTATAATGACTAATCCCATGAGTGGAAAAAAATGGTTTTAGACCAATGAACTCACCGCCATTATCAGAATAAATACTTTTGATGAGTGTCTGAAATTTTTTTTCAACAAGTAATTTAAATTGGGGAAAAATAGTCTTGACACAAGATTTTGCTTTGATGGGATAAAACCAAATATATTTTGTGTAGTGATCTACAAATATTAAATAATACTTAGAGCCATCTAGACCAGTGCAGTGGGCAGGACCCCAAACATCAGTATAAAGAGTATCAAGAGGTGCGTGACTTTGAATACTTGTGGATCGAAAAGGAAGTTGATGGGCTTTATTAATATAACAAGAAGAACATAAAGAATTAAAAATTTTTTGTGTTTTTGTTGTAGGTAAAGAAAATAAATTGACAAGATTGCGAACAATTTTAGAGGACGGATGTCCAAGACGCTTGTGCCAGCCATCAACGGAAGTGCGTTCGTGCATATTGGCAACCATTTTGGATGATGGGCCAAACAGTGAATTCGGGAACTGGTAAACACCGTCTTCACATGCACCTCTTAGTAAAGTCGCCCTCGAAGCTTGATCCTTCACAAGAAAATGAAATGGGTGAAGTTCAACAAAAACATTATTTTTAGAAGTAAAATGATGCACTGAAATTAAATTTTTAGAAATATCAGGTACGCAAAGAGTATCATTAAGGACAAAATTTCGCATAGGTGTTTTTAATGTTAATGAGCCAATATGTGAGACAGTCAAACCTGTACCATCACCAATAACCACTTCATCGGTGCCGTCATACTCAGAGTGAATCGATAAATTTCTCAAGTCACCGGTAATATTATGTGATGCAGCGGAGTCAAGAAGCCATTTCTGATTTTGTGCACCGGATGTGTTTGCACAATTTGCCATAATTTCATTACGACGTAAATTTGGACACGTCTTGGCTGTATGGCCCATATTGTCACATAGTTGACACTTTGGGTTAAAGTGTCGCTGGATGGGCCTAGTGTTGGGATACTGCCTTGCAGTCTTGAAGGGCCCGGAATAGTGGTTGGGCTGAGCTGTGGAGGAGTTGGGCCCGTTGTGCCTAAAATTTCCTCTCCGTGAGGATCCATTTGGTGAATGAGGTGGTTGTCGGTGGCGATTTGTATAATTAGCAGAGGCAAGCAGCTGCTGTGTAGAGGTGTCCATACGTCTCAGGTAGTTGTCGTGGCCGACGAGAAGATCGTGCAGTTCTTCAAAGGACAGAGAGGTGGGTCGTGCTCGGATGGAGACAGCCATGTCTCTGAAGTCAGAACCCAGGCCGTTCAAAATGTATAGAGTAAGGTCGTCGTCTGAAATTGGGTGGTCGATGAGAGCAATTTCGTCAGCGAGCGCCTTCACGGTGTGCAGGTAATCCGTGACAGACCGATTCTTGCGTTGGATTAGAGTAAGTTCCTCCTTCAATTGCATGGCCCTTGTTCTGGATTTGTTGGCATACATGTGATGAAGCTTCTCCCAAGCTTCATGGGAAGTTTTGGCAGTGGCGATGAGAGGGGTGATGGCAGGTGATGTGGAGGCCAAAATTGCACTGAGGATAAGCTTATCCTGACGAACCCAATGGGTTTTGTTCAAGTCTGAGCTGGAAGTGCCAGCCGGAGATGGGCACTGAGAAATTCCAGTGACATAATCCAGTAAATTGTACCCAATGAGGAGAGCTTCAAATTGGGCTCTCCATTGGGGAAAAGTGGATGGTTTTAGTTTTTCATTGATTTGAGAGGTAATGTTTAGTGCAATCAGCACATTTTCGGGTGTGGATGGGGGTTGAGAGATGGGATTTGTTGCTGTTATTGGGTCAGCAGGGGAAGACATTGTGTTGGATGAGGATGGATCGATGTGCTCGTGTGAGAGAGGCTCTTCTGATACCATATAGAGAATTTGAAGATGTGCAAATACAATGAAAAAGACCACACTTTATTCATATGTAGCTTGGCTGAATTTATACACATTTGTATGCTATGTAAGGCAATATTGCCAAATGAATGCTAATAAAGATATACAGTAAATGTTGAGATTTATACAGATATTCTAACGGTAACAATAGCTAGAAATGGAAGTGACTGTTGAGATGTTGAATTAGGAAGGTTTTGTGGAATGTTCCTCAATAGTCTATTCTCGAAAAACATATTATATGAATCCAGATAAATGAATAAATCTCGGTATTTTTAGAAGAAATGTGTGTCTAAAAACTGCATATTTCTTGCTGGCATGCATATATCTGTAGTCATCCTAAGAGTGTGTTTGGTATTGCGGTTGTTGTTGTGGTTGAGGTTGGAAAAAAAACAGTTTTATAAATAGTGTTTTTGCTGCGGTTCAAAATAAACAGTGAAGTGTTTGGTTAAAACTATAATTAAGCTTGAAGTTGATAAAAACAGTTTCATATGTTTGGTTATCGTATTTTTTTTATAATTCAACAAGAGGCTGTAAATTTTAATAATTTAGGTAAAATGAGTGGCATGTGATACAGGATTAATTCAGTTAAGTTTTATGTGGAATCGGGGTAGGAGTTGACTTGACTGACTTGATAGATCAACTGGATTATAAATTAATATAGATTTTAAAGCTATACTGATATCGCAGCACTAAAATTTAATAAATACATTCCAAGCTTCATTTAAGATCCGTTTGGAGCAATTTATAAGTACAAAAATAATTGGAAAAAAAAAAAAAACAGTTGCATGTCAAACTAACCATGAACCACTTATTGTCGGAAACGCGTGAAATTAAGTGGTCATTGACCTTTTTGATCGAACATTTTATGGCCAGGTAAGGAAGAGAGAAATGCAGCAGCTACCACACCTACACTATGCCTCTTGAATAATTTATTTTGATAGCGATTGATATTGTTATGATTTTTAGAATTATTTATGACAATTTCAGCACCCTTAATTGTTTTTTTTTATAAAAAAAAATCTAAGAAGGTCATTTGGGATTCAATTACCCCTCTCAGGAGGGTTCATGGCTATTTTAATATCAAATCAACCTAATCAATTTGTTTAAAATAGTATAAAATCAAAATTTTATTTAAGATTTTAAATATTTGAATTAAGAGGTTGTTAGGGACGGCGGTTGTACCGCTGTTTCCTCCAAATTTGAATTTTTTTCATTTTAAATGAACTTTTTAGTGTTTTTAAATCATTTTGATGTGCTGATGTCAAAAATAATTTTTAAAAAATAAAAAAAAAATCATTTTGATATATTTTTAAATGAAAAACACTTTCAAAAACAACCGTAACCGCTCTCCCAAACAGGCCCTAAGATATTTATAGGAATGGCATGAGATGGGGAAGTTTCTTCCCTTGCAATGAAATTAATTGGAAATTTCTCAGACGTTGAGAAGAAGAAGGAAAAAGCAGCAGTGATTTGAAAAGAAAGGTGCGATCATAATCACAAGGCCTTGTCAGACTTTGCATCTAATTCTATTGATTTCTGCGTGGCATTTAAGAGAGAGCCTGGCGTCAGTCAAACAAGTTTGCCTTCAACCTCGAGCTCACGACCAGGAAGTTTCTTTGTGGACGACGAAGAATTTCCGAACTTCTTCTTGCATGTCATTGTTAGGGTTTGCAGTTTATGAGAAATGTATTTGTTTCCGTACTTGATGATCTTGACCTCGTGTGTCTGACTTTAGGATCGGCGTCGGGGGGGAAGGTTCGGGGATTTAGAGAGGAGGAGCCTCTGTCATTGCATGAGAGATATTTACAATATAACTACACATGTAAAAATAAAATCTTAATGTTTTTTAAGTGTAAAAATAATTTCAAACCGAACCATGTAAAAATTAATTTGATGTGATTTGGTCGTCTTGACAATTCTATAGACAGCTTTAATGATTAATCTGATATTTTTTTAATAAATATTAAAACAATAATATATTGAATCAATTTAGATTAACTCGGGTTAATTAGTCAATATGTACACTAAGTTTATGGCATCATGATAGCCTCGTAAAAAAATCAAAAGAAATCAGAAAGTTCAATTTTTGATAAAAATAATATTGAAGGATAAAACTGAAAAAAAACTTAAAAAAAAATCCAAAAAATTATTTGACTCAGCCAACTAGGGTTAACTATCAAACCCACAACTCGGCTCATGAAACGACGATAATCCAATAGAGAAAAAAATAAATTAAATTATAAAATTTAAATCTCAATCAATATAATGATAAAGGAAAAAATTGAAAAAAATCAATTGAAAAAACAACACGAGACACCACTCAAATTAACCGGCTAACCCGATTCATGAGATGAGGAACTATGAAAAAAATCATGAAATTTAATATCAAATTAGTTCAATAATAAATGACAGAGAAATACTTAAAGAACCGATTTAATCCGTTAAACTTGTAGTCTATTAATGAATATAAGATAATCTTACAATAAATAAAATAAAATAGTGAAGTCTAGACTCTAATAAAAAAAAAACATGGAAGTCCCAACATTACAATAATAACATCACATGTGACGTTTTTAATAATCTTACAATAAAAAATAAAAAATAAAAACTTTTTTTGAAACGGAATTACCAACATTTCATGTGAATTTCCTTTTACGATAGCTGCAGCCTATTTGCACATCAAAATGTCTTATTACTTTAAGAGTGACGTTCTTCAGATTTTCCATATCCAGGAAGTCCCATCCACCAAAAAAGAAAACGAAATCCAGCAGGAGCGTGATGGAATTTTTTTTATCTCGGAAAATATATTTATTTTTAAAAGTTATTCTATCAATTTAATTTTAAATAAAAAAAAATACTCGGATAACACCAAAAACACACTGAGTTAATGGTTTTTGATTTAAATTCTAGCTATCATGATAACCTACCCTGATCAAGACTACAGGATTTTATTTTAAAATTCGAATCCAGGGGATCATCTCCACTAACAACTTGCAAGTTATTTCAATAAATAAATGAAATATTATAAAAAAAATTAAGGGGAATAAAAGCTGAATCTGGTAATGAAATATACACGGACACGTTATTTCAATAAATTAAATAAAATAAAAAATAAAAAAATACCCGAGTTGTAACTATTAGCATTTTAGCAGTTATCAGATAAGAATATATTCACCTATAAAATAATTGTTTTGACTTAAAAATAAAAAAATAAAAAATAAAAAATAAAAAACAACCAGAACCAACTATATTTTAAAATCACATCGCACCAAATGAAACTTTAAATTTTATATTGTTCAACTAGTGGTATTATTTTAGTTACTTTTAATGATATATAAATTTATATATCTTTTCTCCTCATATCTATCTATCTCTCTTTATTTAAAATAAATTTAAAAAATACTTAATCTGATGTCACTGATTATTTTCTACGCATCATCAGATTATTTACAATAAACTTTATGTTAAAAAAAGCTGTGCCAGGAAATGGACAGGACGGACTCTGGAAAAAGAAAGGTCAGGCGTTCTTATTATTTCCCGGTGACGTGGATCATAATCTTCCTCGTCCATCAATGAGTTCACATGGAAAGGTCAGAAACTATAAATAAGACAATTAAATTTATACTCCTCCTAAAAGATCCAGAGACCTTAAGCTAACCAAACTCCACGATTAACTCCCAACCTCCTTAAACTTTAATTAAAAACATGTTCAAATCATATGTTAAAATGTCATCCAACCACCATTTACATTTTCTTAAATCGTTTCTGTTTTTAAGATGTCCTAATTTTATACCTTAATTTGTTTTTCATAGATATTTCAAATTAGTTTCGCATATAAAATTAAATTTAATTCTCTGGCCAGTTTTTTGGAGAAAACAAAAGGGTCGTTGAAGTGATGGGTGTACAAGCAACGTTTGATTGTTTTTTACGGCATTTGTCTTTCTAAGAAAAACAAAAAGGGGTCCAGGTAGATGATGAGCTTAAATTAAAGAATGAAGCTTCGTATTGAAATACATGGTATTTTTTATAATTAAAATGTCTTGGTATGTTAAAATAATTTAAAAATATATTAATTTAATATATTTTCATGACAAACATATCCAGTTTCAAATGTAAAAATTATTCGATTTAAATATTTTTTTCATGGCAATTAAATTTTATCGTGATTACACTTTCTTGCAGGGTTGTCAATATTATTCCGTTCTGGTCGGAATAACCGGAGTGTTTCGTGCCATTAAAAAAACTGAGACAAAACGACATCATTTTTCATCTCGGTTTTAATTACAGTCCGTTCAAAAAATTCAGTGAAACGTCTCGGTATCGCTCGTTAAGGTGTCTTTGTTTCGGCCTTAAAATCCTTCTTATTGTCATTAATTTGTGATTGTGTTTCTAATTTTGAGATTATATTTGTTTGAATTTGTGTTTATATTGTATAATTTAAAATTAATTTATCTTGAATTTTAATTATACTTGTTGAGTTAATATTTTAATTTTTATATCGATTTATCATAATAATTTAAAAATACTAAAAAAAACTTAATTTAAAATAAATAAAATTTTATTTTATTTTTTTTAAAAAAATATTTTTGAAATGAAATGAAAACATGAAAAAAAAAAAAAAAAAAAAACTGGCGGCGAAAGGAGGACGGGGTCTTCATGATCCAACGGCTTAAGACAGGAAAAAAAGACAATGATAGACTTGATAGTAACCGCATAGGGTTGTGTTCTCTAGGAAGTCGAGCCATGTAAGATCGAGGGAGGAGGGTTTTTTTCTAGATCATATGACCCTACTTTTTCTGACAGTTAATAAAGAAGATTTCGTCAGGACATTTAACTCCTTCGGTCCCACCAGTGATGAACGGCTGACACCACCACCACCTCGGCCACCGCCCCATTAGGAGTGAATCCCTTTATTATATTTTACAGTATAACTTGAAAGAAGAAGAAGAAGAAATAAATCGAGGGTGGTAAATGGGCTACTTGATAGTATTAAACTACATGACTAAATTTATAGCTAGTTCTCACGATGATTATGTAACCATTAAGTGTCTGTTTATCACGGTGATATTTCTAAAAAACAATTTTTAAATGAAAATTATTTTTAAAAATAACTTTAATTACATCACCAAATTTTATTTTATTAAAATGTATCGCGAGCAGGGTTGGGAACCGCCACCGTTAAGGCAGTTGGGGGGACAAATTATAGGTTTGTTGTTGACTTAAAGTGAGCGATAGGCAATATAGCATGCGCATTGCTTGCTCTCCCTTAAAATCTGTGGGTTCTACCACCCACCCAATTCACGATTATTGAGCACAAAGCTAAAAGGTGTGGGGATATTAGCACCGCTAATTTAGTGTTTTTTTTTTTTAATTTAATGTGTTTATCAATACTATTTTTTCACATGTATTACCATCATGTATTTTCATTTTAATCTCATTTCTCTCTCCATTTTTTATCATTATTTTTAATTTAGTCCTGGTAATATGTGACCCATTTTGCACATTTGACAAGATAACTTTGGTTGTCTCGATTTATGAGTTTAGCAAGATATTTTTTTAAATTAAATTTGATTTATTTTTTTATCATATAATTATAAAAAACATTTCAAGGAAAAAAAACATGCTATTAAATTTTAGAGTTCAAGGGCTTGTTGATGAATCTTTTCAAAAAAAATAATTTATTATTGGATTGATTGAGAACTGAATTTTATGATTTGTTTTGCTTTTTATAAGATTGTCATAGACTTATAAAAAAACTTTCATTATTTGTTTGACACTTAATTTTGCAATTATTTATTTTTATTATCATGTAGTTAAATAAATCATGTTTAGAAAAAAAAAAGTTATTATTTTAATAGTCCATTACTCGATTTTAGAGTTTGATATGTTGGCCCATGTTACATGATTCACAAGGTTAATAAGTTTACCCATCAAACTTATATGTTTTTTTTCTAGTTCTAATCCTCTTTTATTACACTCTTCTTCAATATTGGTCTGGTTAAAAAATAAAATTTATTAATTGTTTTTATATTTATTTTTGGGTAATCATGATTTCAAATAAATATATTTTTTAGAGTTATTACTCGATTTTATAAACATGTATTTTTTTATTATAAAAATATTTTTTACAAAATAATAATTATTCAACTCGGTGAAGTTCATGACTTAAGTTGTAAAGTGACCAAAATCCAAAATTGATCTAGTCCAGTATATTTTTAATATTAAAAAAAAAATCTCATTTTTTTCTTTTCAAAAAAATTGTCATGTTTTTACAAGTTATTAAAATTATCTCTAAATTTACTAAAACTAATAATTCACTCTGAGTTAGTTCCCATAGAGTTTAATTCAAAATTGGAGTTAGTTAAGAAATAAAGTTGACAGGTTTAAAGATCAAAACAGTATTTATTTTTATTTATATAAGCATGTTAAAATCACATAAAAAAAAACGCACAATTAATTCTCCCGTGCTTCATCATTTCTTCTTCATCGGCCTCTTCAACCACTAAAGAGTGCCCACCCATTTCCTTGTCTCGTGTAATTCTAGTGGGGAACATGAACATCCCTCCCTCAATCACTAATATACTCCTTGTGCTTTATCAAAAAAAGAAAGCCATTCCAATACGAATGGTTGATTGACCATTATACCCTCTCTCTTTTAAATCTAAGGCTTTCATAAAAAAAAAAAAATTTTCTTTCTTTAAAAGAACCTCTATCAATATTTATTTAATGTCCAGAGCAGACCATGAGAAGAAAAAAAAAAGGGAGGGGGGGCTCAAAAGTCAAAACAGGTGACCGGAATAAACTGGTCCAATTTTTAATTTCCAGGTACTTAGGTTTTACGTCTCATAAATGTCCGAAGACTGTTTGCTTTAGGATTCAAATTTTAAGCAAGAACATGTTGACAATAAGTATTTCCCTGGCTCAAGAGGCACCGTCGAAAACTAATTTGAAAATATTTTTATTTCAAACAATTTATTTTATTGCTCAAGAGAGCCAATCCATTAAAATGTGGAAAAATAAATTATCAAATTACACATTAAAAATATATGTTTTTCGTTCATGGTAGTAATAGACATCAGTAACGTATGCAATGAACCAAAAAGCTTTTTGGTTTTTCTATTTTTTTAATTACTTCCTCTAGTAATTATAAATCATGCTGCCACAGAATTATATATATATATATATAAAAAAAAACAGAGAAATTGGAGGGGACAAAACCGTAATTCAAACATATCAGCATCAACACTGGTCAAATCGAACGCGCGAACGAGTCGTCACTCTTAACGATTGTGATTGACTCTTCCAAAATCAGCAAGCTTCCTCGACCGGTTCGCGCAAAACGAGGCCGCAGTAGAAAGATGCGGCTTTGCCGGTGCCCTAAGGTCACCAGAAAATCCCACTTCAGGCGGCAATCCTCCGTTCTGGCTCCAATTCCGGCTAGGACTCGCCCTCACAAGAGGACTCAAACAAAACGTCAATCCAGACAAGTTCCTCGTGTGTCCCGCCTTCCCCCCGCCGCATGGCAGCCTTCGGCACTGGTGTCTTCTTCCACCCTGGCGAAGACTCCGGCGAGTAGACGCTCCCTGAAGGTGACTGGTCACAATTTTCACAATACTCCAAATCTGTACCTCTCGCTGGCGACATTCCTCGATCTAACCTCTGGCGAGGCTCTCCACAAACTGAACCAGAGTATTCCATGGATAATTGCGGCGATGGCTTTCTCCGTCGACCGGAGAAGATTGTTGATAACCAGGAAGGGGAAGAAGAAGATGGTGCTTCTATGGAGTCATGATAGCCAGTAGAGTGTGTATTGAACTTTTCGGATCTGGACCTGAATATACTGGAGAAAAGCGACAACCTTTTGTTTTGCTTCTTGTAAGCTGCGGTTGTTGTGGTTGTAGAGGTGGTGGTGTAGGTAGGGCCCACCTGCGGAGTGCTGTAGAAACGGAGGTTGTGGTGTTGGTTGTGGGCGGACCAGGAGTCGTCGTCGTCGTCAGATTTACGGCGAGAAACGTAAGGAGAAACAGAGCGAGGAAATATCAGAGGAGGAGGTTGGTGGCGGCGGCGGTGGTGATTTTGAGAATTAGAATATGATTTACGGCTTTCGTCTATTATCACGGTGGCGCGTGAGTGAAGTTGTGCCTTTGCTAATTGTGCTATTTGCTGCTGCTCCTGCTGCTGTAATTCAACCTGAGCGGCGATTAACGCAGACAATCGTTCTCGGAGACAAGAAGAACACACGCCGACGCTGCTGCTGAGGTCGCACGGGTGTTTATTGCACCTCATTTAGTAAAACCAGCAACAGCAAGAGTATACACGTGTTATTATTTGTTTTGCTTGTGCGTGAAGAATGTTCATGCGGTGGTGATGGCGGTGCGTGGCGGCATTTTGTCTTGATGTGGCGGTTCAGGTGGTGTCTGTACTTTACAGATGCAGACGAGGGGCTCGAAGGGAAATGCCTTGTCTTGTTGTGAGAACTAGAGAGAGATGGGTGAGTTTTTATAGTTGGCGTTAACAAAACAGAGCCTGAGGTGGGAGTTCTTAGGCAAATAGAAGAAAAGGTGAGAGTATTTATGGGTTTAAGCGTGTGTTTGAGAGAGAGGTTTTTTTAAGGCGAAATCCCTTTAAAGTACACTAGAGATGGGAGGTGTCTCTTTTGTGCGAGGTTGAAAATGGAAGACACCTTGGCTATAATATAATTAATTATAAAAACATACTTTACGACATCAATGATTTACTATGAGCCTAGACATATGTGTTCTATATTTATTAGAGCCATATTTTATAGGGTTTTTTATATTAAAAAATATATAAATATGCTTGTAGTTAGGGATATAATCATTTTTTTCAAATGATGTAATAGTCATTTCAGTATTGATTATAAGCAATTCGCTTTGCACACCTTATTTCGGTACAATTAAATAATTATTTTATCACTGTGAGCAAAAAATTATAAAACTTCCCTGAAAAGGAATTTTCATTTTTTCTCAAAAATAAATCACAGGTTTCCATCCTCGTTTGAAAAACACGTAGTAATCATATTTGTTGTCAATATCTCAGCTCTATTATTTATTCTTTTAATTTATATTTCCCCCCGACATTGTTATAAAGTTGCGTTTGTTTTTAATATAGTCATTATAATTTTAATTTGTCACATTTTATTTTTTTCAATTTAGTTCTTGTTTTTTTATTGGTTTGTCGGTAAAAAATTATTGGTTTCCAATCTTATCATTTAATTAAAGTTTATTATGTTTTCTTATTACCATGCTATCCTTATTCTTTTGAATTTTTTTCTCTGTTAAGAGTTTTTTCTCTCTTTCAATCTAACCCTCCTATCAACAATTATTTTTTATTATAAATTTCACCATCGTTCTTATAATTATTGTTTTGCCCCCGATTGTATCATCTAACGTTGATTTGTTGGGGATTGAGTTTTTTATTTGTTCATGTGTTACTCCAGTCTAATGATCTATGTCCCGGGTTTGAGAGGTCATTGTGAGTTAACATTCTTTTTTTTTTTGCTCCTTTTCTTTTACTATTTTGTCATTTAACAACAATTTTTTTTAATTAGATTTTTTATGTCAAATTTGAACCCACTTTTTTCTTTTTTACTTTTTTACCCTCTCAGTAGTTGATTGCTTACTTTTCAATTTTATTTCTTAGTATTTTTTTTGTTGGGGATTTTGCTCTCCCCTGTACGGGGTTTGCTCATGCCCCGTGATCAAATTTACTTTTCTTGAATGCGACATGATTTGACTGTGGTTTATTTTAGATTCCTTTGTAAAATTGATTTATTTTTAATTTTATCTTCGATATTTGATATTTCTTGAACTGATTCTTGAGCTATTTTTTCAACTTCTTTAATACAGGATTATCCTACTTGCAGGTCATGGTCACGAGAATAACAAATTAATCCATGTCGACTCTAATATATAATTTTTTTTAAGATATATGTTCATAGGAATAACAAATCTTCAAAACCAATGACTGGTGTTTTTCTAGTTTTTTTTAATATTTTCTTCAATTCATCATACAATATTTATTTTTCTAAGGATTACTGTTCGTGTTTTGTTTTCACATTCCTTTCACAAGATTAAATATTTTAATCTAGTTATTTGTTAATTAAATATTAATTTGTTTAATTAGATACAATTATAGTCTATGATTATAATTTTGTTTATATAGGAAACACAATGAAAAAAAGGAAGTATTTTTTATCCAAAAAAAATCTGACTAGTAAGCTACAAATGAGATAATTATTCAAAGGAACTAGATCTAGGTTGACTTTTTAGATCTCTTTACGGGGGCGGTGTTTTAATGATTACCATGGCTAATTGAGATTCGTTTAGTTAAAATTCATCCACTCAAATAAAAAGCAGTAAAGATCTTCAAAATTTTATTACCGTCTTTTACCTTTTGCATTTAATGATTGGGTTTGGTGGCCGGCTGGGAACGGAGGAATTCTTTAAATCTACGTGTTTTGTAATTAGGTGGCACGCGCGGTTTCGGTGGCGCGTGCTTGGAATAAATTAGTTAATTGGGACAAAAGTAGGAGTCTTCTCATGTGGGCTCGACTCAGCAGAGCAATCATACGAGGCTTATTATATCACACGGCTGCTTGTCAGTTTGTAAAGACATGCACGCGCTACTGAAAAGCGTCGGAGAGAGCTTTTCCTTTCCATGCGTGCCTTAATTTTGTGGCCTGTCTAACTGGCTTTTGATAATGGGCTTGGTGCGAGCTTTGAGCTTTTTTTTGTTGGTGGGTGATCTGGCAACCGAACCCTTGCCCCGAGTTTGACTTCACCCTAAGAAAGTGTCAAAGAGCACGTCCGAGCCCTTGCAATTTGCTTCGGTGGTGAGAACATAGCCAAGTATCTTGTTGACCCGAGCCTGAAATTATAGCTTCTGAACAGTAAAAGCTGCTTTGGGTCCGAGCCAACAGCTTTTGCATGGACAAATGACAGCTGCATCGCTGAATAAACTCTGCGCTTCCAGGGGAAAAAGAATTGGAAAGATACCGGCAACATTAACAAATAACTAAAAGAATACGAAAATCACTATTCATGAACTGTTCATTGTCTCTGAAAACACTGTGGACGCGAGCTTTTTCATCCGTGTGTCGCGCGAGTTCGTCCACCCTATTTTTTTTTGTTTTTTCCGCATGTGAACAGTGCATTACCGATTAAAGCCCCCGAAAAAGACAAAATAGTGCACAGTTGCAGGGGCTCTCTCGGGTTTTCTCACTTTCTCGGAACGATTACCTTTGCCGAAAAAAGGGCCCGCAAAACCGACAAATTAGCTAACAGGACACGGGGGCAGCGCCGTCCTTTCCCTTCCGGTTTTTTTGTAATTACGGGTGGGGGCAGGGGTGATCCGGTAATTCGCCCATTATTTTATTATTTTTTTCAGCGGGCGGCTGGCGTGTCCGATCCAGCGCCCGGTGAGTTCCGTGCTTACGCGCCACTGTGGCGGCGCGTGCGACCTCTTCCCGCATTCAAAAATTGACTTCCGCCTCTACACACGATGCGCCGGGAGGTCCTCTATCCTCCGGCGCGGCGCGTTCAATAAACCGATGACCGGTTAAGCCGCGGCGGACGGGTTTCGCTCCGGCGTCCCTTTTCTCTCTCCTCCCGCCCCCAAATGCAGATAAGGTCCCTGATGTTTGTGTGAAGTTCCTTTTGGTCCCTGAGGTTTTTATTTCGTTTTTATTACTGATTTATTCAAATTAAAGTTTTATTGTTTTCAATTGTGCCCTCCAATTAAAACTGATTATATAAGAACGTTTTATTTCAGTCCTTATACTTTTGATTTTGTATTTATTTTTTATTCAGTCAATTATTCCGGTACAGATGTTTTGATTTCTTTGATTTGGTCCTCCAATTGAAATTGGTAATATATACAAAGTTTGATTTCAGTCCCTCTTCTTCTGATTTTTTTAAAAAAGGCAGCAGTTTTCAATATTTATTTTTGGTCCTCCGAATTTGTTTTTCTTTAATTTTATACTTTAATTGGAATTAATTTAATATATGTTATTTTTCATTTCGGTCCTTATTCTTTTAATTTTTTATTTGTTATTAATTCATTGTTTTTTTTTTGGTTTTTCTGTATTTTTAATTGATTGATTTTTTTATTGTTTTTTATACAAATATTATGCTTTTTTGTAATAATTTCCTTGGGCAATTTAATTATTTGAATTCCTTTTTTATTAATATTGCTCATTTTTTCTCTTTGTTCATTTATTTTGTTTTTTGCTTCTCTTTTTTTTCTTCTTTAGATTTGGTGATTTTTATGATTTGATTATTTATGCAATAATCATGATATTATTACTTTTGTCCATGTATATATAAGTGTGTTTAACACAATAATAATAATAATAATAATAATAATAATAATAATAATAATAATAATAATAATAATAATAATAATAATAATTTAATTGTTTTTCTTGCTTCCCCCTTTTGTTAATTTTTTTTTCCTTCATATAATTTAATAATTTTTTATTGTTTTGACAGTAATGGCAATGATATTTTTTTTTCCTTTTGTTAAAGTTTCTAAAATATTTTTAGTCTTTCATCAATTATATGTTCTAATATTTATTGAATATTATCTCATAGAAATATATATAAAGCGAAAAAAACATGACCTAAAATTTTTTAAATAAAAAAAATTAATATCAGTATTCTTAAATACATGTAATATAATCATATAATGATAAATCAGATAAAATAAAATAAAAATTGTCTTCGAATTTTAATTTTGTACTTAACACAATAATAATAATAATAATAATAATAATAATAATAATAATAATAATAATAATAATAATAATAATAATAATAATAATAATAATAATAATAATAATTTAATTATTTTTCTTGCTTCCTCTTTTGTTAATGTTTTTTTTTCCTTCGTATAATTTAATAATTTTTATTGTTTTGACACTAATGGCAATGATTTTTTTTTCCTTTTGTTAAAGTTTCTCAAATAATTTTAATCTTTCATTAATTATATGTTCTAATATTTATTGAATATTATCTCATAGGAATAAATATAGGGCGAAGAAAACATGACCTAAATTTTTTTAGTAAAAAAAAATTAATATCAGTATTCTTAAATACATCTAATATAATCATATAATGATAAATCGGATAAAATAAAATAAAAAATTGTATTCGAATTTTAATTTTGTACTTAACACAATAATAATAATAAGAATAATAATAATGATGATAATAATTTAATTGTTTTTTCTTGCTTACTCTTTTGTTAATGTTTTTTTTTCTCTATATAATTTAATAATTTTTTAATCTTTTTAGCAGTGATGGCAATGATATTTTTTTTTCCTTTTCTTAAAGTTTCTAAAATAATTTTTAGTCTTTCATAATAATAAAAATAATAATATAATTATATTCAGCTTAAAAAATAATAATAATAATAATAATAATAATAATAATAATAATAATAATAATAATAATAATAATAACAATAATAATAATAATAATAACAATAATAATAATAATAATAATAATAATAATAATAATAATAATAACAATTTTTTTTCAATAATAATAATAATGAACAATAATAATAAGAACAATAATAAGAATAATAATAACAATAATAATAATAATAACAATAATAATAACAATAACAACAATAATAATAATAATAATAATAATAATAATAATAATAATAATTATAATAATAATTATTATTTTTTGTTAGTAACTCTTTGTTAATATTTTTTTTGCTCTTCATAATTTAATAATTTCTATTGTTTTGACAATAATAGTGTTAATTTTTTTATATATATTTTTAGTCTTTAAGCCTAAGAATATATATAGGGAAAAAGAAAAACATGACCTAGGATTTTTTTTTAATATAAAAAAATTAATATAAGTATTCTGAGATACATTTAATATAGTTATATAATAGTAGATGATCTGCCACACAATTACAAATAACCCGATTAAAACACATTCACAAATTTAATTTTTTTTTATTTATAGAATAATGTCTACTTTTGTCCATGTATATATAAGTGTACTTAACACAATAATCATAATAATAATAAGAATAAGAATAATAATAATAATAACAATAATAATAACAATAATAACAACAACAACAACAATAATAATAATAACAATTATTTCAATAATAATAACAATAACAATAATAACAATAATAACAATAATAATAACAATAATAATAATAACAATAATAATAAAAATAATAATAATAATAATAATAATAATAATAATAACAATAATAATAATAATAATAATAATAATAATAATAAGAATAAGAATTATTTTGTTAGTAACTCTTTTGTTAATATTTTTTTTGCTCTTCATAATTTAATAATTTCTATTCTTTTGACAATAATGGTGTTAATTTTTTTTATATACATATTTTTTAATCTTTAAGCCTAAGAATATATATAGGGAAAAAAAAACATGACCTAGGATTTTTTTTAATATAAAAAAATTAATATAAGTATTCGAGATACATTTAATATAGTTATATAATAGTAGATGATCGACCACACAATTACAAATAACCGATTAAAACACATTCACAAATTGATCAATAAACTACAACAAAAAAATATCACACCAAACAATCAAATAATTCACCATACAGATGGATACAAAAAATATTTTCATAACCAGTAAACACAACTGAATAAAGAAAAATTAGATGATCGACCACACAATTACAACAAAACCAACCACCAACAAATTCCCGATTGACTACAGCAAACAAAAATCTCTAATCAATATAATCTATTACATTTTTTCAACCAACTGATTATATAATTATCAATCCAATTAAAACACACCAGATAATCAAAACATTGTAATTTTGCAATCTATGAGTTAATTAAATCAACACACAATTCAAATCCAAACTGTGACTAAATTATTCTCCAAGACAGTAAAATAATGTCAACAACCAACTAAATCAATGCAAACAAAAAATAATCTATCTTTAATACATTTCAGCGATTATAATATTGGTATCAACCAGTTAAATGCTTAATAACTATTAAAAAATATTTAACAATCAAAACATTCAGTTCAAGACAACAAAATATCATCTTTCATTCATTTTATTGATTACAGATTTACATCAACCAATTAAATAACCATCAAAACAATCAATACATACTAAACAATTAATCAATTATGGTCTTGCAATACTCAAATTACAATTAGTTGATCTTTCAAAAAAAAATTTAGCTAATAATTTTTTAAATTTCATGAATTGAATTATTATCCCAGTATTTAAGCTTATAACAATAATCAACTAATTCAATACATAAAAAAATGTTATAGCATTATTTAAAATTTACGATTCTCTATCTATCAACTAAAAAATTCTCTGCTTACCACATAAATAATCAGTTTGCTACATATAAAAAGCCCGGCGCAACGCGCGGGCTACCCAACTCGTCACTTCTATTCAAATCTCAAGTCTGATTATAAAAAAAACCGTATGTATTTGAAGAATTTAATTTATTTTTATCAACAAAAGTAAATTGACTTGAGAATACTATCTCGTCATGAAACTAAAAAAATAAAAGATGAGAGAGAAGATAATATGTTTTAACTCTATTGAATTTGATTGAAATAAAAAAACAAATTATATCTCACCCGAGTTTATTATTTTTTGCTCAAGATTACATTATTTTAGCTTCTTTTTTTTTAAAAAAAAATTTGTTTAGATTTCATCGAGTTTTGATTAAATTAACCTATCAAGCTGTTTTATTTTAACATAATTGATATAAAAAAGATTTAAATTAAAATTTGACCCGCATCAGACTTCAAATTATAACATGCTGAATCAATTCATATGTTAGAAACAAATTATTTGTTTTTTTTATATAAAAAAAACACCTATCTCAATGAAGTGTTTGACTGAGAATACAATATAATTTTTTTTTGAATTTTTTATATTGTTTTTGTTTTTGTTTTTATCTTTACATTTTTTTAAAAATATATATTAAAATGATGTCTTTGCTGTAACAACTGCATCATTATTTCATTTTTTGCATGTTAAAAATTAACTTGAAATATTTCATGTTTTTATTGTTACGTATAATCTTTATTATACACAAACATCAAGTTTTTAATAAACAGGTTATTATTTGTTCTCAAATTTTTAAAAAAAAGATGTTAACAATATATGCACATTATTTCTTTTGTCCTGGAGAAAAGAAAATGGACTGCAGCAAGACAACTTGAATAAACACTTTATTTTTTGTATTTATTAATATAAATAATTCTTAGCGTGTTTAATTAAATATATGGCTAACCGTTTTTGATTTGCAACTAAGTTTCTCTTACAAACAAAAGAAGTTATAACACTCATAACCATTCTTAATTTGTTATTCTGTGAGATGTCTCAGCTCTGCGCACCAGCATTTTGCTATTCGTGCTGTCCTGCTTCGTTAATGCTGCCGGCACATTTTAATATCCATTTAAACTAAGAATTTAAATTTTTTAATGAAAAATTTAAAATATAATTTATATTATTTTATAATAAAACATGATGAGAGTTTGACGTCATCTATCCCTGGTGGAATACACACGGTAGACCCCACTATCCCAATGGTGGAGATCAGTGGAACTAGCAAAGCTGTATACGATCCCAGCCCTCTTGACCCTCTGATCTGTGATAGATCCTCGCAGTGTACGGTGTACCGGATTCGATTGCATGGCCCATCATGGAACCAATAGTTGACTATATATCCAAATCACCATTTTAAAAAAAAGAAAAATACAAAACAAATCGCTACCATGGCTCCTGTTTAATGCGTCAGCTTCTTCTTCCTCTTCCTCTTTGTTTTATCATGCGACTGCTCATCTTGATAGTGAACTTTAGCTGTTATACCTAATCATTCCTGTATATTGACTTGGAAGATTCAGGATCGAGACATGATATGGATCGAGTTTTCAATTTCATCAGATAAAATACAAACCAGATAAAGTTCAGTCAGTACAATCAAACTTGACAATGTGAAATAAAAATTAAAAATAATTAGATTTTATTTTTTGCTTCAGTTTTTGTTTTATGGTTTTGAAATTAATATATATATATATATATATATATATATATATTATTTTTAACATATTTTCAAACAAATATATATATCACTTCTAGTAAGAGGATTAGCAGCTGGAATCCATGGGTGTCAACTAGCAATTAAATTAATTAGAGATTATTCCAAGCAGTGATCACCAAGAGTTCCTTCTTTTGTAATAACTTATCTGAAATGAAATTGTATATGAAATTAAATTTGATATTCCAAGTAATTTGAATTTAATTAATAATTTTTACATTTGAAATATTTGAAATATATATAGAATTAAATTGGATCAATAATCTTTTCTATTTTACTTCTGAAACCAATCATTGATATAATGAAACAAACATAGTTTATATCTTTACTTGAAAAAGGTATGATACCCGGAACAAAAATTCATTATTCTTTGAATTCTTTATGTGCATAATGTACCCGTTGGAGGAGGGACCTCTTCTGTGAGGTAAATTACAATCATAGTGACATCATCATGAAAATGCCACCGTGTCCCCTGTTTAGTTTTTTTATGTGATATGTCATCTCTCTTCTCCTGGCAACCTCCAAAACAGCCCTGAGATCCGTGAAGCAAGCAATGAGATACCCATCGATTTAGGAAAAAACACGGACTAAATATAAACTTAAATTTTTAAAAACTGATTTAATTATTTTTTATTTTATTTTTATCCCAAAACATTGACTAAATATAATCAACTATAAGATTAGAAAAACAAGACTAGTTGCGTGCATACTTTAACTAGAATCAGATTATAAACAATGGGAATATTAGCTGGAATTATATACTATGATCATGTCACAATGATTGCGGCTGGTTTGGAGATCCAAGAACTTCGAAAAGGTAATTAATTAAACTTTTTTTGTTTTTTGTTTCTGAACATTATCCATCAAGACTCAAGGGTAAGAATTGATTAATTTAGTTAATTAACTATCCTAATCATGAAGTCATTTACATCTTGTCGTGGCATGTATATGTTTCCTTCGACAGAGGCTGTAATTCTGCTGTTCTTCCTTAGAAAATGCCGATGATTAGTCACTTGATCACGTGCTTAATTATAAGCTCTCCGCGTCTAGTTATTTAAAGGAGACGGCCGAGGTATTATCATCGTTGACATCAAGGGACGGTCGGAGCATGTTATCAGTCAACAGCCTTTCTGTTTACTGATCGCGGGCGTGGCTCGGCTGCAGGCAGAACTCCTCAAGGTCAAAGATTAGAGTAATAATGTTTTAGGAGTATGGTTGATATTGTTTTTTTAAATGATATATATTAAAAAATACTTTTTATATTTGTATATTAAAATAATATCCAAAAAAAATATATTTTATTTTAAAAAACCAATACCAGGCAAGAACTGGACGAGACTAGGCTCCGTTATGGTCGGAGATAATAAGATAATGTTGTTTACTTTGGCAATTTTCACAGTCACGCATGTTATTTATTTTACATATATACATATATAAATAAATATGTAAACTTTAAAAGCTATAATGTTCAAGTTAAGTTTGAAGATAGAGCGGGTATGACATAGAAATTTTGCTTATTTATTATTAATAATGAATTTAAGGAATTAAATGAAAAATCACGTCACCAATTAAAAAAAGGGGCGGCGGCAATGAGAAATAGGGAACGCTTCGAATTCATGGTTAGTTTATGCTACATTAATTTTAATTATTTTTAATATTTTGCTGAATAATAATAAAAATAAAATATTTTCCATATCATTAACACCACATCATCAATCACTAATCACATTATCATTTAAATCCATGTCATGTATGTCATGTCACCTCATCACTACAATAACAGCCAGGTAAAAAATCCATGTCATACATGTTATGCATTTAAATTTCACGAGTTCACACTGTACATTTTTTTATAAAAAACAACATAAATTATTAAATTGAGCTCTGAAAATATTTAAAACATTCATCTTATTATTGTTGTTGTTATCAAGAGGAGAAAGTAAAAGGATGAACGCTTTCTTCTTGCCGGGATGAGAGGAAATCGTCTCATTTCTTTCACATTTGACAAAAATATCTGTCGAGTATAGAAATTTAAATAAACCTCTTTCTTTTCTCTGCTTTTCAATCACATCCCTTCATTGGGAGATGCTGGGCTATAAAGTGAAAATCAATGTTGGACCTGGTCCAGCTTTGGAGATTAGTTTCAAGGCCCATTAGTAGCCCAGGGTGGGCTTACGTTTCGAGGACTGTGTGTGATTTCCATGATCAACATCATATATTGTGTATCATCAATCAACCCGGCCCCAAACCTAAATTTCCTACCGGTTAGCCCTCCAGGTAAGAAATGGGTGGGGGTATGGGCCGGGTCAAAATGGGTGTGAACTGTGATTTACCCATGATGCACGGATTTTTGTTTTACCTGACAAAAAAAATAACACTCAGACTAGTTCACGCCGTAGTTTCCGTGTTTGATTCGGTGCATGATCTGGTATCGTGCCCGAGTTATTTTTTTTTAATCCAGGTGATAATGATATAGTGGGGTTTTATACGTGTTGACCGAGTCAACCATGGAAGAGCTCAACCAACCGGATCCCCTCGAGTTCTATCCGGTATGATTTTTGCATCAAATACTATCAAGTGCATATCCTATGTATCGTCATTTTTGTTTGTGGTTATACATGTTTTTTAAATAAGTTTTTTCAATAATTTCAGTGAATTAGTGTTTAGAAAATAAAGATCTATAATTTAATGCAATTTTATTTGAAAAACAGCTTGCATCACATGGATAAGCACATGAGAAGTATATTTAAATTTCTTAAATAAATTATTTTGAATAACAAACTCAAAATTATACTAACAAAAAAATTAATTTATTTATATGCAAAATATTCATTTCACATTGTATCATTAAACTACACCAACCTATTAATAAAACAAATAAACAATATATATATATATATATATATATATATATATATATATATATATATAACAATAAAACATGTTGATATATACATACATATATATACAAGTTGTTTGATATATACATATATATATATATATCAACATGTTTTATTGTTATATATATATATATATATTTGTTTATTTGTTTTATTAATAGGTTGGTGTTGTAGCTTAATGGTGAATGCACAAAGACAAGTTGAAGTGAGATTAATATTTTGCTATGTAATTTTTTAAAAATAGATTTATCCAGTGTAAAAACAAGATGATAATAATAGCAGCAGCAATAATAATAGTAAAAGGCAATATATTTTTTGATATATATATATATATATATATATATATATTTCTTTTTTTGGCATTTTTTATTTTTTTATCATCTCCTTTATTTTTTTATTTAGTATGAAATTTTATTCAAATCTATTGTTTGATATCGAATTATAATGAATAAATCTTTGATTTTTTTTAAACATATAATAAAAAAAAATTTGTTTTGTTTATTTTTTTCAACTTCACCGTTTAATACAAAAATGTTATTTATTTATATCACTGCATACTTAGCTAATTATATATATATTTCTTAAATCTAAGCTGTAATAAGAATACGATTAAAAACTAGTTTAAATAAAAAAGGGAAATAAGTCTCTTCAACAATTACCATGACATCTCCTTACACTATTCCCATCAACAAATACATATAAAAATAAACGAATAATTTATCAAGTATCAAAGAGAGAGAAACGAAGGCGAACGCTTTGACTTTTCAACCTTTCCCAATAAAATAAATAAATTATTTTTCCTTTGCTTTCTCTCCCAGCCACTCACTACCCATTCCACCACTACTGTGTTTCTCTGTTCGTTGATCGTCGGTCTTCACAAAGGAAGGATGTCAAATTTTTCCAATCAGATCAGAGCGTCTTCGTCTCTGATCAAACGGCTCAAACAAAGAATGACGAATCCGGCGGCCCTGATGCAGGCTACTAGACATTTCACTACATTGGAGGGCCACCGTCCTACCATTGTTCACAAACGGAGCCTTGATATTCTTCATGATCCCTGGTTCAACAAGGTATTGTAATTAATAATTCAATAATTATTTTCACTCTAATTTCAATTTTGTTAACTTTTTTTTTAACTTTTTTTATTTTTATGAAGGGAACAGCGTTTTCAATGACAGAACGCGACCGTCTTGATCTACGGGGACTTCTCCCTCCCAATGTCATGACTTCTGAACAGCAAATCCAACGCTTCAGTATGTTTTCTTTTCCAATTCTGAGCTGCTCTGAGTATTATTTATTTATTTATTTATTTATTTATCTGAAACAGAATATTAAGCGAATACTTGTTTTGATAAATGACAGTGGCTGACTTGAAGAGGCTTGAAGTGCAAGCAAGAGACGGGCCATCTGATCCATACGCGCTGGCTAAGTGGCGGATACTTAATCGATTACATGATAGGAATGAGACTATGTACTACCAGGTGATTTACTCCCCCCCTTCTAATTTTACATCTGAGTTAGTTTAATCAAGTTTTTTGATTTGGCGCTGTTTATTGTGGATTTAATTTCTGCTGTTTTAGCTCATTTATCTGCTTCATGCTTTGGACTCTGAATTTTTAGTAGCTATGAATGTTCACTGTTTGAGTTCCATTTCATGCTCTTTGTTCCCATGTCGAAACCCGACTTCTGGCCATGTCACACCGATTATGAGATATAGCAGCAGCAGAATTCATTGACAACGTCTGTTTTTGTGGTTGGTGGTTTATGACTAGCTATAAAACCTGCTAACACTGCTTGATAGAGAAAAAAAAATTATGTAAAAGGTTGGATGTGCACATCGTTGTTTTCATTTTGCTAAAACTCTGGGGGGAAATCCCTTCTGCTTGTGTAAAAGTTCCCCTGCTCTTAATCTTTGTATTCTCTCCCCTTCTTTGTCAACACTCTGGCCACTGGTTTGCACACAGTGAGACATCCCATTATGATGTTAGTTGGTTGACAGCCTTGGTTTAAGAGGTGCCTGATTATTTGTTAAGTATCAGTTTGTCTTCCTCTCCATCGTCCATGTAAACTGTTAGGGTGTGTACTAGGAATCATTTATCTGCTACGCTCTATCAGATACTCTAATTTTTCATGTATTCCTTTTGCAATTCACCCTAACCTCATAGGCTTCTTTATTTTGTCTATGATATACCAGGTCATAATACTATTTCTGAATTTGACAGGTTCTAATTGATAATATTGAGGAATATGCACCCATAGTTTATACCCCAACCGTTGGTCTTGTTTGCCAAAATTACAGTGGTTTGTTTAGAAGACCAAGAGGAATGTATTTCAGCGGGGAAGATCGTGGAGAAATGATGTCCATGGTGTATAACTGGCCGGCTGAGCAGGTATCTTGCATTTATCAGTCATGCATTTAACAAAGGACTTCTGTGTCATGAATTATTATTCCATTGGGATGACAGGAGCAAGAAGGGGTAGAGGGAATATAAACTGAAAAGAAGATAGAAGGGTTGTGTTATAACCACATGATCGTCATGAAAGGGACCATCAGGATGCCTTGATGAAGTATATGCAGGACCTTAGACTTAGAATATCAATTGCATATTTTAATTACTCTTCTTTTGTTCTCGATGACTACAGGTTGACATGATTGTTGTTACGGATGGAAGCAGGATATTGGGTCTTGGAGATCTTGGAGTTCAGGGAATTGGTATTGCTATTGGGAAGCTAGATTTGTATGTTGCTGCTGCTGGGATAAATCCTCAAAGGGTATATTCTTGTTTACATGTCTGTATTGAATAAACAATTTTTACCTATTTGTACGATAAATGTTCCAGAAAAGAAGTAAATATGTTTTGTCCATTACCAGCTGTGTTCCCAATAACAACCTGATAATCATTTGATCATGCCCGCCATCTAGCAAACTGTATTTCCACCCAAGGAGTCTGGAACAGAAAATTCATGGACATAGTTATTAAAATATAGATGGAACTTGTATGAGAAAGCAGGTCTTTAACCAGAAGTTGTGCCAAATTGATGACTCAGGTTTTCATCACAGCATGTAGTGTCAATTCTCTTCAATTTCTAGTAATTATCCATGTATCAGGAATAAATAATGTTGAAAAATGTGATATTATACATTAACACTGTAGGTAATGTGTATGACTACCTTGTGGCATCTGAATTCATATTATGCTGTATTTAATCTCTGCAGGACCTAATATTATATTCACTGAGATGATTTGTTTGCATTTTTTTTCCCTTTCCTTCCTATTTCTTCTTCACTTGTTTTTTAAACAGTTTTCCTTCTCCTTATAAATGCTTCTACCTTGATGACAAGGTAAAATTTATGAAATTTGCAAGCAAGAGTGTCTTCTAGCTAATTGTATATTGCTGGATTCTTTTCTTGCCGATTCACGACATCCGCTAATGAATTCTTGATGTGTATAATTACTCTAGTCATTTTTTTGTTCAACTATTTTCAGACTCAGCCCATTCTTAATTTCATCTTTAACGTTTTAACATAGTGAAGTTGACAATTTTTTTTATAGAACTTTACATGTTGTTTTCTTGCGTGTACTAGGTGCTTCCTGTCATGATTGATGTTGGAACTAACAATGAGAAGTTGCTCAAAGATCCCTTGTGTGAGTTTATCTATCTACTTGAATATTTTGAAGATCTTTTAGGACATCACAAGAATATCATCTATATTTATAATAGAGCTGTTCACCTATTGTGACATTGTCCAACGTATAATCATGCAGTTATTAGAATTTTATTAGTATTAGTTATATATGTTTTAACTTGTTTCAATGACAAGGGACACTTTGTGCTATTCTTTTCCAATAGATTTGGGATTACAAGAACACCGTCTAGATGGTGATGAGTATATTGCAGTCATTGATGAATTCATGGAGGCAGTGTTTACTCGCTGGCCACATGTGATTGTGCAGGTAGCTTCAATTTTTATGTATAGTTAGTCTAGTTAGACATCATTAGACTCTCCCTCTCTCCAATTTTTCACTATTTTTGGGAGTTACTAATGAACTATGTTTATTCAGTTTGAAGATTTCCAAAGTAAGTGGGCATTCAAGTTGTTGCAGCGATATAGGAATACCTACAGAATGTTCAACGATGATGTCCAGGTAATTTACTATCTGTATTTAATAACACAGCACCTTATTATTCTCCTGAAGTGTATTACAGAGGATATTGCCAATATACAAGTCACTTTGCAACACTGCTTGTTTTGGCTGGTCTTTGCAAATACAGGAAGTAAATATGATTACTTTTCTTTATTTTAACCCCCAATCTATAAGAAAGCCTTAAATAGTTATTAAGTGAGAATGTTCTAGGTTTATGGTTATTTTCATAAGCCTTAAATAGATAGAATGGAATGAGCACAGGATTTGATTACAGGCACATATGCAAAACAGAAGGAACACAACGTAGGTCCTCCACTTCAAACCAAAGAACCTATTTTCCCTCTTCAGCCAGAAGATCGAGTTTGAAAATAACAAGGCATATAGGAAATAATCATAATCCCATCCCTTAATAAATAATTTGCATGACAATAGACATAAAAGTGGATTATTGCTAAGGTAATTATGATATTAGTTTGTAAAAAGTAATTTTTTTAGAATGATTTACAAGGAGCTTAGAAAAGAATTAAGTTAATTTTTATCTGATGTGAAATTAAAGAAAATGTCATCAAGTGTGCATTAGTGGAGCCCGATAGCAAGATGCAAGTAGAAGAGAGAGAAGACACACACACACACACACTCTTTTCCCTCAAATTCCTTGCCATCCTGCCCCTTGCACAAGGCTTTTGGGGTTAACAGTTAATTCCCTTAACAATCCCCCTCCCTAGAAACTTAACTGAACTTTGGAAAAAATTATAACGACACACATTCCCTTCTTTTACCTTCATGACAAACCCTTATAAAGAGTGGTAATGAGGGTATTGTTTGGGCCCTACTTGCAGTAAAATATATGTTATATGGTTGTGATGATTTCCCAATGAATTGACTAGACTAAGCCTAATGATAGAACATGTCTGTTCTACCATGTCTACGATTTGAGTGCATATTTCCTTGTCTGTATTGTACTTATTCAATGCGTAGATTGGCTTTTTTTGACTTTATTTCATCACTACTTCTTGAAAACTTGCCCATTAGCTTCAGTGGATTTTTTATTCCTTTGATAGAATTGTCATGTGTGAATAGTTTGCAGACTTAATGAATCAAATGTTGTATTCTATGAGTATGCAAATCTCATAGTTTCAACATTTCAATATTTAATCTGCTTGCATGATTGATGCCACTCCATGGCACAGGGAACGGCAGGGGTTGCTATAGCTGGTCTTTTAGGAGCTGTGAGAGCACAAGGAAGGCCAATGATTGATTTTCCAAAGCAAAAGATTGTTGTTGCTGGTGCTGGAAGGTAACCTGTTTTTCCTTGTCAACACCCAAGTATAAATTCTTTGGGGTGGACTGGACATGTAATGTCCAAAGTTTTTATTATCTCAATACTTGATTTACACCTGGAAAGTCAAGATTGTTTTTTGTAGCAATCTAATTTTCAGAAGTTGCATTTCATTGATTTGTTGCGTGAAAGCATAGAATGCTCCATAAAAATTGTCTTCCTCTTCTTTCCGATACAAAAATCAAGACAAGACAAATTTACTAACAAGCAGGGACTAGGAGTTAGAATTATCCTTGAATGATGGAAACTAAACTGAAATTTGACTCAGATAGTTGAGATGTTGTGAACTTGTCATGCTCTTTGAGACTTGGCTGAAGCTGGTAATTCAGTTAAAGGTTTCAGGGCAAATAAAATGACAGTGGTTGAATTTGTGAAATGGCACTTGGCACTTGCATGCATGGTACAATATACTAAGGCTTGTTTGCATAATCTTTGCTCACCTACAGTGCAGGAATAGGGGTTCTCAATGCTGCCAGGAAAACAATGGCTAGAATGCTTGGAAATAATGAAGCTGCTTTTGAAAGTGCAGGAAGACAGTTCTGGGTAGTTGATGCTAAGGTGAGAAATGGTACTTATTGTCCTCAAATTCTATACATGCATTGTATTTTTCAAACTACATTTCCCTTTTCCTAATATTTTCATAGCTAAGAAAAACTCACACCACCCTGCTTGCCAGTTATATATACTTTAGTGCACAACTGCATGGTCATAAGCTTTAGTTTATTATTTTATATCTATGTCCATTAGATTTGCACAATTTCTGTTTTATGAAGCAACTTTCACTGCTGGCAAGGCATTGTGAAGCTGCTGTGATTGATGTAGATAATCTTGTGGAGGCTCTTACGATCTTCATTTTCTTGTTGCAGTTGTACTTTGAATTTTAAGAATGTTTGAGCTGGATCTACTTTCTTGATACTAGCTTGTCATTTGTATTTCAAATGCCCTTTCCATTATAGACGTGATAATTGGATTTGTTGCTGTGTATACCCAGGGTCTTATTACAGAGGAACGTGAAAATATTGATCTTGAAGCTCTGCCGTTTGCAAGGAAGGTCAATGAAGCTAGTCGTCAAGGATTAAGGGAAGGTGCAAGTCTTGCAGAAGTGGTGTGTAAAACTCTCTTCCTTGATAGTTAATCTTCTATGTACAGCTATGGCTATCTGGGTGAAATCATTTAGGACAAAATCATCCTACTTTTTAAAAGAGTATTGCTTTTTCATCACTGTCCTCATCTTGGTTGATCTTCCCTAACCAGGTGCGAGTAGTGAAGCCTGATGTGCTTCTTGGATTATCTGCAGTTGGGGGTTTGTTCTCAAAGGAGGTAGAAAACCCATCTAACCCTGTTATAATTCAAACAAACTCTTATTGTACACGATACACAGTAGGATACATGGGAATTTGTCACCAATTTTTTTACGTAGTTAGAAAGTTTTTTGCACCACATGAAGGATTATACAAGTGATAAATTACCTTTTACATGATCTGGATGTTGTGGACACTTGTAGGTATTAGAGGCCCTCAAAGGTTCAACTTCAACCAGACCAGCCATCTTTGCCATGTCAAATCCCACAAAAAATGGTATAAAGGTTTTCCCTTTTTTTTTGGTTTCTTGCCCATTGTAAGATAGAATGCCTGGTTTTGGTACTGTTTCTTGAATTGACCTAATGCATGCTTCTTCTTTTTGTCTTCCCTTTTCCTCCCTGTGTTGACAGCTGAATGCACCCCTGAAGATGCATTTTCCATTGTGGGTGACAATATTCTTTTCGCAAGTGGAAGTCCATTCCAAGATGTGGATCTTGGTATGCATTGTGGCTTAAACGTTTTAATTTGATCCTAGATAAATTGTTCTTTCGAATTAATGAAGCACCAATGTTTTTTTTATTTGTATTCCTGCTCAAAAGCCATCTTTTGCTACATTTCAACTTGAGATGGATAGTTCTTCTTTGGACATGCCGAAACATGTCTGTAGTCCATCTCTTTATTTTCTCCAAATAAGAGTTTACTTGAAATTATTAACATGATTGAAAGAGTTTCTTTAAAACTTTTGTTGCTGCAGGAAATGGTCATATTGGCCATTGCAACCAGGGAAACAACATGTATCTCTTTCCAGGGTTAGTTTTTCCAATTAAACCTTTTTCAAGCTAAACTAATATAGTCATGCTTATTCCAATTTTCTTACCAACTATTGACACATCTATCCTTGCAGTATTGGACTTGGGACTCTACTTTCTGGGTCTAGGATCATCTCTGATGGCATGCTCCAGGCTGCAGCTGAATGGTATTCCTTATATATCCTTTCTGAAGTAGGTCGACTGAAGAATTATCTACAAATTGTGAAATTTTTAATAGTTCATCATCCAAAGACAATTCATGAATTTATAAATATTTTGTTTAAATATGTCGGTATTGCTTTTCCAAGAAATTAAAATAGACTATGACATAACCAGGAAAGCAAATTAATAATGTACTGGCTGTCTTCAGAATCACTAAGAAAGATGCTTCTTTTTTTTTGGCAATCATGTTTCAATATTGATTGTCTAACTTCAAGCTGAAAATTACAGCCTAGCTGCATATATGGGTGAGGAGGAGGTTCTAAACGGAATCATATACCCTTCAACATCTAGGTACATACTTTCATTTCTTCAATTTTTCTATCCAGTGAGCTGAAAAAGCTTTGCAATCTAAAGGTTGTGCGTGTGTGATCCTGACTTCATAGCTTCGTCCATATTTGCAGAATACGAGATATAACAAAGGAAGTGGCTGCAGCTGTGGTGAAGGAAGCCATAAAAGAGGATCTTGCAGAAGGATACCGTGAAATGGATGCTAGGGAGCTCCAGAAACTCAGCCAGGTGTGTTTATATTTGTTTGAAAACCATTTATTATAGCATCATTCATGATACCTGAAGTTGAAGTTGCCCACCTTGCTTGCATCCGTATGGATGATCTAGTTATTTAATCAAGAGGATTTTCTTACCTGAACCTGTACTCTTGGCAATATAGTCAGGTGTTTAATTTTTTGCATGTGAATGGCACAAAAAAGTCCATATCCAACTAGTTTGGGATTGAGGCTTAGTTGGGGTATCTGAAAATTGAAATGACATGGATGTGTAATATTTGAGAACAGCACTGGTTTCTTATTGATCATTGAATTTTTTAATTACATTTTTGCACTTATTCCCAATACCTGCAATGAATGCAAATAATTGCTTGGCATAGAAGGGTCGACTCGTCCTTGAAACCAGTGTGGGTGTGTTGTAGTCTAGACAAGAAAGTCAAATATGAAGTTTAGCGGGGTGCATTTGGGAAACTTGCTTCTGTTTGCATCTCGGCTGATTCTAGCAATTGGTAATTCTCGGTTAACTCATTCCACCCTAATTTGATTATAACGAAACAGTACCTAAATAGCATTGGAAGTTGAAACCCTCTTTCATCAGTTATTCTGATCTTTTGGTGATGTGGACTGCATGGTAGTTCCTGATTCTTACACGTACTCAGCGACGCCAATTCTAGACAGTTTTCAATCTGACACTCCCCACCTGATTTACAGGAGGAAATTGTAGAATATGTGAAGAACAACATGTGGAGTCCAGATTACCCAACATTGGTCTATAAGAAGGATTGAAACCTGAGAAATATGCACCAAATTTGTCATCAAGCCTTGCCAGTGGGAGAGAAAAGTTACGTTCAGATATGTTGTCAATGATTTCTATGCTGCCGCAGCTTGGCAAGAGCATTGCATGCTTTCCATTCCATCAAATTGTTGATTAGTTGGCTCTTATAATGGGCTCGCATTTCAGTTTTCAGTGATCTCCTCGATGGTGTTTTGAGCTCTTTAGCTCCCCGCCTGCACAGGTATGCGTTCCTTTAAAAACTACGCTTTAGTGGTGGCTTGTAATTTTTTACATATATGCATGAGCTCAAGCAACTGTAAAATGTTATGCTTAAATTTGTAATGCATATGATGCAAATAGTCGAATGCTTTGAGCTGTGCGCTTGTTTATTTGTCCCGTGGCTCCATGAAAATAGTTGTTTTCTTCCAAATTAAAATAATAAAATAACAACTGATCGTGAACAATAAAGTCAATGGATGCATAATAATAATAATAATAATAAGGTACCGTGTCATGCATGGAAAACGTTATCTGGTGCTATTGCAATCATGACGGATATAACGGTGGAATTTCTGATTTTGTTTCTTATTAAATGAAGTAGAGATTATTATCCGCCATGACTGTCTTGGTGTCTCTTTTAGTTTGGTCAACTCTATTTCAGTATTTGTTTTGAAATTTTGAATAAAATGACCTGTTCAGGATTGAGTTTAGTTGAGCTAGTCAGGTTCCTTGGGTTTACTTGGACCAGTTGAAATTCTGTGCATTTTGGTCGAATCTAAGCTTGAATTCATAACTATGGTTAAATGGATGACAAAGAATGCATTTTTTTCTTCGCCGAGTTCAATAAACCAACATAAAATAAAAATAAAAAATCATTTTATCTAGTGTCAATTTGGATCGTTGCTTGGGCACATATCAATTAAGTAGTAGTATGTGACGTAAAGTTATGAAAATTATAAAAAAACTTAATTCAATATTTTTTTCAAGGTAAAGACACTTCTTACAAAAAAATAGATTATACATTTGCATGTTTAGCCATCAAACTAAAATTAGGTAATGGATGCATGGGACCTGTTCAATAAAAAATATTTTTTATTTAAAAAGATATTAAAAAAAAATTTTATACGAAAATAGTCTTCATATCAAAATGATTTAAAAATAATAATTTTATTTTTAAAAACACAATTGAACTATAATGCCAAATATATTCTAGGAATTTAAAATTCCAAACACCAAGAAAATAACCACTTAACTTGCTTCTCGTTCAATTAGAATCTAAAATGAAGTGATTGTTTGAGTGAGGTTGAAGTTGTTTTTTTTCTTTAAAAAAAATTATTTAGAAATACATTAAAATGATTTTTTTTTAATTTTTTTTAAAATTATTTTTTAACATCAGCACATGAAATTAATCTAAAAACACTATTTTTTTTTAAATTTAAAGTAAAAAACTAAAAATAAAATAAAATTCAATTTTTTTCAGATATATTGTTGAAACACAATGTCAATCACTCTCATAGAAAAAAGTTTGTATCACGAGTAATATTGTTTTGAATTTGAAGAAGTATGTTTGATAGTTAGAAAATATTTATTTTACATTATTTTTTTGAATGACAAGATACAAACGAAAACTGAACATAATCTCAAAGTATGAAAAATAAAAGTTACAAAAATCCATCTTGGGATGTTAAATTGTTAATGGTTTATAGTCCGGGTTGTGAACCAAACCTACTGTTTTTTAAAACAGTTAAATAATTGTTTTTATAGATCAAGTTTTGAGTTGACATATCAAACTTAAAATAAGTGTTTGTAAGAGTCCATTTAGTCATGCTGTTTAACCCATGTTTCAAATTATTTTTTTATATAAAAAACATTGGTTTTAAATTTGTTTTTGATGATTTTTAATATGTTAACATTAAAAATAAAAAACAGCCTATGGTGATAAAAAAAATTAAAATAGATTTTTAATTTACAATTTTTTTTTAAAACAACCTCAAACTCTATTGTCAAATACATTGAACATTTGAGATTATAAAATAATATTTTACTTGAAAATATATCGATTTTTCACTTAGAATAGCACATTAAAACTAAAAAAAACTCAAAAAAAATGAATTTAATATTTAATCAAATCAAAATTGATTTTTAAAAAAAATATTTAAAAAACTAAAACTGCATCAATTATCTTTAATTAGGTGAAAAGGAGCATAATAATTTATCGGCAAATAATAAATAAATAAATAGATGCTCACAAGGAAAACGGCTTTATTTATGCAATTATAATGTGGCCCACAACTTACCCAACGTTCAAAATTCAAAAAAAAACTCGAACGCGTGACCGTAAAATCATAAAAGCCAAGCCGAAGCAGCCAAGTGGCCACCAGAGAAGAATACCGGCAAAGACATTGCCACTGGGAGGGACCAAGCCATCGACACTGACGTCTATAACAAAACAGGCGCCTCAGAGCCAAACGTTTCTTTCTTCGTTGAAACTTCTCTGCTCTTACTTGTTCTAGAAAAAACAATTTTTTGAGCTTGTTTTAGGTTTTCTTTTTGAAAATTCTCAAAGATGGCAACCATGGAGAGCTTGATAGGGTTAGTAAATAGAATCCAGAAAGCCTGTACAGTTCTCGGAGACTACGGTGGCGGTGATAACTCTTTCTCTTCCCTTTGGGAAGCTCTTCCCTCTGTTGCCGTCGTTGGTGGACAGGTAACAAGGCCCTCTTTCATTTCTCCTCAACTAAAGACAGTTTGAAACTTTTTCTAGTCAGAAAGATATCTGAGAGAATTTTTGAAAATTATCGTGTGGAGAAGAGACAAGGCCAGATTTTTTAGGGATAAAAATAAAATATTTATAATATTTTGATTTTATTTTGGATGTTGAGAGCAGAGTTCAGGAAAATCTTCAGTCTTGGAAAGCATTGTCGGTCGAGACTTTCTTCCCAGAGGATCAGGTTTGTGCCTTTTTTTTGTCCCTTTTGCTTGTTATGAGTTTTTCTGGTTCAGAAGATGTTTTATCATGGGCTATTTATTTATTTATTTTTTTGATGAATTTTAATTGCAGGGATTGTGACAAGGAGGCCTCTGGTACTGCAGCTGCATAAGACTGAGGATGGGTCACAAGAGTATGCTGAATTTCTTCATCTCCCGAAACGACGATTCAGTGATTTTGGTATATTTGAACTCTTATTATTGCTTGAATTCTACTTATTTTCTCGTTAATTTGATAAAATTGTTGCTGATTTTTTTTAATGTGCAGCTGTGGTGCGAAAAGAAATTCAGGATGAGACTGATAGAATCACTGGGAAAAGCAAACAAATCTCTCCTGTTCCTATCCATCTCAGCATCTATTCTCCAAATGGCGCGTGATTAATTTATTTTCATTTTTTATTTGATCTTGAACACGTGCACTAGTTGTCAACTGTGCTGTTTTCTTGAGTTGTCTGTCTTGCATCAATGTTATGCTCAAGATTTGAACTTATGTTTACTTGGTCTGCTTTGTTTTGCAGTTGTCAACTTAACCCTGATTGATTTACCTGGTTTAACAAAAGTTGCTGTTGGTATGTTTTTGCTTTAATTGGCGATCTTTTATTCATGTTAGCTCATGTTTTGGCTTTATCTATTAGTGTTGAATGGTAACAAATATTTTAATCTTAAGAGGGACAGCCTGAAAGTATTGTTCAAGACATCGAGACTATGGTCCGTGCTTTATGTTGAGAAGGTAATCATGCCTTGCATTTCATTTTTAAACTGGGAAATGGCGTGTCATTTGGGCGAGTTTTGCTGTGTTTCAACACAATATGCTTAAATTGTCGTGATTTTAAACATGGCTGCATCATTCTAGCCTGTCTTCTATATTACATGTTTTATTTCTGTAGTCCTTCATGTCCCAAGGGACCCGTGGAACTTTCAAAAGTAGGATGCATTCATAACATTTTGACATTTCGTGATGGAATTTAAGTGTTAAATGAAATGGCTTGGTTCAAAAATGTGTGTCGAACATGTGCCTGGCAGTCAAGACATTACTTTTGATTATGTTCCAGGCACAATGTTTCTTGTATCCAAATGATATCATTCCCCGAGCATGTTTTATGTTCTAACCGATCAAACTAAATGTTTGCAGCCGAATTGTATTATACTTGCTATATCCCCAGCCAATCAAGATATAGCAACTTCAGATGCTATCAAGCTTGCTAGGGAAGTGGATCCCTCAGGTATTTTCCCTATTTGCTTCTATCACATATAGCTGAGTGCCTGAGCTATAATTTACTGGAAACATTTTGGTACTTGGTTTAGGGTTCCCTTACCTATTCTTTTTCATCACTTTGCCTAGGTGAACGAACATTTGGGGTGCTGACTAAGTTGGATTTGATGGACAAAGGGACCAATGCTTTAGATGTAACCTCTCCTCTCTCTCTCTCTCACACACACACACAAACACACAACTCGGGGCACACACTGCCCTTGCTCACACCCTCAAACACACCCTCGTTGTAATTTCTAATTTCTATTTCAAATGAAAATTCTTATATCATAATTAAGAATTAAAAATAGTATTGCTGTTTGTACTTAAGGTTCTGGAAGGAAGATCTTATCGGCTGCAGCATCCTTGGGTTGGAATTGTGAACCGATCCCAAGCTGACATTAATAAGAATGTTGACATGATTGTGGCAAGGCGCAAGGAGCGCGAGTATTTTGCAACTAGTCCTGATTATGGGCATTTATCCAATAAAATGGGTTCAGAATATCTGGCAAAACTTCTCTCAAAGGTTTGATATTCCACATGCTGTATTGACTCCAGGATTTCTTTTTTCCAAAACACAGAAATTAAATAAAATTATGGCATCATTTGTAATGGTTTGACCATGCTTTCAGCACTTGGAGTCTGCAATTAGGGCTCGCATACCAAGTATCACATCCTTGATTAACAAAACCATTGATGAGCTTGAATCAGAGATGGAGCATCTGGGTAGACCTATTGCTGTTGACGCAGGGGTGAGTAGCCTATTTCTTCCCCTAGCCATTACTGGCCAACATTCTTTTTATTCCTCATGTATGACTGATGTTTTGTGCTTTAGGCTCAATTATACACCATATTGGAACTTTGTCGTGCATTTGACAAGGTATTCAAGGAGCATCTGGATGGAGGGTAATCATTTTCTACACTTTATACCTACACCAAAAATATGACCTTTAATTTGGAAAGTTCTAACCCAACCCCTCCCCCCAAAAGAAAATATCTGTTGATTTTATTTTCTTTTCCTAATTTCTATATTAAAAGAATTTAAACTCCCGATTATTTGAAGTTGGAGTGCAACATTGGAAATTACTATGTTCCCAGTAATTCATGATAACCATTCCCTAAAAGGAAGTTGTTGCCTGACCTTTTATGTCACCAGTTTTCATGATATTTATATCCTTGAAGGGGAAAGTCCTTTCTGCAAGTGATTGAGTTTCTTCTGATTTCTAAACCTAATGAGCTATTTGGGATAAAAAAGATTTGCACTTGCCTGCTCCTGTTTGAGCCCTGGTAACTGAATTCTTTTGTGGATGAACCACCGTGCATTCTGCTTTTACATATATGTATGGCTATAAATTTCCCAAACTAATATAAAAG
Organism: Salix viminalis; assembly: GCA_029228465.1. Lineage (NCBI taxonomy): Eukaryota > Viridiplantae > Streptophyta > Magnoliopsida > Malpighiales > Salicaceae > Salix > Salix viminalis. Next base: position 9,485,000 of record CM055439.1, read on the forward strand.
AATTTTTTTTACGTCAACTACAATAAAATTTCTTAGTCCCTTCACATCTTTAGATGTATCGGTTAATTTCTCTCCCTGGGTAAAATGATGTAGTGATAAGTGTTGTAACCAGAACTTTGAATTTTTTATTCTAGGCGACCTGGAGGTGACCGGATTTATGGAGTTTTTGATAATCAGCTCCCTGCTGCTTTAAGGAAGCTTCCATTTGATCGGCATCTCTCTCTGCAGAATGTAAAGAGGGTGGTCTCAGAGGCAGACGGTTATCAGCCGCATCTGATTGCTCCAGAGCAAGGATACCGTCGTCTAATTGAGAGTTCACTGAATTATTTTAGGGGCCCAGCCGAAGCCTCTGCAGATGCTGTGGGTAGTCTTAACTTTCTGTATTTACCTTCTGCTAGGTTTACATTAAATTTCTTCAAATGTATCCAGAAGTGATAAAATCTTTCATGGAGATTTCACCAGTTCCTTTAGCTGATTTGGAAATTGTTATTTAGGTCCATTTTGTCTTAAAAGAGCTTGTCAGAAAGTCAATTGCAGAAACTCAGGTAAAATTTTCATTGTTTGCCTATATTTGCCTTTTTTTTTAAAAATAATATTATCAAGTACCAATGTTGCTTCGATCAGCAAGAGCGTTAATTTTCAATATGAAACAGGAATTGAGGCGTTTTCCTTCTCTGCAAGCTGAATTGGCTGCTGCTGCTAATGAAGCCTTGGAGAGATTCCGAGAGGATAGTAAGAAGACAGTTCTTCGATTAGTGGATATGGAATCTTCTTATTTGACTGTGGATTTCTTTCGAAGGCTTCCACAGGAAATGGATAATAAAGGAGGAAATCCAGCTACTCCAGCTACTCCAGCCAACCCAGCCATTGACCGATATACAGAGATGCACTTCAGGAGGATTGGGTCAAACGTGTCTTCTTATGTTGGTATGGTGTCTGAGACACTTAGGAACACAATTCCCAAGGCTGTGGTGCATTGCCAAGTTAAAGAAGCAAAACATTCATTGCTAAATTACTTCTATACACAAATCGGGAAGAAAGAGGTACTCTTTCTAGCATCCCCATATTTTTAGTATGAATCGTAGCATCAAATTCATGCATTCATGTTAGATTCATGCTTAGATTATTCTGTATTTTGGCCACTGGAAATTTCATTACTTGGCCCAACCACGTGATTGCTCTCTCAGACAGCCAATAATTTTCACATGCTTTTCAGGGTAAGCAGTTTTCACAATTGTTAGATGAAGACCCTGCGTTGATGGAAAGAAGACTACAGTGTGTAAAACGGCTTGAGTTATACAAGGCTGCCAGGGATGAGGTTGATTCTGTATCGTGGGCTCGATAGAGTGGATATATATATATATATATGAAATAGCTTGTATTATAGTCACTAAAACTGACGATCCAGACTCATGGCGGGTGAAATTTCTATATCGATGGTGGGGTTGGGATGAACTACGGTTATGCTTGATGGATGTAGCATCTGATGGTTTTACACCCTGAAAACTTGTAGATTTCCTGGTGTGATATGTATTTATTGATTGTTTTTTTTTTGTTCTTTCATCGTCACCTTTTCTCTTTCAGTTGCTTTCCCAGCCACTCAGCTTGATCTGCCTGGGTTTCATTGTTTCTCACTAGTCATGAACATCTATGGTACATCATCATGATTAATAGAGTCTTTTCACAAGCCAGTCTTTTGTGTTAACAGTATTTGATCATTTCATTTGAAATACAATGGAGCAAAAACTCAATATATTAAAAAGCTCTCCATTCTTTAGGTCAAGGTGTTATGCCAGCCAAATGCAGCCATACATAACTAAACTCGGGGGTTATTACATTATATATGTGCTTTGCCCCCTTGATAACACGAGTCGTTTTGTATCAGTTTTACAATTCGGTGGTTGTGGTTACCTCTGCCTTTATCTTCAGCTCTTCTAATTCTGTCCACAGCTTCGGGTCATCAAAATCCTCGATGACAAAAACAGCTCCAGCTTCTGTCAATAACTGTTCAGGGTTCCTTGTGCCCAACCCCACCACCGGCATCCCGGCACCCGTCCCTGCTTTTATCCCTGAAACAGAGTCCTGGCAAAGCAAAATTTACAGCAAAAAGGGAACCTTTGATCAAATGTTCTTCCAACTAGTGTCACAGCACGCAGGAAGCCCTCAGTTAGAGGTGAAGAGGCAAACCTCGAACACGAAAGCATGGTGATGAGAAATGCCGAGTTCTTGGAGGGCTTTCAGATAGGGGTCTGGAAATGGTTTTACTCGGTCACATTCACTCGCAAGAACAAGACTTTCGAAGAAATCTGACAGACCTAACATGGATATTAAGAGCTCGGCATTTGATCTTGGAGCATTAGTAACAGCAGCTCTTCTCAGCCCGCAATCCTCAATCCATTTGCACAGCTTTTGCAAGCCCTTCATAGGCTGTAATTGTTCCGATGCCAATCTGTGCATTAATTTCTATCAGTTCAAGTCCTACTTGAGGCAAGGAAACAGATCTTGTGAACTTTTAATAGAGAAGAAGATTATATTATAAAGTTACCTTCGAAACAGTGCTTCTTTATCTTCCAAGAACTTGCGGGATCTTTGGATTTCCCAATCAGGAAGGAGTATTTCGCGTAGTTCTTCATTATGCTTACCCACTAATATTTTTTATGAAGAATTCCTCAGTGATGGGAGTCCCTCCATTGAAACCTATCTGTGGTGAGGGAATCAAACACCAGTGGCCCCGTTTCAAGTCAAACTGCTACTATTTTTTTTTCTTCTTTTGCAGAATAAATGAACGAGAATATTATAAATCAAAATCAAGGAAAAACTACTGACTTCTTGAAGCATGTCGCGAAAAGCATAAAAATGGAGAGGATCTGAATCACACAATGTTCCATCGATGTCGAAAAGTATTGCTTCCAAAGGAGCAACAGAGGCCAGAGAACTTCCGCTGCTATCATAGTACGAGGCAATAAAAAAACTAAGCCAGAAAAATGCAGGGAGACAGTGAAGGAAGAGAAAGACAGACAAAAAACCTGTGGACTGGTCGAGCATTCGATGAAATGGATGACACGTGGGGAAAAAATCTGAAGCGGTCTGGCTGGTACATTGTAGTTTTGTGGAGATGGGCGGAAACGAGGGTGCTGTGGTGGTGGCGAAGAGGAGGAGGAGGAGGAGGAGGAGGAAGCTGAATGGAAGCAAAGGATATCATGCTTGAGCAGTAGTATATCGTGGTTTCGATAGGGCTGAGAGATGAGAAACAAAATCAGAAAGGGTTAAAGTTTTTTCAGAGCGAGTGAGATATGCGAATCATTGAATGGTTTGGTCTGCTTCTGATTCCTTACATGCTTTGGTTGGTTGTAATGTCCGTACATGTCCCTTTTACTAGTTGTCAATTTCGGTTCTACTTGACTCGAGATCTAACTATGGTTAAGTTTTTTTTTAATTAGAATATTAATTTTATTAAAACTTAATTTAAGCTCATTTTGATTAAGAACTGGTTGGCCAAATGGCTGCTTTCAGAAACAAACATAAACTAAATTGTTTCTATTAATATCTAAATCTTTACAGGATATTTGTATTAACGCACATAAATTCTTAGAGAGAGAAAATTAACTCACTGATTTAAATTAAAAAACGTCTGGGCTCATTCATTGGGTCTGGAAGCAAGACTATAAAGCCCAATTATAAAAATCCAGGCCCGAATAAGAGAAGATGCTGGGCCATCAGGATTGGAAGGAAGACAGTGAATCCTGAAGAGTAGGGAAGAACATAGATCTCCCCAAAAATGGTTTGTTTGCATCTCTTGATTTCAAAAAAGAGCGAAGATGAGCGCGGCCTAGACTTTGTTAGAATATAATATAATTATATTCTGGGAATTTTATCTATAAGTTTAAGCTTTTAGGTGAGATGATTCCTTAACATGGTATTAGAGCCTTGTTGACTCAGCGGTCACGAGTTTCGAATCTCACCACCCCTATTCTATTTGATAAAAAAACTAAGCACAAGGTAATGTGGACTTGTGCAAGTTTTCAAGCCCAAAGAGCTTTCATTTGAAAGGGTATGTTAGAATATAATATAATTATATTTTGAGGTCTTACCTACAAGCTTAAAGTTTTTAGATAAGATGGTTTCTTAATAGGTATAAGTTGGCTCGACCAATTCTCAGCACCTGAAGAGCAGAATCCAAGTTACAACTAGGCCTACTCGTCATGTTCTTTCCTCGATCTAGAAGACAAGACTAATCAAAGCAATGCAAAATGGCTACTGATTGTTGGGATAGTAAAGAGATTCGAATTGTGTGCAACCAATTTTCAGGAACATATACCAAGAAAATAAGTGCTTGGACAAAAACAGAGGAAGTCAGTGTCGAACTTAGATATTGCTCTTTCTGACAAGGTGGAGCGGTTAATTCCCAAGAGAAAAAAAGGCAAACAAGATAATGATTCCATGTTAAGGTGACCACCAAACTTCTTTCATCTAGCAACTAAAATATTCCGTGGCAATATGTCAAATGGTGAATTCAGAATATCAAGGAAATTACAGAAGATAATTTCCACATGGAAGGAAGCTAAGTTAAAGATAGCTGTAGCAACAACGGTAGTAATGGAGCCAGCAAAACCATAAACTTCAGAGGATTTGGTGCCATGATCTCCAGACACAGCAAACCCAGAAGCAGCTTTTGTCATCAGGATGAAGAAAGGACATTACAGATGGTGGGGATCTTGTTGTCTGTAACTCAGCTTTGGTGATGAATGTTTTTGCGCATTGTTTACTTTCTTGTCTGTCATGCTGGTGTTGATGAATGCAACGGCGTTCTTACATCTCTTCTCCCGATCCATCGCTGCAGAATTTGTTAAGAAGAGTGGGGATGCCCGAAACAAACACACAAGATTTCAATGGACAGATTAGCACTGTCACTAAACGAGTTGACCCAGTCAACTCTGTCACTAAATTTAACGTGGTTACAATATTTTTTTTATATATATAAATATAGCTCGACCATGAGATTAATGGAAAAAATAAATCTTTTAATCTTAAATTCTTATCAATTAACTAGTGGGATCTTAACTAGTGGATGGTTGAATGAACACTACTCTTATTCCTATATTCTCCATCCTGGTCTGATGTGTTGGAAACTGGTTTTTCAAAAAAGTGTTGGAAACTGGCCACACACACACACACATACGTTTGGCTTGTTTTGCAGCACCTCATATTAGATAGGGGATTGTTTGAAAGTGGGTTTATAATTGTTTTTTTAGTTTAGAAAATACATTAAAATAATTTTTTTATTTTTTTTTAAAATAATTTTTTTGATATCAACACATCAAAATAATCTAAAAACATCAAAAAAAAATTTAATTTAAAATAAAAAAAATTAATTTTTTTAAAAAAATTATTTTTAAAACACATTGTCAAACACCTTTTATGAATGAACAATATAGGAATAAGAGTAGTGTTGATTCAACAATCTATTATGTGATCTAGTAGAAAGAACTTGAGATTAAAAGTTTTGATTTTTCTTGTGATCTCAGGTTTGAGTCATGCAATTGTTAATATAATAATTACTAAAAAAATCCATGATTATTGGTTAAAGTATGTGTAAATTGATATCGAATATCACTTTAATAATAATAATAAAAAAAAAGAATAGTATTGATTTGGCCCAGGTGGTCCTGCTCACTCAGTTGATGTGGAAATTTGCACTTATTCCATCGAGATTTGTATTCTTCGCTATCGCAGGGGAATCCACATAATCGGCTCAGGCGTCCCTTGTTTTGCAATTATCAAACGACATACCGGTAGCTAGCTCCCTTGGTATAGATGTTTACTCTCTCTCTCTCTCTCTTTTGAAAAAGATTAGATTAAGTGATGAATTAATTTTGCGAGGTGGATCGTTGAATAATTTGTAAAATCCTTGAAAACTATACCTATAAAACTTGGTTTGTCGGTGAACATACCTAACATAGAAGTCAACTTTAGGCGACTCATATTAATTTATATTAATTGAAAAACACATCATTTTAATGTTTTTAAATAAAAAAGTGAATTATTTTTTTTTCTTTTCTTATAATAAAATAAAATCCTATCTGGATTGGATTGTGAATAGATTATAGATTGATAATCAGGTTTGACTATGGTAGCTTCTAACTCAATTTAATATGAGAATTGCTTGTTTGATTTTGTGTTCTTTAACCATGTTTATGTGCGTTTTAATTGGAAAAAAAATATATTTAATATTTCATGTTAAAAAAAATATTTTAATATATTTATAAAAAATACTCTACATTATTTGACCAGATTTCAACTCAGCAAGTCATCACCCTCATGAGTTTTATAACAATAATAAAAAATTGTTCGTTATGTTTTTAAATTCTCCCAATAATAATTTTAAAAGGGATGTTAGATATTGTAGGAAGAAAAAAATAACTTTCTATGCAGTGTATTATTAAATAATGTTTTTTTTTTTTCAATCTCTAATTTTTTTTATTTAATTTCACAAATACCGAAGGTTCTTGTTATACAATCACACGATTCACACCCCTCTCCCTCCTGTATAAATGTAAAAGACACCACCCCCCGCCCCAACTGGCATCTCCTCTGCACTGCAAACCTGTTACATTTCCCTCCACCCTCTCCCTACCTCTGAAAGGCATGCCTCTGCAACAGATCTCTCTTCTATTTGTTCTTTATCAGATAGATTTGGTTATATATGTTAAATGATCTCGTTCTCTTTATTTTTCGCACCAGCATTTCACATTTATTGCTAATTCACACTGCATTCGCTTCCGATCTATCACCTGAAATTTGATAAACAGAGGATAGTGAAGTAGATCTACCTGTTGGAACGTTGTATCAGGATCAGATCTATTTAGAATTGAGCTGAGTACGCAGAATCATCATATGCTATATTATTTCTCACATTTTATGGTGTGGTGCTGTCTTTGCAGATTCTGCAGTTGAAAAACGCTCATGGGGACTGTCGGTGATGCTGAGAAGAAGCCTACTGTTGTTTTTGTTTTGGGTAGGACCGTTTTTCTTTTCTTTCATTTCAGTTTTTAGTTATAACTCACTGTTTCTGTTTTTACTGACATCACTTGTTTTGTAAACCTTAATTAAATAATGTTGTCATGTCTTGACAATATTGTTGATAGAAGAGCATAAAATGTTATATTGTTGTTAGTTGGACTGTATCCGTATCTGGGGTTATTTGGAGCTGTCTTCGTTTCCTCTTCTGCGTTCTTAAAAGTTTTTTTTTCCTACACCTGGTTGATTGTTACTCTTGAGTGATCAGGTGGCCCTGGAAGTGGAAAGGGTACCCAATGTGCCAATATTGTCGAACACTTTGGTTACACTCATCTCAGTGCTGGAGATCTTCTTCGAGCAGAAATGAAATCTGGCTCTGAAAACGGGTATGGCTTGCACGCATTTTTTATTTAGCTACCCTCATTTCATTTGCTGTCTCCATCAATTTTAAAATGCCACTATTCCGTGATTAACTTAAAAAATATTACTAGAAATAAGCCAGTTTGTATTTGGGACCGCTGTAACAAGTTTTCAAATGCCATATCTTGACAAACATTCAGTTTATTATAATGACGCGGGGGAGTAAATTCTCAAGCTCGTGATTATTCTATCCCTCTTCTGTTCAATCTTATCTTAGTGACATGGTGATCTAGGATGACTGAATTTCAATCCCACAAAGGCTTGTTGCTCCTTTTATAGACACCATATAGCCCTAAAAGTTCAAAACTAAATAGGGTTTTTTAATCCAAATAGGAAAAAAAGCCATAAATAATAGAGAACTATCTAATTAATGTTTTGATTTCCTGAATGAAGTAAGATTCCTAAATAGTTCTAAGGTTTCCAAGAATAGAATAGAACATACATTGAAAAACTAAAACATACATTATATATAAAAAATTAGAATGTTTCATGGAACCACCTTACTGCACCACAAGGATCATGCGAGTTTTCCTCTCAATTTTGGTATGCTCAGTAATTTGTTCACTCTTCCTTTTATGTCGATGATGGATATTTGTGTAGGAATACCAAATGGGAGTGTTCAGGTTTGCCCTTCTTAAAGTTGGTGGTGTGGGTATTCTTTCCTACCAAGCGTCTTTCTTTATTGGAATGTAACATCTAATGTATCGAATGATTTGAAATTTTTCTCTGTCCTGCCTGTTCCTGTAGTGAGATGTTAAATAAGTTGTTTGGATCACCCTTAAAGCGCTTATATTTTTTGCACTTTTTTTGTGTGGATATTGAGTCAGGGATGGCTTACATGTCCTTTCATGTAATGTTCTATTTGGTCATGTGGTTTGGTGTTGTGTTAGATTTTGGAACTTTTATAATGTCTGCCCTGACCTTGTCAGACAACACTTGGTAATCTTGCTCCTTGTGGTCTACAGAACCATGATTCAGGACATGATTAAGGAGGGCAAGATAGTACCTTCAGAGGTAACAATAAAGCTCCTCCAAAAAGCAATGCACGATAGTGGAAATGACAAATTTCTGATTGATGGTTTTCCCCGCAATGAGGAAAACCGAGCTGCTTTTGAAGCTGTTGTAAGTATTTCACACAATTTTCTGTTCCAATATATTCCCCTAAGACTGTAGCTTCAGTGGTAAAGAGGGGAGGGGTCGGTAAAGGTCTTAAGTTCCAATCTTGTGAAACCTGTTTTCGCATGAAGTTATTTCCATTATCTGCATGCGTGTGCTTGCTAAAGCTTTCGGCTTCATTTGAATAGCATTCTTAACATTATATATTATAATCCAGACCAAAATCGAGCCAGCATTTGTCCTTTTCTTTGATTGTTCTGAAGAGGAGATGGAGAAGCGTATTTTGAACAGGAACCAGGTTGGAATAATGCGACAACTCTCTCTATTTAATATAAATATTCATGGACATAGCATATTTCTCGAGGTCATATTCTTAGTTTTGCCTGTTCCATTTGTTTCATCTTATGTTCTAATGTTTCTTTATTCTTCGTTTTTTCTCCTTTTTCTTGTTAATTAAGGGAAGAGAAGATGACAACATTGAGACAATAAGGAAGCGCTTTAAAGTTTTTCTAGAGTCTAGTCTTCCTGTGGTTAAGTATTATGACTCCAAGGGAAAAGTTCAAAAGGTAACATGTTCATGCAATTGTTTCTATTTTGAAATAAATATTGCTTGATTACTATAACCATCAGATTTATTTTCCTTGACCTCTAGGTTGATGCTGCAAAGTCTGTTGATGAGGTTTTTGAGGTGGTTAAAGTCATCTTTACCCCAAAAGACGAGAAGGTAAAGCACCATGGCTGTGCTATCCTGTAGGAATTCTGTTATATAAAGAAATGTGTAATCTTGAGAAAATGCATTGTTATGTTGTGAATAATATCCTCGCCAGAAATGTGTGCAGAATCAAACCTTGTCTTTTATTGATGCAGAATGAGATATGTTATTGTATTGCTTGACAAATACCATGCATTTTGTGAAGCTGATATTTTGGAAATAACATGAAAATTCAGCCTACAATGCTTCCTTCAAGAAGCTTTTGCAAAGTTTTAGTTTCTTGATTCGATCTATGGTTGCCATCTGATGACCTGCATTTCCTGGGTACTTAATGCAGTCAGGGATTATTTTCAAAAGATGTGTGTGTGTGTGTGTGTGTGTTTGTTTCTACTGCATAGAACTTAGAAGGAGCATTTGCTATGCAAGTTTGAGTACCGGAAAGATCATCTTAATGCAACAATGCTTACTGTAATAGCACTGTTTCGGCCCCTTCAGGCATGCTAAAGCGGGACTAATACTGAATAATGACCTTCATATGACCAGACAGGACGTGGATGCATGCAATTTAATATCCTAGTAAATAAAACAAGAAGTGCACGAGTGTGATCCTTTACTTTGCCATAGTGTGTAGCAAAGAACTTTCATTTCCTAATGCATATTGCCCACGAATAACAGCAACTTCTCTTGAGCATAAAAAAAACATAATTCAATGTAAAGTGGATAAATATATCGATCTGGTTTTATGGAGAAGGTATCAAGAATTGAGGACAATTGGAATACAGAGAAAACAATGTTCGGGAATCATATGGAAATTAAATATTCTGCTCAATAAACTAGATTGCTTGTGCTTAACAGGCAATTGCTGCATGATTTCGAGGATTCCAAAAGGGAAATTCATATTGACATGACTGCAATATTCACTTTTGATAACACTTTTGCTAAGTCTTTAATTTTAATTTATTTTTTGTTTAAAACAAACAAAGAATAAATTGATGATCATGTTGTGGATTATCTTATCTGAAAATAGCCCCCCTGATTGATTATACTTGTGGTGTTTGCAGGTTGCTGTTTAGGTTTTTCCATTGTACCAGATATATCAAACCTAATATGAAGGTAATACTTTTCTAGTTTAGACCTAGTACATACTCTTTAACTGCTGATGTTGATGTTTTAATGTCATGTATGCCTCCTAAAATGCTTGCAAATCACCATGCAATTCTAAAGTTGGTCAGTGTTGGGTGTAACATTACTAGATTTGGAGATTCGGTTGGGAATTGAGATCCATAAAACAAGTTGGTTCCCTCCCGGTTGCTCTTAATATACCCAAACTAGCTTTCAGTTTCACATCATCCATATTTACTTCAATGAGTAACAAGTCCTATGGTGTTAAATGATGCTGCAAAAAAACATATGCAAGCATTCAGTTTCTCAAGTTGTCCGTGTCTGCGTTTGGAACCATGGCCTTCTAGGTTTGGAGATCATGCATTGCATCTTTCATCAACTAGCATTGATACCGGATTATAATTGCCAAAATCTGTTCTCCTTGTCAGGTGATATTTTTTATGGTCGAGGAGTTGCGATATACGATATTGAGAAGGTATAGTTTATTCATTACGCGGACAATATGCTTCTTATCATAGTAGTTTTAGTTTGTGTGATGAGGTATATACCTCTCTATTCTTGTTCCTATGACAGGGTTCTAATATGAAATGGTAATAAAACACCAATAGTGCTTCCTTTTGCGCTTGCGATTCTCTTTTCTCCCCATCTCTTTCACTCTCCTTGCCTGTCTTGTTTAATTTGCCTTGTGAGGAGAATTGGTTAAGAAGCAGCAAGCAATTGTGCAGTATAAAAGCATTCCAATTGTAATTTGACTATAGATTAAGCTGAAATTAGTGTTTTCAGATTAAATGGTGGGGATTTTTTAGTCCTGGTTGATTGGAAAAATTCTTGACTGATAGTTTAGCAAAGTTGATATGCTGAAATTAGTGGGATTGTCTCATAAAAACTCCAAATTAAACTGATGTAAATATGAGATTTCACCAAGGTGCGAAATGAGTAGATAGATTATTAAGCACTTTTTGAGGGTTGGTTTCCTCGAATCAAAAAAAAAAAAAAAGAAAATAGGGTTTTGGATTGGGAATGGATATCAGTCTACTTGAACCCTAATGAAACTTGTCTTAAAATAAACAAATAACTTTTAAATATGAAAAAAGTACATGTATATTAAACTAGGATTATAATTTCTGTGAAGCACCATATATATGACCAATGCAGAAGAGAACAGTCTAAATGCAGCTGCAAGCTTCCAGAAACCTGATAAAATCTGTGCTGGGCCGCTAGCATTTGGTATCCTAACCTGTCATAACAAAGTCAATCTACATACATAAGAGTCCAGGAAAGTCAAACGAAGTGATTAATCTGACTTCTGAAGTCATGAACAACGAGTTCAAAGACAGGTCGTTATCCTTAGTTTCCTTAAAAAAAGAAAAGAAAAACTAAAATCACATGATGGTCGTTTACCAATGTACTGAACATGTCTGCATGGTCACGATATTATAATTTCCATTATGTTTAATTTTAAATACAGACTAAATATATTTTTTTTTATATCAATTTCATTATTTTTTTTATTATTTAACTAGGTTGATTTTAGATTACTTAAATCGACAAAGTTATATTATTGAAACAAATTTTATATTATTTAATTTTAAATACGGGTTAGAAAATAAGTTGCGTAAATAGATTTCCAGGTTCTTTAATAACAACACTCCATAATTTCTTACAATCCATATACATTTTTAGTTATGTTAAAAAAATTATTAATTTAACCCATACTGCAGTATGAAAATTATTAATTATACATTTAATTTATGTCTATTTTTTTAACCAAATACATTTTTAATTATTTTTTATATTTGTTTTTTCCCCTATTTCAAGACACTAACAAACACAACCTCCATACTTGATGACTTCGATTAGAAATAACTTGCAATTTTATATTTTACATGTTGTCACGCACGCATTGAATGTAATATATATATTTGAGTTTAAACTTTAAAGTCAACATTTAAAAGAACTATTTAATAAAAAACATCAAATCAATATAAAAGATGTAATCTTAAAATACTCATGATAAAGAAAACTTCTTATAGAAACACCAACATCATTGAAATGTCGGAGGGAAAAAGAATAAAGAAAATCAGGGAATCATTGACTTTATTTTACGTTTGCTCCTCCATACGATCATGGCAGCAAAGCATTGGCTGAGAATTCAAGTATTGTCAATCTTGAAGGTTGGTGTACCTGTTCTTTCCTCCTACTTCAAGCACGTACGCTGCTCGTAGACCGCAACCATTCCTTATACTCCATATATATATATATATATAATACTAAACACGTATTAAGTCGGTCGAGGTGAAAGATACATATACGTTTTAAAAATTTATTTTTCCTTAAGAAATAAGGTGGTTCGAAAATATTTATTATATAAAATAAAGAAATATGGTCGAATACTTATAAAATGCACCATAAAGTTAGAGAAAAAAGACACCTTATAAAGTGGCCATTAACATGAGCTTAAAATATCATCAGGAGTAGTTGATCAGCCGAGTCATCATCTTGTCGATGGTGCCTTCAGTGTGAGAGTATATCACCTGATTCTCTCCGCCTTCCTTTTTCTTTTTATCATTTCTCCAGCTTTCGATATATTTCTTACAGGATGATCATGAAAGACGAGGTGGAGATGGTGATGAGCAGGGTGGCTAACTGTGTCGCGACCGCAGCAGATTGCAGGAGCACCATTGTCGTCATGGTCGTCTTCTTCGCCATACGACTGTGCGCGAGGTTTTTCTGGAGGAAAAACCACACCCCTTCTTTCACCTTTCGCCGGAAGCACTATCCCGGAAAGAATGGCGATAAGAACAGGAATCACGAGACCCCATTTTGCGTGGTTTGCCTTCATGAAGCTGTGGACGGCGAGAGGCTGAGGAGGTTGCTGAAATGCGAGCACTGCTTCCATGCTGCGTGCATAGACGCCTGGTTCCAGTCTCACCCCACCTGTCCTCTCTGTCGAAACCAGGTTTTTCTTCGTCGTGATCATCAGCATCAAAATCAAAAACGTTCTCTCTTTTTTCCTTTTCTTTCGTTTTTGCAACAAAATCAAGTTTGAGTTAATTAATAGCTATATAATTAATATATAATTCTGTAATATTCTCCAAAGTCTACATATACATTGATCTTGCTCGGTTTTGTTTTAATTAGTGAAATTAATTAGGTTACAGTGTTGTCAGTTTCTTTAGTTCGGTGAAGAAACCTTTATTGGCAACCACGTGCGCCACTTGCTCGTTTTTTATAATAAAAAATTAATTTAATTAATGGTATGGTTATATGGTAGGTGAAACAAACAATGGGTTAGCCTTGAAAATCAAAACCAGGCTCGAGTATTAGTAATTAGTAAATACGTGTTTTTTTATGCAAAATAACTTTGTTTTAATTAAAAAAAAATCCAAAATGACATGATCGAATCCAAATCTAGTCTAAATTGTAGATTAACCACTAAATTATTCAAATTTGATCTGATTCAATATCTAAAATAAAAATCAAGCTTTATTTTAAAAGGATTTTAAACATAAATTACTATATCAACCTATTAATTGTAGCTGTTGTGAATATGGTTGATATTATTTTTGAAAATATTCTTTCGTTCAAAAATATATCATAATAATTTTTTAATTTATCAATAAAAAAAAGTAATACTCTTAGATGAAATTGAGACGACACATGAAACCCTAGAGGATGAACTAAAATTTACCTTTAATTTATCAATTATAATAATAATTTTTTTTCCTCTGAAGAACAAAAGAAAGCATGAGTTTCATGATCATGGTATTCCTAAGTGTTTGTACTGTTTTTAACCAAAACAAAGCAATAAATTTCCACCATTTTCACTTTAGTTCTTTATAAAAAATAAAAAAAGACCATCACTCGTTAATTTCACCTACGGATTCACCCACGTTTCCATTTTATTTCATTTTTTACTCATTTATACTCCATTATTCTTTGGCCCTGGATTTTCTTTTGGCTGCATAATAATTGTTTTTCTCCTTTGTAGTTTCTTGATTGCGTATTCTGCTTGGGCTTTATATGGGCTAGAGAGAAGCTTATTTTGTACTCAGTATAACTTTTGCGCTCCGTTTCTATTACAGTAGCCCGACGCAACAGGTTGACCTGAAACGGATCACGCAACTCATAATTCATTTTTTAAGAAATTATTTATGATATCATCTGGTCAAGAACTCCGTGATCTAGTTAAAATCCATAAAGAAATTCAAATAAACTCTTCCAGGATCAAATTCAACAAGGTTAGTGGTGGCAAAACTCATCATGGTTTCATTCAGTCTCTCATTTTCCATTCAAGCAACAGTAGAGATTAGATTTTATAATATCTGCTGTTGTCTTCATCATGATCATCATCATCATCATCATCATCATCATCATCAATGGCTGGACAAGTTGAGATGAACAAAAAAGAACAGTTCTTACACTATTAGACCCGACGCAGTGGATGCTGCACCACCAAAAGTTGTAATAAAATATATGCACAGGACGTAGTGGATGCTGCACTATCAAAAGTAAAATAGTAATAGTTGAAGACAAATAGTAATATGGTAGTCGGACCGGAATCCATCTTTCCGGGGGGCCTTCCCTTTATTTTTTTTTCTATTAATGGATTCATGGAGATCGGATAAGTACTGGGCATTAATCTTGGTAGGTCAGATAACATTTTGTTTGTTCATGGTTAATTTGGAAAAAGATATTTTCACGTGGTGTTCTATTTTTTATCGCTCTACTAATGCAAGAATGGCCAATAGTAAGTGATGAGCAGTATTTTTACAACAAACCAAAAAACTAAATGAAGTAGCCTATGTAGTTTTAAAACATGTTTGTTTTTATATTTTAAAAGTACTTTAAAAAAATATTTTTTTCCTTACTTCAAATTATTTTTGAAGTGTTTTCAGTTCATTTTGATGTGTTGATATTAAAAATAAATTTTAAAATTAAAAATAAGTATTATTTTAATTTATTTCAATACATTTAAAATTCTTTTAAAACAAACCATGTTGAAATTACATGACTACTCGTCGGTGGGAAGTGAAGTAGCAAGAGGGACATCGAGAGAGATAATTTAACATGCATCTTTGTTTCTTTTTTACTTGTTACTACTTGCTGGGGTCCTAAAATTCACACATTTAACCTAGATAGTTAATGATAAAAATTTAGAATTAAAAAAGTCTGTTCTCTTTCTAACCTCAAGTTTAAATTTTATGATTATTAATATAATTACCATTAAAAAATTTATATGATTATTTATATATGTAAGCCGGTAGGGACAGCTATATTAAAAAAACAAATCACACACTTAATGATATGGGGTCCATGGAGAATCCATGTGCAATTTAGAAAGCAAGGCATCAGTGGTCCAAACCACCGTCCGATCTTAGGGAACACAGATGAGTATCGTAATTCAATTACTGGAAGCACCTAGGAAAACAATTCTTTTAGCCACGACATTGTCCATCGGGTAACCCCATTTTACCATGACTCGCAAGCATGGGACGACGTTCCTCTACTGGTTTGGAGTCATTCCCATACTGGCCACAGCTGATCTTGACATGATTAAGAACATTTTCATGAACACGGGTGGTGGATCATTTGAGAAGGTGCGGCTTAGCCCTGATCAGGCTAAGCTGCTCTTCGGGATGGGGCTTAATGGTTTGGTCGGCGAGGAGTGGGCTCTTCATAGGAGGATCCCCAACCAGGCTTTGATCATTGATCGGATTAAGGTGAGGAATGTTAAAATTCTCAGAAATTTTAGTTCATTATGTGAAGAATTTCTCTTAATTGAGTCTTTAATTAGCTTTTTCTTCTTCTTATATTATCGAGTGTCTAACTTCTCACAAGTGATGGATAAATACAACACTCGGAATTCATTGAATGTATTCTGCAATCTAGTTGCCCAATGACCAGAACTGCAAGTTGGACATAAATATTCACTCACCTTACTCAAAATGTTTCTGGAAGTGTTGGGATCAGTGGCGAGCACTAACAAAGTGGGAGGAAATAAGAGGAGAAAGAGATGAGTTTGAGATGGATGTACATATTGAAGACTTTGCATCAGACATCATATCCAAAACAGCTTTTGGAAGCAATTATGAGGAGGGGAAGCGAGTATTCTCGTTACAGGACAAACAGAAGCACCTTGTCTTCGATGCTATTGGAAATGTCTACATTCCAGGTTTCAGGTGATCGTTTTCCTTCAGGTTCATTAAAAATATTGCTGCTAGCTTGAACTTTCGTAGGTTTGTCGAGTCAAATAAGCATGCTAGACTGAGCATATATGGAGAACTATACTAATTATTATTGATAAATGAATCTATTTCATTAATAAAAGGGAATCAAGGGGAATGCTCCCATTTTAGAGCAAACAGGAGAGATATGTTACATTAAAAGAACCTGTGTTGGTAAAAATGAGAGCATTGTCTGTGGTCTGGTGTCTTAATTTATGCTTGTAGTATTGGAATTTCAGAAAGCCTCTTGGCTGTATAATGGAATTTCAGCAAGCCTCTTGGTTCGGAACCAAACCAACGCTGGCTATATCGGACCCTGATATGATCAAGGAGGTTCTCATGAATACAGGTGATGGCTCGTTTCAGAGGTACGGGAAGACGATCCTTTAGTGGTTTGAACATGGGTGGTGAGGAGTGGGCTTCTCTTTGGACCGAGACTTGTTGGGCTCAACGGTGAGGAGTGGGCTCTTCATAGGAGGATCGCAATCAGGCTTTTCATGATCATAGCTTTGTGAAAATTATGAAATCTGAAGCTTATTATTTCCATAATATAATTATGGACTGAAATGACTCACGAATCACAAGCTATTACGATCATGTTATAGACAAAAGCCCTGGTAAAGATCTTTTTTCATTTGGACTCTTGAAAACAGTGCATTTGTCCATGGTAGTCAAACTCACGAGTTGGCTCAGCAAACCTGGTTGGATCGGAAGAAAAACTGAAACCGGTCAAACTCGGTCAAAATCGGGTTGACTCGTGAAATCAAACCGGATCGGTCCGATCTTACAAGTTCATCATAATCTACTGTGCGGGCGAACTGGCGAAGGGCTTTCTTCAATTTCAATCATAATAGAAATTTTCGAACTCAGCCCACCGATTATACTGCCCTGCTTGTCTCGGCGAGTCGGTATGTGCCCCCGACTGTGAAGTGCGAGTCCAAGAAATATGCTATTATAAGTGCCATCATTTGCTTTGGAGGCGAGAAGATCACTTGCACTATATCGTTGAGCTGAAGAGAAATCGAAAGCAACTTCGTCGAGAAAATGATGAGGGAGATGACTGATGAGGTGGGCGGCGGCGTGAAGAAGAAGAATAGAAGATTAAGGATTTAGGGTTAGTAAAAGGGCCCTTTTATACTAACTTTCTAGGGGGGTCAGGGTTGTTATAAATTAATAATAATAATAATAATAATATATACGGGGGAGGGGCTGATAGCCTGATAATAATAATAATAATAATAATAATAATAATTAGCATAAAAAATAGTTAGCATAAAAAATAATTTTTAAAAAAAATCTATTAATTTAAGATAATAAATAACATTAATTAATTTCAAATACAACAATCATAAAAAAATATACAATTACTTGAAAAACATAAAATAAGTAGTTTAAATTTCAAATCTCAAATATTGTGGGTCTTTTAATTATATTTAAATTCATTTTTTTAATTTAAATATAATTAAAAATAATAATTTTATTGTTGGAGGGCTTTTCAAAAGTAATTATTTAATTATATAACTTACTCTTATTAATTATATAATTAATTGTATAATTAAACTATATATAAAATAATTGAACTTTATTTAAAATAAAATAAAAAAATGGTTCTCCAAAATAGTTTTTATCATCGGAGAACACATCAGCAAAAGAGTCATATATACACTATTTAAATTTTTTTGATGTTTTTAAATTATTTTCATGTCCTGATGTCGAAATAATTTGTTGGAGTTGGAGCTAGTACTAGCAATATCGATGTTGATACCAGTATTAGTACTGGTAATCCTTTCAATAATAATATTTTTGATGAATGTATTAAAAATAACAAGAAAAATGACGGTCATGAGACTGATTGTAATTTATATATCACATCAACAAAATATTTATTTTTAGTTTGTTAATTTTTACCTAATGAAATTCTATGGACATAATTGTTTTGTAATGTATTTTTCAATTATTTTGAATCATGCATGAATCTTAACTAATGAAGTTTTATGTCCATAATTATGCTATTTTGTATTCAGAAATATTTTACATACGATTTTTATACGGACAGATTCGGGTACGATCTTACGATTTTACGATCCGATCTTACGATCCGATTTTTCAGAGCCCTTTTCGATTCGTGTCAAAATCTCGATTTTGACTACCTTGCATTTGTCTATCAATCAATCGGGGATGGATGGATGGTTTAAAAACAAAATCTTCTTCAGAAGCTGCTCACAAAATGGGAGGAAATGAGAGGAGGGAGAGATGAGTACTTGGAGATGAATGTGATCATGGAAAGTCTTCAAGCGGTGTGACGTGATGACAAAATAATTATGATTTAAACAGTAGATCTCGAGTTTGAGTCAAAATATACATCTCTTATAAGAGTCTGGGACAACCAGAATTTTAATCGCTCGCATGAGACTACAAGGGTGTTTTTCAGAATGAATTTCATACATAAAAAAAAATAACGATGGAAGATCTTCCAAAGCTGCGCTCGGCTGATATGTTTGCATTGCAGGAACAACAGGAGTACCTTGCCAAGCATTTGTTCATTTGGTTTTTGTTTCTTAATCATAGAAAATTGAAGATCAGCTACTGGGAATTCCAAGTATTAAGAAAATTTGTCAAGCATTCAACTTGTTAAGAAAATATTCATCAAGAAGTGTTCTGTGTCCATGGAAGGAAGGAACTTCCAGTTGCAGAAAGGTTAGATTATGACCTTAAGATTGCCAGTTTTATTCCTCTCATTTAAAATGTTGCGACAGAATGGTTCAAGATGTTTGAAAGGGATTGATGCGAGGTTTCCATTTTTTTTAATTTTTTTTCTGTATAATTAATGAAACTTCAGTAATGTATGTGAACTCCCTTCCCAAACAAGAGGAGACTCTGATTTCTTTTAGCTGATTACTTCATTTAGCCGGCTGCAAATATTTTAGTTGTTCTTATTGACTTGTTCCAAGTATTTTTAGTGTTTTGATAATTAAAATAGAATATTAATATAATACCATATAGTTTAAAAATGATTTAGCTAGCTTGTTTTATGCTATTTAGAGTTTTATGTGGTTTATAAACCAAAAAAAACATGAATAATTTTTTTAATTATTTCTTAACTACAGGTGGGGATTGGATTTATTTATTAATATTAGTGCGTGTGCATATATATATATAGTATATTGTTTGTATTGTGTTGAGGTATAGTAGCCAATTAGAAGTTTTTTGATGAGTTCATGCTTTTATATAGTTATGTATTTGATAAATCTTGATGGTCATTTGTTTTAAATTATGAATATAAAAATTTAAAAACAAAACATACTTTATTGAATATAGTTATAAGATATAATCGGTGATGGATTAACTTGACTATTAAAATCGATTTAACTTGATTATTTTTGATTAACTTGATTAAAATATAATCGATTCTCAAGGTGTGTGGCATGAAATATAATCGGTCCTCAAGGGGTGTGGCGCAATGACAAAAGATTTGTGATTTATATATTAGATCTCGAGTTCGAGTTAAGACGTGCACCTCTTGTAAGAATTTGGGACAACTAGTGTTTTACTCGCTCACTTTGACTAAAAAAACACTTTTTCAGAGGTGTAAAGGTTCCTCACATAAAAAAAAAGTTCGAGTTTAAAATTTGACAAAGTCAAATTTAGTAATAAACATACACTCCGTGCTAATAAACTCAATAGGCTCATTCAATCAAATTCTATTATTCAAAATTGGAGGAATTTATGTTTTTTTTCTTATGAATTTTGGTTCTTGTTATTTGAATAGTTTAAATTTGGTCTATGTTTTGAATATTTGAATTATGTTTGTCAATTCAAATTTTAAATCTTTAGATTATTATTTATTTTTTAAATTAATCACAAACCATATTGAAATCATGGTTAAGAGTTGTGTTGAAGCTGATATATATATATATATTTAAACTCAACATGTAGATTATTTTTAATATAATATATCATTGATTAATCAAGTCAATATATTAACCCACAAATGGATTCAGAAGGCTATTCTTGCCCTTTTTTATAATGGAACATAAATGAAACGTCAGGAAAAGAAAAATTAAACAAAGTGTGGGGCTACTTCATAAATAACACGAACAACATGTGGTCAGCTGCAAGAACTCGAAAGATCCCAAGTACATTCGCCGCCCACCGGCGCACTTTAGCAAATCCTGCCTCTCCTCCTAATCTCCTACTAGTTTGGACGTTACTGTACAATCACCAAACTACCCCTCGCCAATCACGAAAACAACAGAATCATACCGTCAATAAGGCGCAACATTGAGTGTCAAATCAGTCAAAGCACAAAACAATCTTTACATCCTTAAAAATACAAGATGATAATTAGTGAGCGAGTAACCGATCTTTAAGTATGGTAAGTTAAATATAGAAAAACCTTTGGTTGTCGCTGACTCACTTTCTGTGTCTTTAGGGTTTGGCGAGGATTAACAACACAGAACTTTCTTGATCCTCTTCTTTTTACCTTCATTTCTTGCGATCGTGAAAATAAAGTAGAAGAAGAGTCAAAGCTAAAAAGGGGTTAGAGAGCCTCGTGCCTGGTACCTACTTCCTTGGAGATTTACCAGTTTCTTTGGAGCTTCGGTTTTTTCTTTTCTTTTATTCTTTTTATGCTCATAAGATAAGGAGGATTAGATTCTAGGATTCAATAAAAAGGCGCGATTTTTCTTATCTTATCTTTTACATTTCCATGTTTAAATTAGTGGGTTTTCTTTTTTATATTCCTGGATTTATTTTTGTGGAAGGCATTTTGACTTTAGTGTTTAATTACTCACGCTGACCTTAGATTTAACTGATTGTTTAAATCTGTAATGATCATATAATTAGGTGATACTGAGCTCAGAAATTCTCTGTTTAGAGGATTTTGTACGGATTAGAATTTAGGGATCTATGATTTTTTTTATATCGATTAGGTTTACAGAGGTTTTATTGCTTGTAGAATAGTTGGTTAATATGTGTATGATTTTATTTTTTTTGCCATCTTTGTATTATAGGCTTGTGAGGGACGAGGAATTGTGTTGCTGGAATATAAAACTATAGATGTGTTGGAAGTTATGAGATTGTCATCTGTATCTAGTGGTGGCAGTAATAGACGTGTTCGAGTGAGAGTTTTTTGGTTGAGAGGGTAAGATGCCGTCTACGTATTTTTCAAGGTTAAGGAGTGCGGTTCAGAATGGGATTCAGAGATCGGGAATAGGACAAGAAGGTGGACTTCAAAATTTTGAGAGCCTGATTGGGCAAGGAAAGTTTCAATTCTGCAACTATAGGTTATTTCATTCTGTATGTGTTGCATCGCTTACAGATTTACAACTGCTGTTGAGACCTGGTACTGTTGTTGCTGCCAGCTCTGATTCACTGGTAGTTAACCGAAAAAGGAATATCTCTGTCGTTGGAGCAGTTTCTCGTACACTTTCTGTACCCTCTGTATCAGGCCCTTCATTTCAGGTTTGTGGCTATCACATAGATCGTGCCCTTGGTGACAACAATCAAATATTGGCCAGTGGGAAGCCTTGCAACAAACAAATGGCTGCTAGAGCATCAACAGCTGTATTTGGTGAGTGTTTATTAGAGAATCTGACTTCAAGGGTTGGGAATCTTCCCTTGTCGACAAACAACCCCTGCATCTCTTATGGAAGCAGTAGTTCCCAGAGTTTCAGAAAGGCTAGCATGAGTTTGAAAAACGGAGAGCAACCTACCAATTCTCCAATTTATGGATATTTTGCATATAATGTTGCAAAGAGGTGGTGTGACTTTTTTCCATACATGGAGAGGGGACTTACAGATTTCCAAAGTTCAGCGCATTCATGCTTTGCAGCTGGAACTGCTCCTGATGTGACCTATGAGAATTCTACCTGTGAGGAACAACTTGAAGGTTCTGCTTCATCAGAACAGTATGTTCTTAGACCTATCCATCGATCTCTTATTTCACTTTCCATGATATATCATCTCAGATGATTTAGGAATTGAGTTGCATCCGCCCCTTGTCCCATGATCCTTTTGTTTCCCATACTTGTTTAATGACATTGCTTGGTCTAGATGGTATTCACTTTGTCTGTGTGACTTTCTTTGTTCTCTAGCATGAATGCTAGCATTTACAATCTTGCTATGCTACTTTCAAATTGACTGCAGGAAGATTTCAACTGGCAAAACGCTCAAGCTTCTCTCAGGATCATCCTACCTGCCCCATCCTGATAAAGAAGAGACTGGTGGAGAGGATGCCCACTTTATCTGTGCAGATGAACAAGCTGTTGGTGTAGCTGATGGTGTGGGTGGTTGGGCTGATCATGGTGTCGATTCTGGGCTGTATTCCCGGGAGCTCATGTCTAATTCAGTCACTGCAATTCAAGAGGAGCCCAAGGGTTCAATTGATCCAGCTAGGGTCCTGGAGAAAGCTCACTCTAGCACTAAAGCCAAAGGTTCCTCAACAGCATGCATCATAGCACTCACAGAGCAGGTATCTGTTCTCACTTTTTTTTAATGGATTTTGAAATGCTGCAGTGATTAGCTTTTCACCTATAACCACCATCTTGTGGTTTTATGGTGGGCAGAGAAAATGCAACAAGCCATTTAGAGTTAAGATCTTTTAAATTTCTGCTACCCTACCCCTATCCAATAATTGGTATCATCTACTCAGGGACTAAATCTTTAAATTTTCATCCATTTGTGGTACAAATAATAATAAACAGATAAATAAATGAAAGCTTTTGTAGAAAGGATCATTTATATCAACAGTTCGAGTTTTATGATATTGCTCCTCCACAAATCCCTTTTCATATTTGCATGTATTAATTAGCTCATTTCTTTTTCGTATTTGATTGGTTTCACATGATGCATTTGCACTTGTCTACTTCATGAACAAATGCCACCGCCCCAGATTCAAACTAAATGTTGTTGATTGTTTATTTTGTTGAACAAGACCACAATGTCTTTCATTTTTTTTTTAACTTTTGTATTATTTGCATTGTTAATAATCAGGGTCTCCATGCAATCAATTTAGGGGATAGTGGGTTTATAGTGGTTCGAGATGGATGCACTGTCTTCCAATCTCCTGTGCAGCAGCATGGTTTTAATTTCACTTATCAACTTGAGAATGGAAACAATGGTGATCTGCCTAGCTCTGGCCAGGTTAGTTTTCGCATCTTCTGTTTGCATTACTGTCTTGTTTTATTTACAAATATGGGTGCAGATTTGTTGGGCTCCTTTCAGACATGTAAAATGGCTTACCACTCATATGGTAACTTGTCATCAACTGTGTCATATTTTCACAAACCTGACTTAATATTGCAAGTAGTTGTGTTCCTAGCAACAATACTAATGTTGCTTAACTGAATTTCTGGTCATGGTTGACCTTGTGTTGAAGAAAAGGTATTTGGTCATGTGAAATGACCTAGCATTCATATGGTCTAATGTATCGTTAACAATTCCATGTTTTCTTGAACCTAATTAACAATCACAAGCATGCTATAGTTGTGTTCCTTGCAACCTTACTTATTCTATATTTCGGGGTTTCTAGTCATAGTTGATCAACTATGAGTTTCGACAGTCATACCTGGCTTTAGAATCGCCAAAAGCAGTTGTGATTAAAAAAAAAAACATATGATCTGTGATTTTCTTTTCTGGCTATGGTTTAGTCATGGTCCATTGCAGAATGTCTAGATGAGCTAAAGAGCCCCATTTGATTCAGGTTTTCACAATTCCTGTTGCTCCTGGAGATGTTATAGTTGCTGGAACAGATGGGTTGTTTGACAACTTGTACAACAATGAAATTACTGCTGTGGTGGTTCATGCCATGAGAGCTGGCCTAGAGCCTCAGGCAACAGCTCAGAAAATAGCTGCATTAGCAAGGCAACGAGCTCAAGATAAAGACCGGCAGACCCCATTCTCCACTGCTGCACAAGATGCTGGGTTTCGCTATTATGGTGGCAAGCTTGATGACATCACAGTTGTTGTTTCATATATTACCAGTTCTGATGATGTATGACTCCCCTCCTTATCACTTGTGTGTGGTTTCCTTTTTATTTTTTTTTGCTGCTTTTATGAACACAAATGTCATTTTACATCATTTCTAAGGGCCTGGTGGATATGCAAGCATTCACACATGCATGCATATACAAGTTCTTTTCTATAGTTTTTGACAGGCAAGAGGACCCAAAATGGCATTTTGAAATTCTAGCCTACGTGCATGATCTCAGGGCACGAGGTTTATTTTCACAGATTTTGGAGTCCTAGAAATTGAAGTAATCAATGAATGTGTTTAAGGTTTAATTGTGGTTTGCTTGGGGCTAAGTTTTCGTTCTTAATATTCCTTCTCTTCATGGTGTGCTGTCTGCTCAATTTGTGCCCTGATTTTCCATCCCTTTCTTTTCACTTTGGAGTCTCCAAGGAATTGTTTGATTTTCAATATTTGACATCTAGGTAGTCATCATCTTTATCAGGAAAGAATTGTCTGTCTTAGTTTGATATTGTTTTCCAGCACCTACTAGCTAGCTGCTTGAGGAGACTTGAGCACAAATTTCATCTTTGGCCAGGGAGAGTGAAGCTTCCAATGTGGCATTAACAATATGCGAACAAGCTAGACCATCTCTCCCTGCTCCATTGCCATCAATTAGGACCAGATGTTAATTGCCATCAAACTAAACCTTAGAAAAACATGCATCCCCCTCAATCTTCTACCTCATTTCATATCTCTTATCATTTCAAGTATCATGATGCACTTTTGAACAAAGATTATCAAAAATGATTGTGATAAGAATAGAGTTTATTCCAGTAAATCATTTACTAATGGTATGCTCTTTTTCTTTTGTATGCGTGTGTCCACATATCAAGCAGGAAAAGAAATCTAGTTCTCAAGCAGGCAGTGCCATTTAAGAATTGCGGTGATCCAGTTTTGTCACTAGGAGGATTATTGCTACTGTGTGAGCATAGGAGGTTTTCATTTGTGTAGCTCGTTGAACTTGAACACTAATCAAATACTTTTTATTACCAAGCACATTGTATGTAAATATTTATTTCCAGGTTCATTGTATTTCGTTCTAGTTTTGCCATAAAAAAACTGTAATCTCTAGTTGACTGAGTAACAGCTATTGTTGATATGTTTAATTTTAAACTTGTAACTTGCTTTTCATGATTTATGCCATTTTAGTTCAGACAGCCAACTTTTTTTTTTTGAGACTGTTAACATTAAACTTGACAAGGGCAGCATGTGTTTTGGTTTTTTATTCTCGAAGTTTAAGGTAGCTCGAACTTGCCGCTGAATTGATGCACAGGTTGCTCCAAAATCAGCACCCTGGTTGCATGCAGAGGCTTTTATCATTGATTTATAGAACTAAAAGTTCATTAAATCGATATTTCAAATAACATCTGGTTACTATAGAGTTAGAACAAAAGAAACTAGAGTGGAACAAATTTGTGTTTGATAGTGGTGTGTAAGAATATATTTTTGTATCATATGTGGCTAATGATAAATAGGGGTAAAAATAATAAATATAGTCACTAAATACATGTTTTCTTTATACTTCATGTTTTAAAATTACATGAATTCATTCCAAAAATGTTTGAAAGATTTTTAATTTTGTATCTCTATCTTCATCTCTTCCACTAAACATGTTTTTGTTTCATTGTTTGTCTCTTCTATCTCGAGACACTAAAAATTAGACTTATGAGGCTTGAACAAATATATATAAAAAATAATTTAGTTTTTATCAATTTTAGTTTTTTTTATTTGGTTTGGTTCATTTTTTTTAAAAATATTATTTAAGTTTTTTATTTTCACCTAAAAATGTAAATTCAAGTGAAAAAGTCAATGATGTTTTAACAATTTATGATAAGATATATAAAAAAAAACATTAAATTCTCGTGGAAAATTCCTTCTTATCTATGAAGAGGTTAGAGATCAAATTGAAAAATCTTAGAATTGATATCGAGTTTCTTAGGAAAAATCAAAGTGGAGTATTTCTAAATTATATATAAAAACTAAAGCATACTATAATTTAACAAGTTCGCGATCATTATTTACTTACAATCGTAAGGCCAAGGTTTCATGCCTGTTCGCAGTCATTCAAATCATCTACACCTGATCCTCTCCTCTCCGTCCGTTTTATTTTTTGTATTTTTTTTCCCTCTTAGAAAAAAAAATAAAATAAAATAAAAAGACAGAACAACCCCCTCTCTGCTGCACGATCAAGTCTCAAGTTGTCCGTGTTTGTAAACTAACTTAAAAGAGACAATAAAATTGATTCAATTACCTAAAAAAAAAGATTAAAATAATTTGTTTTTTTTAATCTAGGTTTTCGTTTTTCCTTAAATTATAATTTATTTTTTAACAAAATTGCAATATTAGTTTAATGATAAAGTATAAAATTATATATTTTATGTTAGAATTATAATATTAATATTGCAAGGATTTCTTAATTATAAATAGAATACAAGGATAAATTTGTAAGTATTTATTAGTTTTTCTTTAAAAAAAAATTATCATGAGATTAGAAATTAAACGGAGACAATGGAGAAAAATCAAATCATAGTTTCAGTGTAATTAACCCAAAATATAATTATACCTCAATAAATTAGTTTTGTCTATTTAATTCTTCCATATAAAGAGAGGTTCCACTGCTTATTTGTCTATCCCTGCTCTGAGACTGTCCGAGGGACTGAAACACAGGAAGGTATGGCGGTTCTTCGAAGAGAAAAAGGGCAATCACTTCAAGGATCTCGACTCGCCGTATCCATTTTGATCGGTATCCTTCTTGGCTGCGTCTTTGCGGTGTTTTATCCTCATGGGTTTTTCAGCTCTAATCTGACTGTCTCACATCGTCGAATTGCTAATTCAAATCTTCAGGTTCAAATCTTTTTGCCTTTAAATACTTGAAAATGTATCTTTGTTGATAACTTTTGTTTATAATTCACACTACGTTTTTGATTGCTGCTAGGGTCCTTAACATAGGGTAAACTTGACTCTAACGTTTTCTATAAATCTTTAATTGGGTAATGATTGCTCTTGAATTTTGATTTTCTGTGAACTTCAAAGAGTTGACTTTGTTTCTTGCAGTTGACTTTGGATGTATGCGTGCTGTTGATGGTGTTAGTTGCTTTGATAGTTAGAATTCGGGTTGTTTTTTGTTTTAGTGAATTAATTGAAGTCATGATTTCATTAAGGAATGGGGTAATTTGGTGAAACTAAAAGGATACAGAATTGAAAATGATTTTAAAGAAAAGCCAGCTTTGTACTATTAATTGTTTCGTGAAACCAGTGCCCCCCCCCCACCCCATCTTCGCTGTCGTAGTCTTTGTTTAGTATTTTTCCTTTCTTGTTGCATCCCCTGGCTTGGTGTAAGTGAAAAGCAAGGTTTGTTATTTTAGCTATTGGTTTGAACATGAGCTTGTTTGTCACATGATGTGTCGTGTGCATTTTCTATTTTATTTTTTTCGGGGTGGGCTGGGGTGAATTCTGTGATTTATAGGGCACTTATTGTGCTGTGATTTCCTATTGTTTGTTTGCTAGACTGGCTCATCTTCATGTGAATCGCCTGATCGAATTAAAATGGTGAAAGCTGATATTGTATCGATATCTGAGAAGAATGCTGAGTTGAAGAAGCAAGTTAGGGAGCTAAATGAAAAATTGCAGCTGGCAGAACAAGGACAAGATCATGCTCAGAAGCAGGTTTTGTTACTGGGTAAACAGCAGAAAGCTGGTCCCTTTGGTACAGTCAAGGGTTTGAGAACCAACCCTACTGTTGTTCCAGATGAGTCTGTGAATCCTAGACTGGCAAAACTCTTGGAGGAAGTTTGCTGTTCGCAAGGAGCTTATAGTTGCACTTGCAAATTCAAATGTGAAAACCATGTTAGAAGTCTGGTTCACTAACATCAAGAAAGCTGGTGTGCGCAATTACCTTGTTGTAGCATTAGATGACCAAATTGTAGATTTCTGCAAGTCGAATGATGTTCCAGTGTATAAGAGGGATCCAGATAGCGATATTGATTCAGTTGCAAAAACAGGAGGAAACCATGCTGTTTCTGGATTGAAGTTCCGTATTTTGAGGGAATTCTTGCAGCTGGGTTACAGTGTTCTTCTGTCAGATGTTGATATAATATACTTGCAGAACCCATTTGATCATCTTTTTCGGGATTCAGATGTTGAATCTATGTCTGATGGTCATGATAATATGACAGCTTATGGGATTTAATGATGTCTTTAACGATCCTGCCATGGGTTGGGCTCGTTATGCTCATACAATGAGGATATGGGTTTACAATTCTGGATTTTTTTTTATATGAGGCCTACACTTCCTTCCATTGAGCTATTGGATCGTGTGGCTGGTCGTTTGTCTCGAGAGCCGAACTCATGGGACCAAGCAGTTTTCAATGAGGAGCTTTTCTTTCCTTCTCATCCTGGGTATGATGGACTCCATGCTGCAAAAAGGACAATGGATATGTTTTTGTTTATGAATAGTAAGGTCCTTTTCAAGACAGTAAGGAAAGATCCTGCGCTAAAAACATTGAAGCCAGTAATTGTTCATGTTAACTACCACCCTGATAAACTTCGAAGAATGCAAGCAGTTGTGGAGTTCTATGTTAATGGGAAACAAGATGCGCTGGATCCTTTCCCTGATGGTTCTGAGTGGTAGGAATCTCGTACAACTACAGAGAGGATAATGTGAGATTTAGTCCCCCCCCCCCCCAGACTATTGCATTCACCTGATACAGTTAGTTTAAATCTATTATTACATTTGAAGAGAAATGTAAGACAAACTTTTTCCTTGATTTTCTTCGAGATTTTGGTTTGTATTTTATGTGTAGCTGAGTGAGATACTTCTCGGTTTTCTTCAGAACTTTGGTTTGTATTGTTCTTGTAGCTTTAAATAAGTTTCATTGGAGCCCCCCCACTGGTCTCATCTGTGCTATATAATGTGCACCAACAATATGATCAGGCTTGTCATTTTTCATGATAAAAGATTTTGCTGCCACTTGCAAGCTCTATTCTTTGATAGTTTCTGGATATTTTTTTCTTTTTATAGAGTGGCATTTTGTTGCTCCTGGTGGAGGTGGGATCAATGACTTTTGTGATTGGCTAAGAAGTGACTGGACAAGCAAGAACCATGAACCAGGATCCTCATACTTCCCGGCTCGCATCCTTTTGAGATAAACAAAAGATTATTACACTAAATTAAGGTTCATAAGGACGATAACTATCTCATCAGGTGGTGCAGAAGATCCCGTATCTATTATTACCAGATGCTAAAGTGAGTTTCCTAATGCGACTGGTTTGCTAGCATAAACCATGATCAGGTATGATGGTTTCTTTTCTTTCCCTGGAGGGTTAGATTCCTGTCTTGGCAGACCCTCTTGATATTCGTTGACTTATAGTCAATCAGCGGCTGCTCACCTTCATGCATGGAAAGCAAATTACTGGGTTACCATGTAAAAGTGTGATCAGTAGGATAACCAATCATGATCCAGTTCAATTCTTCGTATTTTGTTACTGTCTGGGAATAAAAAACTAGAAGAAATATATTTCTCTGAATTTCTTGTTTTAAAGTTTAAAAACCTTACTTTAAATGCAAGTAGAAGAAATATATCTTTCTATTGTGAAACGCTTATCAAATGCAACCGGATAGCATCTTTACCTTGGCTTCCGATGTACTTGGAGGTCAATTTTAATCACATCTGCTGCAATAATTAATATCAAATTTCAGTTTATAAGATTCGCAAATAGGAGCCGAAGAATCACAAAGGCAAGTGGGAGAAAACAACCTGTACCGAAGTGCCTTTTCGGTTCTGTTCTAACAAGTTTTAATTGGATTTTTGTTTTCATATACATGGACAGGAGGAGGGAGAGAGAAGCTCGTGACATCATTCATTGCATGCAAGCGATAACAAGCTGTCATCCCTACGGAGGCAGTAGAAAACGAGCCCAAAACAACGTGGGATCACAAAAAATGTGAGGTTAAAGGTCACCAGGAATTAATTCCTAAAATTTCAGGTTAACGACAAAGATTGCATAATACTTTGGTTGCTATATGGAATTTTCTTCCTTATCTGATATCCACAAGCACACGACATTGATTTTCACTTGTGGCTTCAAAGACCACTAGCCCCACCTCTGTTCTCCCTTACAAAATCTTCCACATTATTGTTTGTTCCCATCCTCCATGCTTCACTATCATGATCCTCAAAAGAAAAATCTTTGCAAGTTCTCGATTCAACAACGAGAACCCACTAGCCCTACCTTTGTATTCTCCCTTTCAAAATCTTCCATATTATTGTTTGTATGTGTCTTATCCTCCGTACCTCAATATCATGATCCTAAAAAGAGAAATCTCAGCAAGCTCTTGATTCAACAACAAAAACCCTCTTCAGGACATGCAGTTCCATGATCACAAAGAGGGATAGGAAGTTCACGCCAGTTTTTGTTTATAATTTTCTTGTATAGTTGAATTGACCTGGTTTTGTGGGTGCTCCGTACTGGTTCTTGGTTGAATGGAGAGGTTTTCTCAGAGAGAAAGTGTTCTGTTAGGTTATAATCTTCAAAGACAATTTATAAACCACCCAAGTTCTTCTTCAAATAGCCAATATGGAAACTCTGATATTGATTTCACAGATGTTTTTGGTGGCCCACCGAGGCGATCGTCGCTTCAGGAGGTGCGGTCTAGTTTTGCTGAAACGACAGATTCATTTGTTTCAAGAAATGGTGATGTTGATACCAAGTTGTCTCGCAACAGTTTGTCTAGTTTAAATGAGAAGTCAGTGTTTGGAGATGAAAATGTCAATAGAAGGCGATATCCAAGAAATGATTTCTTTGATGATATTTTCAGAGGCAACGAGTCTTTGAGTTCTTCTCCGAGGAAGCATGACCGTGATTCACTTTCTTCAACTCCAGGTTCAAGAGTCCTAAGCCCTGCTGGAGTGCTGCCACCTAGAGTTGATCCCTGGAATCCATCACTGCCTGCAAAATTCAGGTTCTGGATTCACTCCGAGATGCTATTTTCTTTTTTCTGTACATCTTAGATCTTATAGAAGTGATGATATGTTATTGCCTAAGTTGTTTCAAATATATTTCGGATTAATGTGGTGTCTGGTAGTGGCTATTGACTCCTTGTTCAATTAAGTGTTCTTATTTGCACTATTATCTGCTTGGATTTGAGTGTCTTTTAAACAAACGCATCCCAAAAGCTCAAATCCTGTACTGTTAATTTTGCAGCCTCCCTGCCAAACTGAGCAAGCGGACAAACTTGCCAACATTTAACATTCACAAAAATAAGGACGTGGCTTCATATGGCGCAAGCAATTATGCACATTCTCCTCTATCTAGATCTGCAATCCAAACTGACCACGTTAGAGACGAGTTGACTAATGATATCTCTCGGCAGAGCACTTTATCGAAGGAGCTATCTCTTAGCAGCGAGGAGTCATCAAACTCGACCAAACATGAAGAAACAAACACAAGCACAAACCTGAAAAGTGATTCAGATAGTTCTAATGTTCCAACAAATGGAAACCAATCTCATTTTTCTATATTCAAGTGGGCAAGCAAAGGAACACCCTTTGCGATGTCCCTTCAAGGATCTACCAAATCAAGACTGGAGGAGAAGTGTAAACTTCAGAGATGTTCAAGTGCTAATGGATTGATAGTAAGCGAGGGTATAGCAAGAGAATTACGATCAGCAACTCCACATGATATCGATGCTCCCTCATTCAGTAGTCACCTCGAGCTTAACCAACAAGATAATCGCTTCCTCTTTAGTAAGAGCATTCAGGGTGAAGTAGAACCGTGTCAGAATGTTGAGGACACAATTTTTCATATAACTGGGTTAGATACTCCGAGCACTCATCAAGTGATTGTTGAAGATGGTCCTGGATATTCTGTCTTAGAGGCCTCAATAGAAATAAAACATCACTATGCTCCTGAAATGGACTTATCTGAAAAAACGAAAGAAGGAATTTCTGTAGTTACGAATGAGGATCGCAAGACTGAGTTAAAACCACTACGTTCCCTGTTATCCCAGAATTATGATGAACAACGTAAGTCATATTCTAGAATCTATATCAAGTGTGCTTCTCATGTGATGTATCTAATAGTTCATCTATTTTCTTTGGCAGGCACTGATGAGATAACTAGAAAAACTGGTTTGAAAGAAAGCACGGCAAAATGCACCAAAAACACATCTGCAGTTTTTCATGTTAGTGAAAACGTAGGGGATCAAGATGAGAAAAGAACTACAGAGAATAAAGTAGAAGTGGATAAAGTTGTCTTTCAATTTTCACCAACAAAATCAAGAGACAGCCTTGAGAAGAACAGACTTAGGGGAAAGGTCAAGGAATTTGTTAAAATTTTCAACCAGGAAGGTTCAGAAAAACCCAACTTTGATCTTAATGACTCTCTAAATCAGAGTTCGGGACGAAA
Source organism: Salix viminalis (assembly GCA_029228465.1). NCBI lineage: Eukaryota > Viridiplantae > Streptophyta > Magnoliopsida > Malpighiales > Salicaceae > Salix > Salix viminalis. Next base: position 9,518,031 of record CM055439.1, read on the forward strand.
GGAAAGAAGAAAATTCAAGACTGAGGATACCACAAATGAGAAAATGCACTCGCGTAATGTCAACAACAGAAACATGCCAGATGCTTCCATCCTGGTACTCATCTGAAAATGATATATTAGCACAGCTGATACAATCTAGTAGTTTTCTGGATGATAAATTATTTTTAACACTCATAGTGGATCTGAAATTTTCAACTTTTACTGTAATCTTCAGGTGAACAAATGTCTTAAGCAGTCTGAGAAACAACATCCTGAGACAAAGGCAAACAACCTCAAGTCCGAACACGTTTCTTCTGGACGTAAGGATAGTTCAGCGTCAACTGCAGGTATTTTGATATTAACTGATGCAATAAGTTATTTTAATTGGTGCATGTTGACTGGGAGATTTTGGATGACATCCACCTGGAAAAATGATTTTATGTGCTTTAGGATGAAAATGGTGGTGAGGCAGCATAGCATATTTCATGCTCATCTGAATCGTGATTCATATATTCCAATCGCCATGCAATTTCGCTAGAATAAGCTTCTTTTTCTGAACTTACTACTTCACAATAAAAAAAGTTTTGAACTCATTGTTAATGATTCTTAAAAAATGTGATATGTAATGCATTAAAACGTTGTTGACAGCTTACATTCCTGGTGGCTTAAAATCAACCATTGCAGACACAGATATGTCCTTCCTCCTGGTATGTAATTGTGTATAGGTATCAGGATTATCTAATTGCCTCCTGCAATGACTAATGAGCTAGTAGTATACTTAATTTTCCTTGTGGACAGATTACAGAATTAGCCAAGGATGAGGGAAGGGAGCTGCAAACCAGCGATAACCATGACGAGATCCAAGTAAGGAAGAATGTTGACAAAGACACTCCGTTTTTTCTCTCAACTTTACCAGGAAATAGTAACTGGAAATCATAAATTGCAGGTAATTGATGATAAAATACAGAAGTGGTTGAAAGGAAAGGAAGGCAACATACGCTCCCTGTTGTCAACTTTACAATATGTGAGTTTGCCCTCTACTCTTGCTTGTGATGCAAGTTGTTTTTTCTAGGTGCAAATTCTTTTATCTGAACCTCAATTACCATAGCATCAGACCTACTACATTTTCTATTTTAATTGGTTTTCTGACGATTCTTGACTTGAGTTTCATCTCGTTCCAAGCAAAGTTGCCAGTTCTGTCCAGAACTGGCCTAGAAAAAAGAATCCGAGCTACTTGATCATGGGTCAACCCGATTCTATCATTTTCATCCAAAACTGTGTCATTTCAGTTTTTTTTTTTTTAAATCCTTGGTGTTGAAGTAACTGGTTGGATCAAGTTTAGCCAGCCAGCCAGGGCTAAACTTATCTGGGTCACGGTCACAAGTAAAGTTCTAACTACTAAGCCATATCTTTAGATTTCGACTAATTTAGTTATAACTTGGAACTTCCAATTCGTATCTCTTGGCTCCGACTAACTTAGAACTGTCTGCCTCTTAAACTGATATTAGCTGCTGCACTCACAGGTCCTTTGGTCTGGAAGTGGGTGGAATCCTGTGCCTCTTGTTAATATAATTGAAAGAAATGCAGTGAAAAGAACATATCAAAAAGCCCTACTCTGCCTACACCCTGATAAACTACAGCAGAAAGGTGCTACCTCGCATCAAAAATACGCAGCAGAAAAGGTTTTCGATATTCTGCAGGTAATATTTTGTTCATTTTAAACTCTTGAACTTAAAGAAATCATCGCCAGTCGAAATTCATCTAACAAAATGTTATCCACTCCTTGCATGCACACAGGAATCATGGACTCATTTCAACACACTCGGAGAAGTGTGACCAAGGAATGCAGATAGAAATTTCTCTTGGATCACGGACATCGAGATGCTTGTGTTATATAAGTGTACATGGTAGAAAATATATTTGTGAGAACATCATGGCGTGGATATAGCTATTTTGTTTTTTTCCTATACACAGCACAGGACGGGATGTTTTCGAGGGTGTTTGCATTTCAAAGGTATTTTTGAAAAAAAAATTGAATTTATTTTTATTTAAAAGTGTTTATGAAAAAAAATTTAAAAAAAATATTTTTTTTATTTTTTTAATTTTTTTATTTTAAATTAAATTTTTGGTGTTTTTAAATCATTTTTATGTGGTAATATCAAAAAATATTTTCAAAAACAATCTCTACTGTGCATTTCTAAACAGACACTTGCTCTGATTTCTTGGATTTTAATTCGGGATATATACTGAAGAAATTCATATTTTTTTTAAAAAAAAAATCATTTGAACAAGGTTGTTTTTTTTTAAAAAAAAATAGTCAATATTGATCCATACATCACCAGGTAACCTACTTGATTTATATCCCTCATCTCTAATTTGATTATAAAAACATGGTAAAGCTTGAATTGGGTTTGATAATTATGATAATATAAATTCGTGATTTTGCTACTCTAACTTATACTATTTTTCATTATTATTTTTTTCTACATAGAATGTGAATCCGAATCATTCGAAATCTCGAACGAGACAAAGCATAACATCGGCTGACACAAACATGTGAAGGACAGCAGGGTTGACACATCTCTAATTAGGGCTTTTGTGTTCTTATTGGGCCCGGAGAGGCAATCCAATTGGCTAATGAGTTGAAAGTTGAAACATCACAGTTCACCGAAGGGCCTACCAAGAAAAACCTTTCAAGGCTCTCAGTCATCAAACCTGTCAGAAGTCAGAAAGCAAAGGCCTCAATTCGGTGCCCATAACATGCCTGTCGTTTCCAAATGTTTGCTATGGAAACGAGCTGTCGTTTCCTGAAGGATCACAAAACTCTGTGCCACCAGTTACATGGCTTTGTCTGCCTTCTGACACTTGCCAAACAGACAACGTTGGATCTACATCAAAAGGTTGCCGCTAAAAGTTACTCGTTCCTGTAGAAAACTTTGAATTGCCGATACATTCCGCGATGTCCCGAGTTCGTTTCAGATTTTTTAATATTTGTATTTTATTAATTCAATTAAATAATTATATGTTTATAAATTATTTGCATTTACCTATAATGGCATTGTAGCAACTCCATCCATGAGCCAATACAATTCTGCCACGAACAAAAAAATAAAATAAAATGGTAAGGCAATAGTGGCAGTCGGGGGACATAAATTCTCTTCTCGGCATTGCTTTAGGTTTTGACAGAAACGACATTTACCTTCTCCACGTGATGTAAATTCTGTGTTACTTGCTGCTATTATTTACTCCAATTGCAATTGGCAACACTACCCCCACCTCTCCTTCTGCTGTTGACCATGGGAATGGGCAGAGTCCTTATACTAAATTTTATTTTCATTTGTTCTTTTTTTAGGCTTAAAACTTGCACAGATTCATAATATTTTGTGCTTTGATTTTTATCAAATAAAATAAAGGTAGTGAGATTCGAAAACTCGTGACTATTGGATCATTAAGATTCTGATACTATGTCAATGAATTATCTCGTCTAAAAACTTAAATTGTTAGGTAAGATCTCATGATATGATTTATATTATTATCTAAGTTTTTAAAAATAATATTTTAATAAATAAATATTATATGAAATCTCGTTTGATATTTTATTTAAAAGCACTATCAAGATTTTTTTTTCTTTTAATTTAAATTTACTAACTAAATATAGAGAATCTCCTCCTCTTTCTTATAAGCAGTGGTCTGCCTCTCTGCTGTGAATTTAATGCGTTTGTTAAATAAATGGAGCAATTCTGGTCGAGGGAAGTAGGCCAAGTCTATCACACAAGATGTTCATGAAGGCTTTCAAAACAGTCTGAATTTATTGGTGGTCCTTTTTCTGAATATAGAAAAAAATTGTTGGTAGTATTTACTACAAAGAGTCGCAATTATTATATAAAATTTAAAATTATATAATTTAAAATATCAAAAACAATGCTATTTTTTATAAATCCTAACCTAGCTGGATCACTTAGGCTCACCAGTACCAATAACTAATCCAATTGGACGATAAATTAAGGCTGAATCAGGCTCGAAGGTGGAGGTTTTGAAGCAGAATATAAAGTATTTATACACGTGGGCTGTTCATGTTGACTTTGAAGATCGAGGGAGGACAAGCACAGCAATACATCTAGCCATTAAAATAGTGGAGTCGTGATCTTTAATGTCCTTGGAAATGCAAGCTATGGCTGCCAAAATTCTTAAATTTATTTGCTTCCCACCAATAACTGGTTCTTATTTGTTACTTGTGACTAAATTCGAAGGTGTTTCATGTGATGAAAAAGTATTTATGATTTGCATAATAGTTTTCGAGTTTGAATTTTTCAAGAGATATAATGTGATGATAAATAATTTATGATTTAAATAATTGGTCTTGAGTTCGAATCAGGACGTATATCTTTTATAAGAGTTTGTGATAGTTTCTTTTATAAGAGTTTGTGATAGTTAAAATTTTATTTGCTTACCTGAATCACATAAAATATACTTTTCAGAAATAAAATTTCATAATATAAAAAAAATATACATATAAATTCATCGCAGGCTGTTCAAACTCGGAAGTGTTTTCTCCCTAGAAAAACCTCATTTTTATCCTTGACCTATTTCTCTATTCAAAGCCCCCATCTCGATTTCCATTAAATTAAATTAAATTTTAATTGAATCGAGAATTAACTGTAAAATCAATGGATTTTCATTGAATCAAACATCATCAAGGTTTCAAAATAAAATTGAAATCTGCCATCAATTCTTCTTCTCGGTCTAAAATTTAGGTGGGGATGCCATGGCCATTGTCACACTCAAATTTGATGTCACGTGTGTGGATATTAATGCAAGATTTTTCGATCCCTTCCCAAGGGTGTTTCACTTGCGTAAACCAATCGCAGTAAATACCATCTCAAAAAGAGGCTTTGCTGCGAATATTTCCCTTCTGGGTGCCGACCCCTTTTAGGAAAACGACATGTCAACTTGCAAGGCTACAGTACATAGAATGATCACAGCTTAATTAGACTTCAGTTGTTAGAATTCGTGGCTCGTAATCTCCCAAACATTTTACTTCTGATGTTTGGAAACCTTCTTGCGCCCGTGCGCAGAAGTGGAATCCCCTCCTGTCCTCGTCAGGATTTATCTTGTCCCCGTTTTGTTCTTTTTATATAGAAAGTGCACGCCGAGACTTTTTTTTGTCTGGGTACAATGTTATCTCATCTAAAATAGTTGTATTAATTGATAAAATTTAATGAATATTTGACCATGATTCATATTTAAGAGTTTATTTATTTTTATGTTTGAGATTGTTTGTTTAAGAGTATATATTAAAAAACATCATATGATATATATGATACCAAACACATTTGTATTATGGAGTTTAAAAACAAATAACTAGTGATTGGTTCAATTTACATTAAAAGTGATGCCGAGAACATAAAATAAAAAATACAGGTTCAAGTAGTTCTTTTCGCTTGTTAGAAATTATTTTGGTGAAATAAATGGAGTTTGTATGGCTTAATAACATTAGAATATCCTGATTGATAATGTATTTTAAAAAGCAAGGGGACACACATGTCAATCCAAAAAAAGAAATACACCATGTTTTTTTTTAAAAAAAACATTTAAATATATTTTCTATTTTTAAAGCAGCACAATAAAATGATTAAAAATAATTTAAATCACAAAGCATTCTGAGTTAATGGAATTGCTCATATTCCCATTAAATTCTATCAAAATCAATTGCAGCGAGATTATTACACTTTGATCAATCGGCACCCACAAAATACTGCGATGTCGCATTTGGACAATGACATTCTAATTTCTTGTCGTTGAAGGAAATAGGAGTTTAATCATGACCATATGCCTTTTCAAGATAAAATCCCACAGGGGGAGAAATGGTCGCGTCGATTCTTATTTATTTTATATCTTCCAATATCATAATTACATAAAAGTTCGTTGAATTTTAAATGAACAAATGACTGTACTATTATATGGACTTTTAAAAATCATAATTACTAGCATTATAAAATTATAGTAATCATTAAACCCACTCTTTTAATGTTTTTTTTTAAAAAAAAAAAACATAGTAATTATTTTTCTAAGTGTAATCTGAGTATATAATCTGTTAGTAGTCCATAAAAGATGGGACACGTACAAAATATATTTTGTTGAAAATATGAAATATAAAATAGATATAATTCTATAATAGTTCTATAATGAAATTATCTTTATTTTTTTTTAAAAATAATTTTTTGAGATTAATACATGAAAGTAATCTAAATTTATTTAATAATATATATTTTTTCTCTTCAAAACACCGTTACAAAGAACTCTGAAACACCAGCCAAATTTACGATGACGTGACAAACAATTAGTGGCAAGACTCACTATTAATTTCTCTTTAATCATGATTTATTATTTTATTTTAAAATACTATATTAACTGTTCATTAAAAAAACAACAGTAACTGATATGTACATAAATTTTGAAAATGAGAGAGGAGGAGTGGAGTAAAAGATGGGACAGAAATTCGTGCCTAATTATTACAAGCTGGACCAGGTACACGGACTGTCAAAAAAAATCAGAGACATGTCATCCTCATTTTTTTTTCTTGGGTAAACTATGTTTTGATCCCTACACACTCCTTGATGTTCCGTTTAGGGTCTTATAATCTATGATATTTCAATATTGACATCAAAGGTTTCAATGTAGCTTTTAGCGGTATAGTTGACCTCGTTTGATCCTTTTTATTAGTAATTTTTAAATATTTCATGGAATAAAATCACTTGGGATGAAAATAGTAAGAAAAATGACGAGCCCTAATTTATAATTATTAAACACATTTCAGCTATTTGAGTTAGAATAATTTTTTTTTAATGTAAATCAGGTTTGTTTTATTTTTTTTTATATTAATTAGTTAAGTTTAGATGATTTTATAGGTCAACTAAATATTGAATTGACTCGGCTAAACTCTAGCAAAATATAATTAAGTTAATTCCACTTTTTTTTTAAGAAATTAATGTCTAAAAATAGTTTTGTTTTGCAATTTACCTGAGTCAGAATTAGATTTGGTTTGGTCTTAAAACTATTTTCTACTCAGTTCGTTACTCATCAGCAAGGGGTTGCATTGGAACTTTCGGTATCAATGCAAGAAAATATTTAACAGGGATCGACATGAGCAAGTACTAGATATGAAGGGATTACAATAATCTATCCATTTTCTTTTCCTCCTCATCTAAATAATCACCACCTCTATCTCCTTCAACAGAGCTTCACTTGTAATTTAGCACCTAAGCTTACAGTATTAGAGGCACATGCAGTAGAGAGGAAGAGAGAAATTGACCGCTGGCTTTTTACCTTGTCGTGCTGTGGTGGTGCTATACTTTTTGCTTATGATTTTTAGCCCCTTTTGTTGCTTTGTGCCAGAGAGGAAAGAGTGCTTCAGAATCAGATAGGCCCTCTCCTTTTCTTGTTCAGGGAGTGGTGTTATTACTTTCAACTTGCAGAGGTTTTCATTTCAATGATGCTTCAGAAAGGTGGTTTTCTTGGACTCTAATGGCTACCTTTTCTGATAGCAAATCTGTGAGTTCTTCTTCTTGTATTTTTTTTTACTCCGCCTCTCCTCTTTTCTATTTTTTTGTTTTGTTTTGTTTTAAATGCTTTTCATCTAAGGGTTTCGCTTGATTCCTGGGAAACTTTGAGAGAAATCTGAAAAAGGAAGCGAGCTTGCTGTCTTCTTGCTTCATTGTAGATGTTGTTGGATCCCAAAGTTCTTTCTTTTGAGGAATACTCGTAATTCTTTACTCAAAATTAAGACAAACTGCATAACTCTAGTTATTGTAATGTTGTTTTTGGATTCTCTCTCTGATCACTGGTCTTTGTTGGATCTATTATTACATTTGCTTTGCTTTTGCTGTTTATGATTTCAACTAGATCTGAAACAACTTTACTTTCAACTTAAAATCTAAAGCCATGCTGCAATTCCCAATTCTCTTTTCAATGAATCTGATCATATTTAGTCCCTTTTCTTGTGAAGAATTCACGACTTGAATTTTGGAGTTAAAAGTCACTGGGTTTTATGCAACTTTGAGCTTTGCATATTTGGCTTAAATGCATTGGTATGCCAGCCATAACTAGCTGGACCAAGATTCGCTTACAGGTTTGATCATATCTCATGGTGAATGCGATAATGCAAAATAATATACTACTATTTTTGCTAATTATTAAGGATGACAGTCAACTGGTGCTGCAGATGGTTGCTAAAATGTTGACAAGTCTGCAGATTCTGCGATGTGTTATTTTATTATGTTTGAAAAGATCACCTAAAATATACTAATGTTGCTATTGGCCGTTTCTGATTTTTAAATAATGGCATTACAGGGGAGTTGAGACTTGAGAGAGTTAGAAAGGAAAACTATGTACTGTAGAGACAAAAAACTCATTGCATCTAAGATTCAGTTTGATCAACTAGAAACCAAGACATAACAAATAGATTTCTGTAGCGAAATGGATATGATCCACAAGATGCAGGACTCTTTGTCACGTGAAGCGCTGGAATAGATATGATTTGATTTTAAGTTGGATTTTGATGTGGTCTCTTAGAAAAAGCTGTTGTGCTAATTGTTACTGAAGTTGCTCTTCTTTTTTGTCTAAAAAATTCTGTTGATTTTTTTCTTGTCTGCAGCCTGGGGGCCAGCACTAGTTGAATTTTGATCGTACTTTTAAGGAAATATGAAATTTGGATCAAAGAAAGTATGGAAATCCATCATACCCCTTCGTTTGAAAGGCAAATCAGCTACCCGCTTTTGTTTGTTTCCCAAACCAAGATCAGCTAGCTACGGTCAAGGCGACACACCTGTTTATCTCAATGTGTATGACTTGACGCCAATGAATGGCTACGCCTATTGGGCAGGCCTCGGCATCTTTCACTCTGGTGTGGAAGGTACGACTCTCACTCATGGTTTTTGATCATGTACCTCACATGTAGTGATTTACTTTCCAGTCTGAAGATCAATTCATAAAAAATATGCTGCCCATTGCTATAATGAGAAAAAATGAGTTCTCAGATATGTTAACGTAGTTTCTCATTCACGCTCTGAATCTAAGCAACCTCTAGCCAAACCAGTGCAATCCCTGTGCATTGAATAAAATTACTGCAGTGGCCAGCAATGGGTTAAAGCCCTATCCTGCTGTATTTTCATCTCTTATATTACTCTCCAGTTTCAAGTAAGTTTAGGTTTCAATTTTTCTCATTGCCATCTTTCCACTGTGCAGTTCATGGAGTAGAATATGCATTTGGAGCCCATGACTACCCAACAAGTGGTGTTTTTGAGGTTGAACCCCGGCAGTGCCCGGGCTTCAAGTTCAGGAAGTCCATATTCATCGGGACCACATGCCTGGACCCCATTCAGGTTAGAGAATTCATGGAGCAGCATGCTGCAAGTTATCATGGTGATACGTATCACTTGATTGTTAAGAATTGCAACCATTTCTGCAAGGATATTTGCTATAAGCTAACTGGGAAACCAATTCCAAAGTGGGTAAATCGACTGGCAAAAATAGGTATGTTTTCTCTGATAACCGTTTACCAAGTAGAGGATTTAAAAATTACTGCATGAAATCATCAACAGAAACATCTAAATTTATGTAACTGAAACCTTCAATTCTAAAGTAATTTTTCTTATAAATATCAGCTCGTGACCTTGCTGGAATGTAGACTGGTTCTGTTTGCAAGTTGGAGAAAAAGAGGGGAATTCTCAATAATCTACTTTGATGTTTTAGTTTCCACTACAGTAGCCTAAGATGCATGCAATTCGTCTGTCAAACTATATGTCCCTTGCAATCTTTAGCATCGATAGACTCTGTCAGGGACTCACCTTACTGTAAATTTCACAAAAAGATGTGTAGACTTTTCCAGCCTCAGGCTGAAACAATTTATACGGGGTCAATTCTTTTGCGGTCGAGGATCAATGGTTTTTCGGGTGTTTCTGGCATGACCCATCACCCTGGAACTGCTTCTCCAGGCAAGACGTCTACATTCTGCAATTGGTAATTGCAGGAAAAGTCTATTTCCGCACTAGAAGGCCCCTTATTAAAGACTAAAGAGGCCTTTTGCTTGAAAATAGGGCATTCCATAAAAATGATGGTTAATCATGTATCTAGGAAAAAAGAATTTACAGGGTCAAGAGATGGATCCAAGGAAAGTTGTATCTTTATGTTGCATAACTTCAACTCAACTCCCAAGTTTCCGCAGTGTGTTTATGTTGATCAGAAGAAAGCTGTCTTTAAATTGCATGATTTCAAAGAGTTTATGATTACTGTCTTTAATTCCTGAGTTCTTAACCTCATGATAGGTTCAATATGCAACTGCGTACTTCCTCAATCCCTTAAAATATCTGCTGTCCGGCACGACCCCTGCGGCCAACCTCTCGACAGTGAGAGGAGGAGGTTAAGAAATGCTTTTGGTTGCTTGTCTTCAATCTCAATGCGACAGAAGCAGCTCTCAACATCTTCAATTCTGCTACAGTCACCTTTGAAAGGCTGCCTGCCATGGGAATTGAGAAGGTCCATGAACGGTTCCATGAAAGAAAGATGAGAATTACTTCAGGGTCTCTTTAGTGTCCATTGAGGATTGGATATCTTTGCATGGTGATTAGCGAACAAACCCTAGAAAAAGTTTAACGGGTGGGTTTGTTCAAATGAATGGTTTTTGTATGTGGTGATTTTAGCACCAATATGCTATTGGAAACCATTAGAACGCTAATTAAATTCTCCCCCAAGTCTGAGAAAAAGCTTCATAACCATTGAAGCACCCTTGTGAGTTGTGATTGATCTATTTTTGTATGTCAATGGCCAATATTTGGCAGACGAATCCAGTGACCTTTTCTTTCAATTTGTATACAAGAGTGAGTTTTGAGAGTTATTGTGGAATAGAAATAGCTTTAAAAAGGGAAGGGAAGTTGCTCGTCACTCATCAGAAATCTCAAGTCATCGGATACAAGTCAAGCACGCAATTTGATCTCCGAAATCAAATCGATTTTTGAAGTAGCAGTGGTGGTGATGGTGCCTGAGCCACCTCTTTGTGGAACGAATAAATCTTCCCAGATTGCCACTAAACAAAAAAAAAATGAAAAGCAGCAAATGCCTTTCTTTGCAAAGGCCAGTTCAGCTCCGCGGCAATTCTAGAAAATCCAGGTGAATACAATTGAAGACAGAAGGGATGCTATTCTGCTCATGATTCCTATATAATTTTAATCTTTTCTGTTCTGTTAATCTTAGAATCATACAGTAAAATATACAGATGGCGAATCCGAATTAGCATTGTCAAAACAAACCTGCAGCAACAGGAAACAGATGATTCAGTTTAACAAATGCAACGTTATATCGAAAAGGGTTTCAGGGCATTCAATAAACTCAATGAGAAATGCATACAATAACACATGTTACAGAATCCCAGAAATTTCTTAAGCTAGGTTCTTTGGAAAACATACACCCCACCAGCACATTTAAAACCATGTTCAATGGCCACAATCCCCACGCGAGAGTTTACAAGTCAATAACAGCATCTTTTTCTTAACACTAAATGGTGGAGTGTTGCCACCCTGTTTTGACTGTTATTTATGAGCAAATACCCAACATAAAGTGAAAACCTCAACTCAGAATAGATTATCAGTTGGGAGCGAGGCCATGAAATTATCAATCGTCTTTCTGATGCAAAACACTAGGCAGGCTAATATTACCATTCAGAGCAGTGTGATATATTCGCTTCTCAGCAAGTCCAATATCTGACATTGTTAAATTACCCTGCAGCCATAACAAACAAATGTTGATATATGCGGCAATTTGGGAAACAATGCTAGGAATTCAGATGAAACTGCGGTGATGACTTCAGACTGCATAATTGCATAGTTTTTAGGTCACGGTAACACTTGAAACTTTGGAAATGGAAGAGTAGGCTACCACAAATTTATTAATTGGTCTTTAACAGTTCAATACCCAACATCAAGGGAAATGCATACCTCGCGAGCCATCAAACGTCGTACATTACTAGCATATAGCTTTGGATCGTCCTTCTCTTCCTGTGATGGGTAGTAAACAGGAAGCCATATTGCTTCCATGTGATTTATGAATTGGCAGAAAAGATAAAACACATGGAGCGCCTGCATAATGAAATACATAATGAAGCTGAGCACAGAACAAAGAATTTAAATGAAGATTAGTAAATCTGTTTTTTTTTCTAGCGGCATCCTTTCTGCAATAACACATGCAAAACATGGATTAAAAAACAGCAGAAAGATTCCCCAGGGAACTTCAAATCCGGCTCCACATACATGTTTGGTACATGGCACCATTGTGGCTACAAACCTGGCTGGCTAGTTTCTTCCCTGTACATATGATTTATCATGAATAACTGGCTATAAAAATCTGATCTATCTGATATTAAATCTTGACCTTGCATTTACTAACATTTCTCTAAAAGCAAGCACATTTCTTTTTTCATGGTATCGTTTACATCTTGAACTACACAAATAATTCCCTCAGCTTAAATAAACTTATTTGAGTTCTTATATCACTTCTCAAGCTTATAGTCCCCCAGCCAAGCACTGAAGTAGATGTTTCAACTTCTACGAAAACTCTAGAATCAACCACCAAACAAAAAGTTCTTATCAAAATTGCAAAAGAAAAACTCACCCCAGATATTGAATCCCAGGCAGGACTGAATCGTTTATACGGATACCTCAGGATCACTGGACGCACTGGAGCTGTTGCTAAGAATGCACCTGTCTTAAACGGTAGAAGGAAGTCTCCATTTGTTGTTGTGCCTTCTGTATTAAGATAAAAGATGATTGATTACCCTTCAGGAAGCTGTGCAAATCACATGCAAGCTATATCAACATGCTGGGGGCATATTGTTTTGTGGTCACCCATGCAGAGATACAAACATACAGTACCACATGTGTAGTTCTATTCTCTAACCATTAATTCAAAACTGAGCGTATGTGTTCCTTGAAATTGAATATATACAAACAACCCAATCTCTTATCAGTTTGCAGAAATGGAAAATAAAATAAAAAATACTCAATTCATTTTCAAGTAAAATAAAATTATAAACACATCAAGCAATTTATGAATCAAACAATATTCTTGCTAGGAATTTAACAGATCCACAAATACTAACCAGGAAAAAGCATCATCATAGGAGCAGAGCTATTTTCATGAGCTTCTTTAACTCTTTCAGTCACAATGCCTGCAAGGAGTGAAGGGAAATGAAATTTCACAAGCAACCACATTCTCGTTGTCAAAAGATATAATATTACTTGGCAAAAAGCAGCAATAGTTTTAGACATGCCCACATTCCATATTAGTAATATAGAAAGCCAGTATCATTCTAAACTACATGGCTTATTTCAATTCACTTTTTCAGGCATGCTCATATTCCATATTATGTAATACAGAAAACCAACTGTTGCTTTTTTCCCTAATCCCAATCCAGTGAGGAGTTACTCCAGGCAAAACACCCATGAGCTTTCTTTTCTAGGGATGATCTTAAGTTCCCTATTGCAACTATCAAATACTCAAGCAAGTGAGTAGTGGGTGATAAATATGCCACTCAGCTTGAAAATTACTGAAACCCTGTGAGCATGAAATCAATGGCATACATGCTTAGTCCAACACTACTGAACTAAAAAGATATACTCTGAGAGTAGGTGGCCACTAAATTTTCACCATGCACCAAATAATAGTGAAGAGTGTATAGACACTAACAATCAATGTACCTGAAACACCCTTGAAGTCAGATGACTTTGACTCCCGCTGAACATATACACAACCAAGGCACTTGCTGTCAAAAACAAGCAATAAAATGATCAGAACTTCCCCCCATTCAAACCATATGAGATAATATATGAAGGAAAATTATCATGCCATTTAGCAATACCAAATGAAACCCACAATAATAAAAATAAATTTCCGGATAAATATGGTTCACAGTGAACTAACCTGATGAGACCAACTAGAGGAAGTTTAGCCACTGATCTCTTCAGCAATAAAATCCAGGATCAAAATCATCACAATTAAACCAGGATCGGGTCAATAACTCCACAAATACTGTCAACATAAGTACATTCTAAGAGACTAAAATCATAAAAAAGAAACAGAGCATGAACCAACCTTGGCAACAAAGCTTGGAAAAGAAGCAGACATGTGGTACAAGATGTCTAAATATGAAACATGATTCGATATTATTGCCCCCAGTCTTTTCCGGTTCTTCAGATTGATCTTTTCCCTCATTCTGCCCAGAAAAAATAAAATAACGGAGAGGAAATGATAACAAGGGTGAGTTCACTTGATTCAGAACTTAAACATAATTAAAAAAAACACCATCATAGTCATGTCATTAGACATTAATTACTTAATACAACAATATCAGACATTAATCTTAAATGTAAAACCCAGATAGATAAAGAAACTAAACAAAGTACAAAAGCATCAACATCATCAAAACATAAATAGTTTCACCACTAAAATCATTATCATAGATTTAATTACACTTAGCTCCAAGTGAAATTACAAAAAAAGCAGCTGTAATAATAAAAAATACCTGGGAAGAAGATTTATTTTGATCAGGCAGATCAATATCTCTATAGCTTACACTAATCCAATAAAACCCTATCACGAAAAGGAGCATTCTAGACAAAAACCTCCCACACCAAACAATAACCTCCCTTCTCCACCCTCCCATATGCGCGAAATCCTCCTGATCCTCCTCCTCATCCCGATTCGGCGCCGAAAACAGCGTACACAGCCTACAAATTATATAATACACCACCAATATAATCAATGCGAGCACAAATCGTATCGGCACCAGCGTAACCACCGCGATTCCTAACAGGACTTTCTCGACCATTGGTAACTCCCCACGTCCCATCGGACCATACACGTCATTGCGGACATACGCAGCGAATTTTTTCTCCAGGTCCTCAATGCTCTCACCTGTCGTTGAGCTGTTTCTGTTCGAGTCCGATTTAAGCAGCGGACGGTCGTCTTTCGAGTTGGAGCCATCGTCTCGGGATACCGGGTCGGTTTTGGACGGGTCCGGATTCATGGATTTGAGCTCGGTATCCATGATGGCAAGAGGTTATAATAAGAATAATAAAGAGAGTAATTAAGGATTAGAAATCATTTAATAATTGGATAGATAGAGTTTGGACAGGATAAGCAGATCCGATCAGAGAAGGAAAAGAGATGAGAGTTGACATGCTATGCTGTGGTGTGGTATTAGTGTTTTTTTTTACTCTCGGCAGGGAAGGGAGGGAGGAAGTTTGCTGTTACGGCTCGGCAACAAAGAATTTTACGATTCGCACGATATGCATATACCTGTGAAATCTGATAAGTTTGTGAGTATAGTCGTTGGATTAAATTGAGTGGACGGTTGTGATCATGAGCCATCAAACTGACGATTGTTTATGTGGGCCTTCTAACCAACTTAAACACTGCCTTCGGACTTTTGTAGCGTGAGATAAGATTTTAAGGTACATGTTCTTCTTTCTTTCAATTTGAGGTTTTTTATTATTAACGAAGGATGTGACCATTGCCGAAAGGATACTTATAATCACGATCCGGTCAGCAGCTATTATCCTGTTTGTTTTCTCTTTTAGTCCGGTCAGCAGCTATTGCCGAAGGATACTTATAATCACGATCCGGTCAGCAGCTATTATCCTGTTTGTTTTCTCTTTTAGTCCCGGTTTGTAAATACATTACAAAAATATTTTTAAAATAAAAGTAAAAAACAATTGTTATTATTTTTTTCTTTAAAAAATTAAATATTTTTAGTATTTTTAGATTATTTTCATGTGATGATGTCAAAAAATAATATTTTTTAAAAAATAAAATAAAATATCATTTTAATATATTTCTAAACAAAAAATATTTTTAAAAGCAATTTCAATCACACTTTTAAACAGACACTTAAATATATTTTTTTAAATAATTTTGTTATTTTCATTGTTTGATATATTATTGTTAAAATAAATAAATAAATATAAATAATTTTGATATACTTTCAATCAAAAAGTATTTTGAAAAGTAATCTAGCACAATATTTTTTTTTATATTGTGGTGTTAGATGTTTTTTTTTAAAAGTATTTTTTATTTAAAAAAATATGAAAACAGTTTTTATATTAATATATCAAAATTGATGGAAAATATTAAAAAAACACTAATTTAATTCTTTTAAACCTAAATCATTTTTAAAGCACATTTAAATACAATTTCAAATACAAAAGTAAACAATCTCGAAGTTAATTTAGCCATTCAAAACTTGATACGACCTGGTTTTTATCTCCAGTCAATTTTTGTTACTAAAATAATATCAAAACAATGTTGTTTCGTAGGAATGACATAACATGAGATAGGAATACAAAGAAGGGAAATAAATATTGCTTTTTTATCCTTACAAGTAACGAGGTACTTTTTATTTTTATCACAATCTCTCTCAAACATTTATTTTTTAGTTTTATATTTCCTAAAAAATAAAAAAAGGAAAAAACTTCATAGATAAACACCATACGATAACTTCTGATGCAAGTCTTGGAAGAAGAAAATCTAATGCGCTCTCCCTTTCATCCCAACATCCAGAACTAAGATAAAACATGGAAGAAAGCAACCAAGCTCCACAGCTATTGTTATGGAAGAGATCAAGCAAGCAGCTGGTTTATCATATAGCCGTTGAAGCCCTTTCGTTTTGCTGATATTGAAGCCGAGCCGAGCTACAAGACGATTGGGCAAACGTAGGGGACTCGGCATTGAATCTAGGATCCAATTGGCCTATGATACTTGATTGAGTAAAGTACAATTATTTTGATTTAAAATGATATCATTTAATTAAAATAACTAACTGAAATGATTTGTTTTTTTTAGATGAACTCGAATTAACCAGCTGATTCACGGGTTAACCTAATTATCACCTGCCATGTGCTTATGATAAATTGCTCAAAAATTATACAGGAAGACCACAGTAGGAATTTTACTTGAGTGAAGGGACCAAATAAATTATAAAAATAAGGCTATATTAAAGCAATAAATAAGAGAAGGAGGACTAAATAAATATTATTTTCTAGTTTGCTGATGAACCATCTTAGCCTCATCCGTCCTCCCCGAAACCTTAACCGTAGCGAAACGACTCCAGAGTTTCGAGTCAAGTGTTGGACTCAGTCGCAAAGCATTTCGACTGGGGAAGTTCGTTCAAGATGCCAACGCATTAAGAGGCTCTCATTTTGATTCAAAACAGGAAATCATCCTTTCCATCATTGCCTATGGAGGTAAGGGCTTGTATTATTTTGTTGAGCAGTTTGTTTGGTTGGCTAAATCGGGGCTGATCGATAGCAAACACTCCAAAAGTTTGAGGAAAAATCAGTGCGTGGGCGGAGTTTGTTGGGTATATCGGGAGTATTTCTTTGAAATTTAGAGATTTAAAGAAACTGGGTGAAGACGAGGTGTGTCTGGAATCCAGTCGTTGAAATTGCAGTTACGAGCGGAGTTGGGT
This sequence comes from Salix viminalis, assembly GCA_029228465.1. NCBI lineage: Eukaryota > Viridiplantae > Streptophyta > Magnoliopsida > Malpighiales > Salicaceae > Salix > Salix viminalis. The sequence continues at coordinate 9,535,522 of CM055439.1, forward strand.
GTCAAGAGGAAGAGAGGAGATCGTGGAAGCTGAGAGAAAAGAAGCTGTTGAAGAAATTGTCAATCGTGCAGGATCTTGCTGATGGGCTAATGGCTTCGGCTGATATTCCTGACGGCAGAGGGCAGTTTTCAGGGGCCCTTTTGGTATCTTGTGCAGGCCTTTTATCTGCTCTTATCAGTACTCATAAGAATTGGGTCTCTTGCTGAGATTGGCAATTATGGATAAAGAAAAATTTATTTTTGATATTCTGTTTTTTTTATTTCTGATCAATAACTTTTCAGTATCATTTCAAATACTAGAATTAAAGTGATTTTTTCATAATACAAATGGTTTTTTGCAGAGCTTAACAAGGTAATACAAAGAATTAAAATGAAAAAAAAAAAGGAACTATCTTCTTCAATTATAAAAATCGTATCTTTTCATAAGGGTTATATTCATATTTATATAAATAGATAAGCGGCTACTTAACTGTTACTTTTTAGTATTTTTTCTAGATAAATAGACTAGATTCATCTCTAATGGACGAACCAACGAGATCACACCAATAACCAACAGTGGAAAGTATGTTGTTAAGGAATTCTTCTTGTTCTTCTTAAGATTGAAAGTAATTAGTGGATTCCAAATTGCAGTAAGAGATGTGCTAATTCTTCAACTGCTGGATTCGATTAATAAAGTGATAGCCTTTGGAAATCAGTATACCGTTTTTTATGTGACTTGAATGAATATGGATTTGCAGCAGCAGAAGAAACATTTGAATATCATAGTTTTATATAAAAAACATTAAATCTGAATCATTTTCTATCCGGCAATGTCAGTTCCAGGTGAGTCCTAGATGCCTGAAGCATAGGAAACAAACTGTGGTTTGAAGGGATATCCCTGATCCAGCTCCTGTTTTTTTTTCAAGTTTTGTCTACAGGAATGTAGTGAATTCTCGATGCGTAAATATCTTTGCTACGTGCTTGTTGATGAGGTTCAAAATTGTAGTGCTTAGACAGCACTCATTGAGCTATGATTCTTGCCAGGGTGATGAACAAATGTCAACTTTGAACTCGTGGGTTTTGAAGAGTGTTATCTAGTAGACATCTATATGGAAACAGTTGCAATAGCTTCTGCAACCTTCTAGAGATTGTAAAGAGAGTTTGGTCAATTGTAAAACTCGTATGCTTGGTCACGCGCTAAACTTTTTTATATGTATAATGAGGGTGTTTGTAATTTCCAAAAAATTAATGAGATGAAAATATGATAATAATCTAAAGATAAAAACTCTCAATTCAATGCGTGACACAGGTTGGGGTCTTGGTCTAGTAAAAAAAAAAGACTTGTTTTCTTTTTCTGCACCAGTTCGAGCCTTTCTATGCACGTTTATCATTCCCGTGATATCTTATATGTTTCATTGGATTTATAGGATGTTCAGTAGATCAGAAAATTAGTTATGGTGTGCATAAGCTAGTCAAAGATATGCATATGTCGGTAATGAGAGTTTTTATCTTAAAATTATTATCATATTTTCATCTCATTAATTTTTTGGAAATTATTATATTTCTTCATCAAAAATAATTGTTAACTCTCATTAATATCATCAAAAGAAAATGATTTTCTAGTCCCTTCACTCCATGAAGACTAAGCTTTAAAAATTATAAATATCACTTGAACTCATTCATTAATTTTTTTTTCTACTCAAGTTTATATATCTTAATACTTAGAGTATTAATGGCACAAAAACAAGAATAAATACTCTTTTTCTTAGATTTTAAAAGTCTCTTTTTTTATCATCATTTTTATTGAAAATTAATAACATCATCGAAGTATCTCTAAATTCAACAGATAGAGATTGTCTTACAGCTAGCCGAACTTCTACTATTGATTTTGTATTTCATGAGCTAAGAAGAAACAAAACATTTGATGGAGTAATTAATGGCATTGCTGTTGCGGGTGGGAATGTCATTAAAGTTATTTTTAAATATATTTTTTAAATATTTTTTATTTAAAAAATATATTAAAATATATATTTAAAAAATATATTTTTAATATTAGCATGTAAAAAAATTTTAAAAATGTTAATTTTTTTTTAATTTTTTAAAAAAAAATAAAACATTTTTTTTTTCAAATTTAACAATAATATGAATGGCAGGCGGTGTGGTGGTGGTGACTTCGTGTGTATATGGATGGGGAATGGTTTGGTTTTAATGGGCTTGGGAGAGTGTGCTGAATAGACAGCGGGGAATGGTTTCTTGTTCTTTTTAACTTGTCATTCAGCGCACCGGATATGGCGCACCACATTTATCAAACTCATCTCTATCCAACTTTCTTTTCCATGCTTTTTTTCTTCCTGTCATGTCGTCCTAATTATTTTATCATCTAATTTAGTGTCGTAATAGTTATTTTTAACATAGTTTTTAATTGAAAATACATAAAAAAAAATATTTTTTAAAATTGTTTTTTACATTGAAACAATTCAAAAATACTAATTAAAAAAAAAGCCCCTCGATAGAAGCTTAAATATTTTTGGCTCCTGTGATTATTTTTCAATCACACTGTGCAAAAATAATTAGAAAATACCCCTCTAACCCATAAAATTTGCCAACAACCAATAATATGTCTGGCATTTATACTCCTACTACATGGCGGCTTAAGTGGGAGACTCGTCAGGGGCAAAATGGGATTTTACGACAATAAAAAATTACGGAAACATGCACGTTCTTCATTACAAAAACTTGAATTGCTTGATAGTTTAAAGAAAATTAAACAAGCTTGTGACGGAGCAACTGGCATGGAAACAGAGATTTATTTTTCTAATGCCAAAATGATCCTCCAGAGCTTACAGTGAACTAATCAAGACTTCCATTCCTTGGCCAAACAGGCTAGCGAATCATAAGACGACCCGTCAATCTCCATAGTTCTAGCAGCACTATCTTTGAGCTCTCTGATCCTTTTCCTCATCATATCTTTCCCTTCTAATATCACAAGTCTCGCCACTCTCTCTACCTCTTCACGTCCCACCAGGCTCGAACCTGGCTCCGCCGCCGGCTTGATAGCTATTCCGATTTCCTCTGCTAGAATTGTAGCGTTCATTCGCTGTTCCGCATAAAGTGGCCATGCGATCATAGGCACGCCATGAGTAACAGCCTCTAATATCGAGTTCCACCCACAGTGAGTAAAAAACCCGCCGGTTGATGGGTGTTTGAGCACCAAAACTTGCGGTGCCCATGACGGCACCACCACTCCCCTTTCTCGAGTCCTCTCCGAAAACCCTTCAGGAAGATAAGCCTTCGGATCATTGACATCACTCCCTGAATTGAAAAATGTCGCGGAGGCACTACTGTTTGTTGGCATACGAACAACAAAAATAAACCTTTGATGGCTCAATTCAAGTCCCCATGCTAATTCGGTGAATTGCTCAGCTGTTAACGTACCGCCACTGCCCAGTGACACAAAAAGAACTGAATTAGGAGGTTGCTTGTCTAACCAGGCCAGGCAGTCAGCATCAGAGGCAGTCAGAGGCGGCTCTTCTTGTTTGATCAGGGGCCCGACAGGGTGCACCGGTGGTGTGTGGATACGTTTGAAGAATGGATCCTCTGTGATAGCTTTCAAGTTCGCCGGTTCAAGATCCTCCCAGGAATTGAGAAATATTCCAGCTCCCAGATGGAACCTGCTGGAGTGAAATAAATACCATTTGTACTCGTCAATCTTACGGTTTTTGACCTGGTCTAACAGGTCTTCCGGTCGAATCGGAGGGCAACCTGGGACCTTAACAGGTTCTGGGAGATCTACAAATTCACCCTCCACTTCACGGTCAAGAGTCGGCAAATACAGAGAAAAGGTTAGCAAAGCAACGGATGCAGTGAAGAACAAGTAAGCTGGAATTGAAAGTTCACCGCAGATGTCGAAAACCTGGGTGCAAAACAAGTCAATGACAACAGCTTTGATCTTTCCCAACTCTACGAGGACAGATTTCAGGGGCTTGATGGCTTCTTCCACTATGACACTCAGACGAGCGGCCACCGGCATGCCGTCTGTGGTGACCGCAAAAACATCGACAGTAGGGAGGTAGACGACGTCAAGGCCTGGAGGTAGGGTGGATGATCGGAGTAGATTGTCCTGGCCCGCAGAGACTTCGTTGGTGGCGACGACAATGAAACTGACATGAAAGTCATGGAGAACAACCAGTCGTTTAGCGATCTCGAGAAGTGGGGTGATATGCCCCATGCCTGGGCTTGGCATGATTGCAACATGGGGTTTTGCAGATTCATTTTCAGCTACTAACATTTTTTCTTCTGCCTGCGATGTGTACTGTATTGTAATGGAAATGTAAAATAAAGGCACGGGTACGTGTCTGTCCTGGAAGGAAGTCGAGGGGAAATTTATACAAGGAAGAGTGTTGGAGCGTATTGTGTCTGATGAGAGCACGGGGGGATGGTAGCTGTCGTCGGTAATTTATTACTAAATTTAATTATCATATCATCAACCAAGTTAATAATTTAATTTTATAATATTTGTTGATGATTTTACAAGATTAAATATATCTTTCAAAATTATATATTGGATCTAGTTGAAATTTTATAGAGAAAATATTAAATACATGAAAATATATTTTGTTAAATTATTATATTAAAAAAAAATTATAAACATATTATTTCAAAGAGTTAAAGTTGTTAAATGAATATTGTCAAACTAGACATTTATGTATTGTTTTGTACATATTTGAAGTTACAAATAAAATTTTCTTGCGATTTCTAGATGAGAAGGAAACTAGACATCTCGATATTTCATAAAAAAAAAGAACTACGTGTTTGAAATTATGATTGAAACCTACTAAACAAATTTGTGAAAATTAGAAATTTAGACTACATGGAAAAATTTTTAGAATAGAGACTTTGGTTTCATTATCGCATATTATTTAATTAATTAATATTTAAAAAAATATTTCTAATTTAATTTTTTTCTGACACATTAAACATTGTACTTATGTTAATTAATTATTAATTTAGACTCATTAGGTTGCAACCTAAAAATTATTCATTATGGCTTGTCATGGTGAGAACAACCAAATTATTACATAATTCTTGTGTACTTGCTATCATTTAGTAACTTGATCATATTGGAAAATTTGATTTTGAGTTTTTTTTTATCATTGATTTCTTAATTTATATTATTTATTTAGATCATTGATTAATTATAATATCATTGACTATATTTAATTTAATTTAATTTATTAGCTAAAATTATTAATATACAGTTAAAAAATATACTTGCAATATTACAATTTAATTTTATAAATGGATTTTACATTATTTTTTTCATATCATGTTAACTCAACGATTTTAACAACTAGGATATCGGGTAGCATCGCTTGACAGCAGCGCATGACCGGGGCATGGTTAAAATAAGGGCAGTTGCTGGTTTTGGAAAAAAATATCCAGATTTGATCGGATCTGTCAGCGCTTTGTCGCATGCAAGAAAATTATGCATTGTACACACAGAATATTGTGTATCATATCAAGAAAGGTGGAGGGTTTTTCTTGAAATTGTGCCTATGATGATTGTTTATTTGACTTGTATTTTAAAATTATTTGATTTTTTTTAGATTATATTAATATATAAATATCTTTTAAAAATAAAAAAAATATTATTTTAATATATTTTAAAATAAAAAATATTTTAAAAAATAGCTTCAACTAAACATTGCACACACAAGGCTTGTATTATTTTGTTGAGCAGTTTGTTTGGTTGGCTAAATCGGGGCTGATCGATAGCAAACACTCCAAAAGTTGAGGAAAAATCAGCGCGTGGGCGGAGTTTGTTGGGTATATCGGGAGTATTTCTTTGAAATTTAGAGATTTAAAGAAACTGGGTGAAGACGAGGTGTGTCTGGAATCCATCGTTGAAATTGCAGTTACGAGCGGAGTTGGGTGTCAAGAGGAAGAGAGGAGATCGTGGAAGCTGAGAGAAAAGGTGTTGAAGAAATTATCAATCGTGCAGGATCTTGCTGCTAATGGCTTCGGCTGATATTCCTGACGGCAGAGGGCAGTTTTCAGGGCCCCTTTAGGTATCTTGTGCAGGCCTTTTATCTGCTCTTATCAGTACTCATAAGAATTGGGTCTCTTGCTGAGATTGGCATTTATGGATAAAAAAAACTTAGTCGATTTATCTTAACGGTTATTTTTTTGATAATTTTTCTAGATAAATATACCAGGTTCATTCCTGATAGATGAACTAGATCAAACCCAATAACCAACCGTGGAAAGTATGCTGTTAAGGAATTCTCCCTATTCTTCTTAAGATTGAAAGTAATTAGTGGATTCCAAATTGCAGTAAGAGATGTGCTAATTCTTCAACTGCTGGATTCGATTAATCAAGTGATAGCCTTTGGAAATCAGTATACCGTTTTTTTATATGACTTGAACGAATATGGATTTGCAGCAGCAGAAGTAACATTTGAATATAGCAGCACTTAGTTGAGCTGTGATTCTTGCCAAAGTGATGAACAATTGTCAGCTTTGAACTCGTGGGCTATGCGTACCACAACTAATTCTCGGTTTCACTTCACGGTCAAGAGTCGGTAAATACAGAGAAAAGGTCAGCAAAGCAACGGATGCAGTGAAGAACAAGTAAGCTGGAATTGAAAGTTCACGGCAGATGTCAAAAACCTGGGTGCAAAACAAGTCAATGGCAACAGCTTTGATCTTTCCCAATTCTACGAGGACAGATTTTAGGGACTTGATGGCTTCTTCCACTATGACACTCAGACGAGCGGCCACCGGCATGCCATCTGCGGCCACCGCAAAAACATCGACAGTAGGGAGGTAGACGACGTCAAGGCCTGGAGGTAGGGTGGATGATCGGAGTAGATTGTCCTGGCCAGCAGAGACTTCGTTGGTGGCGATGACAATGAAACTGACATGAAAGTCATGGAGAACAACCAATCGTTTAGCGACATGGGGTTTTGCAGATTTATTTTCAGCTACTAACATTGTTTTCTTCTGTGCGCGATGTGCGTATTGTAATGCAAATGTAAAGTCGTGGAGAAATTTATACAAGGATGAGTGGTGGAGAGTAGTGTGTCAGATGAGAGCATGTTTAAATTTTCAATCAACTTGCGGGGGGGAATGGTAGGTTGCCATCGGTAATTTTCAGAGTGATTGGAGTTGCTATCATATCAGTTAGATATACTCTATAGTGTTCATAAGGTTATCTAGAACACATGTCAAGGCGTGTGGGCGTGCCAGTAAAAACAGTGCTCGGATCAAGTTTATCGAAATAACTAGTTAATTTTTAAAATCTTATGAGTTTACGTTCAACAGGAATTAAAACTAATAAAATTAGATTTGATTCGTACAAAATCAATAAAAGCAGTCTGATTTTATGAGATTACTAAATTTTAAAATAAAAGATTTTGCTTTTCATTATCGTATATTATTTATTTAATTGATGTTAAAAAATTATTTCTAATTTGATTTTTCTGGCACATTGAACATTGTTTAATAGTTTATTTTAATTATTAGACTTATATTAGTTAATTATTAATTTAGACTCATTAGCTTGTAACCTAAAAAATATTTATTATGACTTGTTATGATGGGAACAACTAAATTATCGACGGATTTTTGTGTACTTACTATCATTTGGTAACTTGACCATGTTGAAAAATTTTGATTTTGAGTTTTTTTTGCATGTTATTGATTTCTTGATTTATATTTTTTTATTATTGATTTAGATTACTAATTAATTATAATATTATTGGCTGTTTTTATCAAATATTAATATAATTTAATTTATTAGCTGAAATTAAAAAATATAATTTCAATTTTACAATCCAATTTCATGACGCAATTTTACATTCTGTTTTTTTATGTCATGTCAAAAGAACGATTTTAAAAACTGGGATCTCAGGTAGTAGCTAGGCTGGAAGAGAGGGTTTAACTTGGTGGCTGAACCGGAGAAGTTACAACAGGGGGTAGTTGACGATAGTCTAGGGCGGTTACTGTTTTTGGAAAAAATATCCAGATTTGATCGGAGCAGTTTCTATATAACTTCTATATTCTTTGTAATAAATTGAAGTCAGCGCTGCGTCGCATGCAAGAAAATTATGCATTGTACACACAAAGAATATAGTGTATCATTTCAAGAAAGGTGGAGAGTTTTTCATGAAACTGTGCCTATCATGATTGTTGTTTGTCACTATGTTTAAAAAGATATTTTTGAAAAAAAAAATATTTTTGAAAAAAAAAATATTTTATTTATTTTTTATATTAAATTAAAAAATTTGGATGTTTTTAGATGATTTTTATATATCGATGTCAAAAATAATTTTTGAAAATGTAAAATAAAAGGCACGGGTACGTGTCTGTCCTGGAAGGAAGTCGAGGAGAAATTTATACAAGGAAGAGTGTTGGAGAGTATTGTATCTGATGAGAGCACGGGGGTGGTAGCTGTCGTCGGTAATTTATTACTAAATTTAATTATCATATCAACAACCAAGTTAATAATTTAATTTTATAATATTTGTTGATGATTTTACGAGATTAAATATATCTTACAAATTATATATTGGATCTAGTTGAAATTTTATAGAGAAATATTAAATATATGAAAATATATTTTTTTTTAAAATTATTATATTAAAAAAAATTATAAACATATTATTTCAGAGAGTTAAAGATGTTAAATGAATATTGTCAAACTAGACATTTATTTATTGTTTTGTACACATTTGAGGTTACAAATAAAATTTTCTTTGCATTCTAGATGGGAGAAACTAGACATCTCAATATTTTCATATAAAAAAAAAGAAAAGAGCTATGTGTTTGAAATTATGATTGAAACCTACCAAGAATTTATGAAAATTAGAAAATTTAGACTACATGAAAAAATTTTAGAATAGAGACTTTGGTTTCATTATTGCATATTATTTAATTAATTAATATTAAAAAATGTATTTTTAATTTAAATTTTTCTAACGCATTAAACATTGTACTTATGTTAATTAATTATTAATTTAGACTCATTAGATTGCAACCTAAAAAATATTCATTATGGCTTGTCATGGTGAGAACAACCAAATTATTACAGAATTCTTGTGTACTTGCTATCATTTGATCATATTGGAAAATTTGATTTTGAGTTTTTTTTATCATTGATTTCTTAATTTATATTATATATTTAGATCATTGATTAATTATAATATTATTGACTATCTTTATTATATTTTAATTTAATTTATTAGCTAAAATTATTAATATACAGTTAAAAAATATACATGCAATATTACAATCTGATTTTGTAAATGGATTTTACATTATTTTTTTCATATCATGTTAACACAACGATTTTAACAACTAGGATATCGGGTAGCATCGCTTGACAGCAGCGCATGACCGGGGCATGGGAGCAGCGGGTTAGTGTTCGACTTTGAAGGCGGTGTTTAGGATTTTAGAAAACCATTTTTAACAAAAAAATATTTTATTTTTATTTTAAATTAAAAAAAAATTAGTGAAATCATTTTGATAGTTTAATATCGAAAATTAATTTTAAAAAATAAAAAATATTATTTTAATATATTTATAAATAAAAATATATTTTTAAAAATAACTTTAATAACATTTACAATCGGTCAGAAACTTGGATGGTAGGCTACGTAAGATGTGCAGAAACTCTAGCTAGTCTGGAAGAGAGGTTTAGCTAGATGGCTGAACCGGATTGGATACAAGAGTGGGTAGTTGACGGTAGTCTCGGGCAGTTCCTGGTTTTGGAAAAAAATATCCAGATTTGATCGGATCTGTCAGCGCTGCGTCGCATGCAAGAAAATTATGCATTGTACACAAAGAATATTGTGTATCATTTCAATAAAGGTGGAGAGTTTTTCTTGAAATTGTGCCTATCATCATTGTTGTTTGTCACTATGTCTAAAAAAGATATTAAAAAAAAAATTATTTTAAATTAAAAATTTTGAATGTTTTTAGATCATTTTTAAATATTGATGTCAAAAATAATTTTTTTAAAAAATAAAAAATATTATTTTAATCCATTTATAAATTAAAAATATTTTTAAAAATAACTTCAAATATACTTTCAAACAAACTTGTGATGTTGTGGTTAGACAATAACTTACAAGACTTTTGGGGATATATATTGTCGTACCAAAACTTGTTATTGTATTTATGGTTATTTTTATAAATAATTATTATTTAAAAATATTTTTTATTTTTTATATAACATCAAAACAATTCTAAAACACTAAAAAAAAATATTTAAAAAAAAATACAGGATTGTACACAAAAATAAATAAGAACAAAGTCTTTGAGAGTCAATTTTGGTTTGTTTTCATTTTACACATAGAACTCAATTATTAAAGTTGATATATCTTGATTGGTTAATTTAAAAGATTCTGATATAGAATAAGTGGAGGATGTATAAATGTTGAAGAGAGAACATCCTAAATTTAAGAGCAATTGAATTCCAGTAGTCCAGGCATCAAAGTTGAAATGACACGAAACTCGTACAGTTAATGCGTTTTGGTGAGACCATCAATAATCAAAACTTTGCTATTGTTGAATACCCTTTTTTAGTCAAATTACATCGTTTAGGCCTCGAAATCGTCGTTTTTGTCATTTTAAGAAAGTTTTATTTTAGCCATAACTTTTGATTTTCAAGTCCGAATCGACTTCTGTCAATTCTGACTTCCTTAGGATTTCTTGCAGTTTTAATTTCCTCAATCATTTCAGTTTTTCTATTTTTGTTAATTTTTAGTAATTAGTCCTGTTTTCTTGTCCAACAGGAATTAAGGCTAGATTTTTCATTTTAAATATAATTGTAAGCTTTTTGGCCGAAGTCAATCAGTTATTCAATAAAAATTTAAATTTTCTTGAGAATTTCTCTCGCTTCTGGGGTATCCCAGAGTATTTTACAGAATATTAACGTTGATCGTATTATTTTTGTGTTTTCCATTGAGTCAGATTCCTTGACCTGAATCCTAATTTGGGTTCCCTTTAAATAAAAATAAATAAATATTAACTGTAGTTTTTGAAGATCTAACTAACTTTAACAAACGTAACTCAAATCAAACTCGACCATTTTGAAGAGATTCTTTTTTTATATATATAATTACTGTAATAAAATAATTATTTGATGATATATAAACTAATCTAATCTAATAATTCATATATTTCTGGAAGCCGTTGTCCATCAACAGTCATGGAGATAACGCAAACATTAGATCCCGAGCAAGGCTTCACTTGCCACGTTGCCGAGTAGGCACGCAAATCTGCAGTGAATTTCAAATTCCTTATCCAATGCGAGCCCACTCGAGAAACTTATCACTAAAGCAAGCCCACGCAGCCCGGCCCATTCAAGTATTCTTCTGGATAGAGCAGATCACTACATAGCCGTTAGGTGCCCACTCTTGTTGTTGCTTTCGTTTTTTCTTCTGGTGAGGGGAGTCTTTGGATTCTTTTTCTTAACGGTAAGGAACTTCACCACCATGCCCACTTCACACGACACCCCATTTTGCATTGCCAACTGATTTCGACACTTAGCCTAAGGTTGTTCCTTTCCCACTCTAACCGCCACTTCCCAGTTTCGCTCTTTATCTTCAAGTACCACATTTACCCCCGCCACTTTGCTAGTTATTACACCTTGTTTTTCACTACAGCGTCTTGAGTAAATATTTTTTAATTCAAATAATATCATTTTATTTTTATAAAAGAATTTATTTTGATCAATATCTATTCTAGTTTAAATTAAAACTTAATCCGTCGAGTTTGATGATCATATTATAAATTAATCATTATTATTTTTATGAACATCTCCCATTACAGAAAGAGTTAAAAGAAATGATACGCAAAGATGATTTAAGGATGATAATGATGAATCTTCTCTCATTCCAAGTAATGATGCTATTTTGGCATAAGCTAATGACTATTATATTTGCCTTTATCTACCATTATCTCATAATCTTAAATCTAATGAAAAGGTATGAAATCATTACAATAATTACCAATTAATACATCGATGACCTTAATTGATGGTGCTTTTCTTGGCACTTGAGAGGTGGTTATAATGTAACTTTCATGATCCACGACGAGGATACGCAAAGTCAAGATTTAACTAATTTAAATCCCATGACCTTAATTTGTATTCATTCAAGAAGGGCAAATCTGGAAAATGAGTCCATATCCCCGTACTTTTCAAGCACCCAAACGGTCTGAGGTAACCGACACGCAAGCACCCAAACGGTCCAGGCTTCCGTTTTTAAAACATCCAAAGCCCGTTCGTTATTATGCCCTTTCCCTCCTCACCTCTGCTCTCTCCTCACCTCTGCTCTCCCCCCTCCTGCTACCCAAACCCTAACTCTCTTTACATTCCCTCTCCAGCCCTTCAAATTTCCTTTCAAAACCACTCCATCTACTCTATTAACTGATTCCATTTCTTGAATCCTCCAAAGTTCAGTAATTTTCAACAATGTCTGTGGCTGCTAAGCTAAGATCGGCAGAAAAACAAACGCATGAGCCACCACGAGCGATACTTGGCCCGGCAGGAAACAGGGTTAGGGTTTTAGAGGAGGCAAAAAGGAAAATTGAGGTTTTAAAGAAATCACAGCAGAAACCAAAGAAACCTGTGGAGAAAATGTCTCAAGCTGCAGTTAAGAATAATTTGTCAGTGGATAGCACGTGTTCTTCGGATTCTTATTCTTCTTCTTCAAGTTCTGGAAGGAATGTGAAACTTAATGGAATAAAACACGTCAAGGATGTTCCTAATGGAGGTGAAATTAAGGATGTCTCGTCGAAGAAAGAGGGGCCGGTTAAGAGGTGCGATTGGATTACTCCGAATTCTGGTAAGAAATTAGTGAATTTTAAGGTTATATGCATTTTTATTGCTATCCTGTACTTGTTTTTATTAATTAAATGGAGTTATGAGATTTGAACGTCTGATCGCTTGATCATGGAAGCTCTGATAGCATTTCAAAGAATCACCGATCCAAAAACTTAAGCTTAGAGACTTCATATCACCCTCTACCAATATAAAGCAGGGCATAGTTTAGTTTCTTAAAGTCAAGAATGTTGATGTCTTTCTTGGTTTGTTTATCTGAGTTTTAGTGTTTGAGATCATATAATGGATTAATTTTGAAGAAATGGTAGCTGGAAATAGTGAAGATGACAGCAGTTTACGAATGATTATATTCATGGATTGTTAGTTAGATGCAAAATTTTGTGAATAATTAAACAGGGCGAGCATGCAACAAATGTGGTGAAAATTCATAACAAATAAATAAATAAATAAATGTGGTGAAGTGGAAGATGAGAATCCAACCAAGGTATTGAAGTTTGAGATGAAGGGGATGTTGGGAAGTTATCTTAGTAAATGTAGAACACCAAGAAAGACTGAAAATCCATAAGTTATACCAGCAATTGTATCATTATTTAGCCAAAGATGCTTTTCTATTTGTTTAATGTGGAGATTTGTGTTCATCCTGTCTTTATTTCTTAAATAGGCATCATTTTACAGGTTTGGAAAAGGAGTTTTCGTACTGAAAGATGAGATTGAGCCATGCAACTTCCATAAATTTGATTTTGTTGTGTTTCTTTGATCTAGCTTAGCATCCTTTATAATGGGACTGTATGAATATGAGTTTCTTTGCACTGAGGTTGAGACATAACAAGTTTCTCACTTTCTTGTTGAATCAGCTTCAAATTGTGACATATTACTATTGATGAAATCTATTATCATACTAAAAGCCCAGATCCAGAGATAATTCTTGAACGTACCGTGAGATTATTACTGACTCGTCAAATAGTGATTGAATAAACTAAGGTAAAACTCACAAAGTTTCTTAGCAATTACATATAGATCTACGAAGAACAGGACAAGATGAACAAAAGTACCTAGAAGGTGCAAAATGTTTCCATGGATTGTTTTCATTTTATTGACAAAATAGAGAGTTTGAACTAATCCTTGAAAAGCCAATACCATGAATAGTTTTTGGTGCTAAATGTTATGATAGCATGTCAATGAGCAATCCGCAGAGTACCTTTTGGGCCGTCTTTCAAGATGGTAGAATAATGTGCGGGTAATTTCATTGAATTGTACTAACATGGTATATGTTTTGTCCATTTTTCTCAATTTACAAGTTCTGTGCTATTTTCAGGTTATTATTTCTCCTAGTTTCTCAAAGTCACCTGAATTGTCAACGTATCATATTGGAAACTAAATTGACTAAATTTTAAGGTCTGCTCCATGGTACTTTTATTCACAGATCCACTTTATATGTCTTTCCACGATGAAGAATGGGGGATTCCAGTTCATGATGACAGGAAGCTGTTTGAGTTACTTGTATTTTCACAAGCATTAGCAGAACTCAGCTGGCTAGCAATTCTTCACATGAGAGATATATTCAGGTATGTTGGTCTTCACTTTTTATGTTTATTGGTTTTAAAAAAATGGACTTCATGAAATTTATGTGAATTCTTGTTGTATTTTAATGCCAGGAAGCTGTTTGACCAATTTGACCCATCATCCATTGCACAATTTACTGAGAAGAAGCTCCTATCATTGAAAGTTAATGGGAACCTGTTGCTATCTGAACCAAAGCTCCGTGCAATAGTGGAGAATGCTAAACAGATCCTCAAGGTAATTAAATCATCAATCCAACCAGCCTCCCAGTATCGTTTCATATTTGCTTGTGGGAGGCTGACTTGATTTTAGTGGAGGTTGTACATTCGGCTTTCTTACCCTTTTAAACTAACAACACCGCCCAGATGGGCATAAACAAGTTTAAAGGGCTCTCAATTCGTGATTTATCTTGCCAAGATTTGGACTTTGCGTCATTATAATGACAATAGAAATGTGAAAACAGAGGGGAACATCTTATCAGCTTCCACAAGAGAACATTGAACTTTTCTTTTTGTTCGTTGGCTAATTTGGGGTAGGGAGTTTTGCACTTGGACCAATGCTGCATTAAGTTGAAACTCATTTGCACAAATGACAGCAGCTAACTTTGCTCTTAATCTGCAGATTCAGCAGGAATTCGGTTCCTTCAGCAACTATTGCTGGCGGTTTGTGAACCAGAAGCCATTAAGAAATGGCTTTCGCTATGTGCGTCAAGTACCTGCAAAGACCCCAAAAGCCGAGCTGATGAGTAAGGATCTGATGCAAAGAGGGTTCCGCTGTGTTGGGCCCACTGTTGTTTACTCGTTCATGCAGGTGGCAGGAATCGTTAACGACCATCTGATATCATGTTTCCGATACCAAGAATGCAATGCAGACGTCGAAAAGAATTTCAAATCCCTCAAGAGTCAAGAGATCGAGATAGTTGTCAAGGCTTTGGGGAACACGTGCTTGTCTCGTGACTAATCTCTGGACCATATATATCCCTTTCCCTGACTAATCACACTCATAAAACTACCATAGCAAGACAAGTAGCAGAGCAGTTGTTCTTTTGTAATGTCAGTATTCACATCTGAGTTTTCTAGGCAGCATAGTTTCTTCTCCCACCTGTGTATCCTTTTCCTAACGAAATATTAATGTAATAAAAAAATTATTGTTATTTGATAGTAGTAAATTTTATAATTGCCGTGTTCAAGCATGCTAAGGACCCTTGTTGCAGATGATGATGTGTTTGATACTGTTTTTGAAAAAAAATAATTTATTTTATTTTAAATTAGATTATTTTTATATGTTAATATTAAAAAAAGATTTTAAAAAAATAAAAAAATATTTTATTTTGATTTATTTCTAAATAAAAAATTATTTAAAAAAATAACTAGATACAAATTCCTTCAAAACCCAGCACCAAAATAGATGGGGGAGGTAAGGAACCCTCATCCATTCAGTGATCACCGCTTTTTGGTCCTCGATTTCTATGAATATTAATTTACTTATAATTATTATTTTGGCTAACTTCTTAAAACTTATTCATCAAGAAGAATAAATAGATTTATTTTGATCATCAATTAATCTCTTATAAATAATTAAAACAATAGCCCCTCCATGATTTGCTTTGCAACAACTATTCATATAATTATATTTACACCAATCCCCTTTTATTTATATTTATCTTCTTGTCATGAAATCATCTTATCTAAAAATTTAAGTTGTTAAGGTATGATTTTAAAATATGATTTATAGTAGTCTTTAACACCCCTTCAAATGAAAACCTTTTATTTTTGAAACTTGCACGGATTCATATTATCTTGTATTTGTTTTTTATCATATAGAATAAAGATAATGAGATTCAAACTCGTGAGTCGTAACTGCTAGATGAACAATGCTCTGATTTCATATCATGAAATTATCTCAATTAAAAACTTAAATTATTATGTTAAATCACAAAATATAATTTATATTATTTTTTAGAGTACGTGTCGAACATGGAAGTTGTCTGGCCTTCCCTTCAAAGCCAGCCTCGTAAAAGGCCATGTTATATGCTGTGAAGATCATGAACACCATAGCTATCAACCTTTCCCCCCGCCAAGTTCATGGCTACGAAATTGACCGTCACTCATGAAGAAGATAACGTTATGGAAACAAAGTTATGAGTGCCACCACTGATTGATGTCCTTCCAAAGAGACAACAAGCTCCTCGATCGTTCTTGACCAGAAACATTTTGTAGTGTTCATGCGAAATTATAAACAAACTCAATTGGCAAATGCGTGTTATGTTCATGGTTGTCAGATCAAAGGATTAAACTTGGAAAAAGCTTCGATAACTAATTTATTGGATTAACTTCTCGGCTCATATCTATTATTCTTTTATTTATTTTTTAAAAAATTCTTGATATTGACTTTATTGTTTTTAAACTTGGATTAAAAGGTTGTTTCATAGTATGGTTGCGATTGTTTCTCATTTAGAAATCTATTAAAATATATTTTAAAAAAAAATATTTTTGATATTAACACATTAAAATAATATAAAAATACTAAAATATTCATTTAAAGCGGATTTTTTTTTTCAAAACACGTTTTTGAAGTAATTCCCAAACACCCCATGAGTTTCGTTGCAAGCTTCTTAGATTAACTTATCATCTATTAAATTGGATCGGTCAATCAAATTTAATAATTATAATTAAATTATGTTACAATAATGTGTTTAGTATTGTTGTGTATGATATTTAAAAAAAAATATTTTTTAATTAAAAGTATATTGAAGGATTTTTTATTTTTATTTTGAGTATCAAAACTATAAAATCACTATCAAAACATTATTTGGATAAAATAGAAGTGAAATGTACTTTATAAAATGCACTTTTAAAATGTATTTAAAAATATAAGTCACCGCAAACACTCAAAGCATGAGCTTTTGATGCACCTAACAACGCATTACCATCTGTTTTTGTTGTTATTAAAAACAATCTTTAATGAATTATATTGCTACAAACTTAGTGAAGTAAAACGTCAACAAATGATTTAATGTTGTCAGCAGGTTCTTTCAAAGTCTGTAACAAATAGAAGAACTTCTCGATCAAACTGAGAAAGATCCCACATTATCTACATGCAATGCTTGTGAAAGATTCCAAACAATTCAGCTGGTAAATTTAACCATCAAATGAGTTAAAAAGAAACAGAAACCAAAAAAAAACATAGAATTAAACATGAAAATTTACTCCCTTCCTAAAATTAAACATGAAAATTTACTTCCTTTCAAGAACCCGTATTGATTCTGGAAACGTACTCTGTGCCAAAGAAACAAACTGCAAATGCACTTCCAAACCAAGCTTGTGAACCACAAACCAGACAAGTATAACTTCTCTTATGTTCCTGCATTTCCTTGCCATGAATTTTACTGATATATTATAGTATTAGTCCGCTCTAACTCTGAGCCTTGCCACTTCCAAGGGTGAGCTCTAGATCATCTAATCCTACTTCATGAATCCTCTCTCCTTCCCATGGTTTCACCTGTTCACTACCAAACTCAAAATCCATGGGCATTCCATTCTCTTTGACCAAATTGTTCGACAAAATTTGCTGAGCCACCGGTTTCACAAGATTATAGGTAGGAGAGGTTGGCATTGCTGCAGCCACAAAAGGCGCAAACTTTTGAAAGTTTATCCACTGACCAGACTCAACAGTGGATGTATCAGATTCATCACATTCAGGTATAGTGGCTGGAGCATGAAACTGACGATGAGTTGGGCTAGCCGGAGCAGACACTGCATTGAATGGGTAATTAAAGGAGGCCATGGATTGTTTGGCAATAAAATCCCAGTTGGGAATTGGCTTGGGGTTTCTCGAGGTCGGGGACGAGAGAGGTGGGGTTACAGGCGCACTGTTTGAGATTCGAAGAGGAGGAAGAGAAAATGGAATGGCACTTTGAAGGAATGGAAGGAGATTAGAAGAGGCATTGTTATCACCACGAGTCGGGCTAGGAAACGAGGAGGAGGAGGGGCTGACTTGATAGGAAGGAATTGGACTAGGAAACAATGAAGAAAGTGGACTAGGATTTTGGGATGAGTATGGGGTTAATCTCGTCGAAGTACCTACTATCTCAATAGGAGGTGGCCTGTGTCCCTGGACAATATACATCAAGCAAACAAAGCACTGCTATTTTCAGACAATCATCACCGCTAACCATAAAGGGTCATGAAGACATTAAAACATTGGTGAAGAAGTTTCAGATTAAGCAACAAAAGGTGATTGGAATCACAGATAACATCAATTGAAGCTTAATTGATTGGATTTTAAGCACTTTAAACACAGAAAAAGTACAGAGAACAGCCTAATTAACCGATCAGGAATAGCTAATCACACTCAATTCAATAAGTTTCAAGTTTCCCTTTTTTTTTAAAAAAAAACTTCAGATTAAAGCCATTTTTATTAACATTCTAAGCTTCAAATGACCGGATGTTAAATCTTAGATTCCTCGATGCTCATATCAAAACCTAGTACAGTATTAGAAGCAATTAAGCATGAAAAAAAAAACATAAACAAAAGAGCATGTTAAGCTGGAATAGAAGCTTGATCTGTCTAAAAAAGGGAGGAAAAACAAGGTGGATGGAAAGCAATAGGTGCAGATCCATAAATGGAAAAACAGGGGCATAAATATAGCATACCTTGCGATAAGTAGTTCCATCTTCTTCGACAACCCAACCAGCCTCAGCACAGAGAGCTTTCAATACCTCATTATTGTCACAATATTTAGGCAAGTTATACCTCCCTTGAGCCCTTAACCCAGTAAATATTTTTGCAGCTACAGCTCTTCTCCTCCTCTCTCTCCTCCTATTATTCTCCCTCTCCCTCCACGATGGCTTCCTCCTTGCAGCTGCCGCCACTGCAGCCGACGTCGAGGTTGCCCCATCTGACGTCATTTCCCCGACAACAGCCCACCACAAACTCTCCCTTTCCCTCTCTTTATACACAACTCCCTCGAGTAAAAGGAAAAGACAGGGAAGAAGAGGAGAAGTTCACGATGAAGACGATTTTAATTGGCTAGAAGAAGGATCTCTCTTTGGGAATTTATTTTAATAAAGCTTCATAGTGAAACGAACAAAAGGTTTTTTATTTAAGGCTGTGTTTGGGTTGAGGTTGCAGTTGCGGTGTAACTTTTTAGAAAGTGATTTTTATTTAAAAATATATTAAATATTTTATATTAATACATTAAAATGCTCTAAAAATATAAACAAAATTTATAACAAAACACTTTAAAATACAAAAACAAATAGACTATCACAAACATCATATGTGCTTTTGAAGGGGTTTAGGTTTCACCATGAGCTCAACTCCAAACAGGGCTTAAGTATTATCATTTGTTTAAAAATTGTCGGTTTCTTGTCTGATAAATCAATTTGTCAGCTATTAAATTAATTTGAATTTATTATTTTTATTAAAATAATACTATTTTGTTTGTTTTAAGGAAATTTACAATGTTAACTTAGTCAGGTATAGATTAGATTTGACCCTATTATTTAAGTTACAAGCTAACCAATAAAATCACTTGAATTTGGTCAAATCACTATTGAGACCATTCAAATTGAAATCCAACCATGATCAGAATGTGGTTGATCATATAATTTGGGGTGTTTTTTAAAACTATTTATTAATTAAAAATATATTAAGATAATATTATTTTATGAAAAGGACGGGGGCGGGGAGCTTGACGCGTGTGTGGGTTGATGCTATGTTTACGGTACCTGTCATGTAATAACCTAATAATTCAAGCATGGGGTCCAAGCCGTTGAGGGTGGGACCCAACATTCGAGAGAACGTGTCTATTCTCCGAGCTGTTAGAACCAGAGACACTGAACTTATTAAAAACCCTCTAGATTTGTTTCGGCTTCCTCGGGGCCCATTCCACCCTTACCATATTTTACACTTCACCTTTCATAATTTCTTTTCTTTTAATATTTTTTAGCCCAGATTTCAATTTAGAGTTTATATAATATAATATAATATCTTGATTAATTAATAAGTTCCCATGGTTTTATACAGGTTTAGCGGTTTCAGTTTTTTTATATATACTTTTAATGCGAAGAATTTTTTTTATGTATAACTAGAAATAATTTTTAAGTTAGACGAATAAGTTTGCTCAAAATTAAGTCATATTTTTTTAATAAAAAATAATATTATTTTTATTTTATTTAACAAAAAGACTGGCGAAGATTGAGGGAAGGTTTGAGTCAGTTGGCCATTCAATTTTACAGAACATGCTTTTAATTTAACTCTTTTTCGCTACATTTTATTTTACTAGGTGAAATTCAAAGTGAAAAGTTAGGTTAAGTCATGCCAAACACACTGATCGATCGTGTGATGGCAAGGGAGAAAATTAAAATAGAAAATAGTGCAAGATTTTTCATATACTTCTCAAAAAAAAAACATGACGTGATGACAAAAAACTTGTAATCTGTACAGTAAGTCTCGAGTTTGAGTCAGAAATTACTTCTTGTAAGAGCATGAGACAACCGAGATTTTACTCGTTTATCTACACTCATAAAGTGCGTTTTCTAGAAAAGGTGTTTCTTTCACATGAAAAAAGATTTTTCATATATTATAGAGAAATGGTTTTTTAGCTTTTATCCATCGAGCCCTTTTTAATTATATCAGAAAATCTCTCTTGCCTAGGATTGGAAAGAGTGGTTGCAATTTAGCAAGGCTCTCTTCTTCATCCAGGGAGGTTGTGGGCGTGGACACATTCAAGTATATGAATCGATAAAATGCTCGAATATTTTAACCATCCATGCAAATAGGGTGCAAAGTTAGGCAGGAAGAGAAGTGCACATGTTAACAGTCCGGCAGCTCTCAAATGGGAACTGGCTTTCCCGACAAGCTGTCCTGCGAAGACATAAAGAAAGGGGGTTAGCGTGTAGGGTTGGGATGGATTGGGGTAAAGCTTACGTGGTCGGCTGGAGATGAAAAATACTTGATGCCGACAACTGAAAATAAGTATAAAGAAGAGAAAACGATGCCGTTTGACAGGAGAGCCTAGCTGACAATCGAATCCGAATTAGACAGAGATAAACAAAATGCAATTCTAATACAATTCCAATCGCTACAAGGTCGGTGGAAAATAATAAAAGGACAGGAGGTTTCAGATCCAAAAAAGGCAGAGAAAATTGCTTTGAAGCAAATTATTTGTTCCGACGAGGCCGGCCGGTCGACAGAACCACCACTCATTGCACTCTTCACGTTCGATTTAAACGTAGTCGGATCATCTCTCAGCACAGTAGCTCCGTCAGAAGTGGGAGGATCTTCATGATTTGGTTGCTGCACGTGAAGACATTCAAAATGAAAAGTTATCAAAGGGTCGTACGTGTTCCTTGCGGGCTAAATGATGGGATAAAGTTGGCTGAAAAGTAGATGCCGTGATTAGGTGAAACAATCCATAGATGATAATTAATGTTTATATTTAGGATAAGTGTCCAGTCTTCTCGAAGAATATTTAGGCACACATTGCCTTCCAAATCAATATGAGGATGGCAGACCTGCAAATAGCAAAGAAGTTCCGTGTGATCAGAATGCTTAGGCGAGCACTGTGTTAGCTGAGAGAGATTGATCGTTGGCAGAACCAAACATCGCGTTCATACCTTTGTCTTGCATCATGAGGATACAGAGGAGAAACTTAGGGTTCTTCCATTTTAGTAATGGATTGACATCTCGATTCATCGACTCTGTATCCTCTTGCACCAGGCTATTTCCATCGAAACTATACTAAATGATATTTTTCATTCGGTAATTGGGATTGTTTTTGAAAGTGTTTTTTTTTATTTAGAAATATATTAAAATGATTTTTTTTTAAAAAAAAAATTATTTTTGATATCAGCACATCAAAATAATTTTAAAATACTATTTTTTTATTTAAAAAGAAAAAAAAATACGGTTGTATGTACCACCCTCCCAATCAGCTTCTAAATAAAAACAAACACAGAACACTTATTTCCTAGGTAACAAAACATCGTGCTAAATGAATCACAATAACCCAGAAAGGAAAAAAAACTATGGGTCCACGAATCGGATCCATTGAGCCAGGACTCGGGAGGGTTTCGTGCCTTGAGTGGAGCCCGAGTTGATCTTCAAACTCAAACAACCTGGCTTGATTAAAAGTTTTGGCCTGGTATTTGTTGTTGCATTGAGAGCTAAAGATTTCAAAACCCATCATGATTTTGGTTCCAAAATCTATTGATTATGCTTTGTCTAATCGACCTGATAAGTTTAAACTTTAAACAAATTTCAAGATTACTAACTTATAATTAGTTGTTAGATGAGATTCCAGGATATAATTTATATTATTATTTAACACATATTCTCAAGCAAACGCTTTTTAAGCTTGAAATTTACACACAAGTCCACACTACATTGTGTTCGATTTTTATCAATAGAATGAGGTGGTGAAATTCAAATTCATGATTATCGGGTTAACAAGACTCTGACACCATATTAAATAATTAGCTCATCTAAATACTTAAATGTTAAATAAAATTCCAAGATATAGTTTATATTATTTTTTAACACTTTGATGTCTCTCTCTCTCTGTATGTTTTTCTCATTTGCAGCAGAGAAACTCTTTCGCAACATGTGCAGTCACACGTGGTATACTGCCATATAGTAGGGTATTGTTGATATTTTACAAGAAAAGAAAAGGGAAAATATTTTTTTCAAGTGATTTTTGAATTAGGTTTTGAAATTTTAATTAACTATATCAATTTAAATAGTTTTAAATGTTATTGTTTAAAAACATATAAGAATTATTATACTCAAAATTTTAATCTTAATGTTATACATTGTGTCTAGAAATGTTTGCTTTCAACCATGTTTAAATCTGGATTTTTCAGTCAAAATCATAACTATATAAAGATGATATTACATGATATGCGCAGTTGGAGAATTTCTAGTATAATAAATTCATTTATTAAAAATAAATATTTTTTTTTATTTTTAACAACAATATATCAAAAAATTAAGAAATTTTAATTTAATTTTTTTTTAAAAAAAACACGGCACCAAATAATAATTAAAAATCTCTATTATGAGGCCATGATGAGGTCTTGTGCGGGTTTCTCATAAATAGCTAGGGTCAAACTCCTTGCGTAATAAGCTCGGACAACCTTAACTCAAAAGCATCAAGATGAATGAAGTGGGCTCAGGTTAGTAAGACTCGGCCAGCGTTTAAGCTCTCACGTCGGTAGCTAGTCCTAACCCAAATAACATGAATGGTGGGCTCGGGCAAGCCTAATCCGAACCTATCATGAAATGGTTTGGGTTTTGGCCTCTCATGTCAATACCTGTTCGAATTCTCATGGATACACAAATGGATGCAACTCTGTGTTCTTTATAAAAGTCGGATGAACCGATGAAGTGGTGGTTTTCCTGTTTTTTTTATATATTTTTGAGAAACTTTTAAAAACAAATTATTATATTTTTTGCTTTAAAATAATTTTTCTTGTATTTTCGTATTACTTTGATGTTCTTGTGTCAAAAATATTTTTTAAAAATAAAATAATATATTATTTTGATATATTTTTAAACACATCTTAAAAAGTAACTTAAAATCTTCAAACATTCAAATAGTATGTGCTCATTTATTTTATGTGACTGGTTGTTGTAATACTGAGTGATTGTTTGGAAGTATTGGAAAAGTGTTTTTCAAAAAAATAAATTTTGTTTTTATTTTGAATTATTTTTTTAGTATTTTTTTAATGATGTTAAAAATAAATTATTAATATATATATATATATAATTATTTTAATATATTTATAGGTAAATATCACTTTGAAAACCGTTCATTATCACTCCTAAAAAACCCCTAAATATCAATAAGATAAAATGAACTTGCAAGACAGATAGTTCTTGCTGTCTTGACGAGGCTGCTGGAAATGCAGCAACCAAATGCACATGGAAGAAAAGAAATGGACGAATCTATGGCGAAAAAAGTAACAGCTGCTGCTCTTTAGTTATTTGGATCGAGCAAGAGATTCAGTACAGGTTCCACAACACGAAGCTTCGTCCTAAACATGAATTTCAAGGCCAGTTTTACCCTATTTGGAGGGGCTGAAAACTTTTCTAGTTGCAGTCCTTTGTTTTTTTTTCTTTTTAAATCTTTGCAGAATGCTAAGCTCCTTCTCCTGAAACCCCCTTTTATCCTCCTATCACCCTGCAGGTTACAAACAATCATCATTCAATTACAGACGACAACCTGTTTCGTTAAATATTTGATAGAATGCATAACAAACTTATCACATGAGAGACAAACACAAGAACACATGGATATGATTGTTACTGCATGAATGATCACTTGCCCAGATAGGTCATGATTTTGATAATGGCCGGTGATTTTGTTATAGCAATCACAGACATCCCCCCTCAGGTCTGTGGCCAGTGGTCAGAAATCCTACGTGTGACGTTAGACTCTCTGTCGGACCTTTTTCTCTAGTCCTACCAAGTAGATCCTGTGCTGGGAAATTCTGAGATGCCTCAGAATTGGGAGAAGTGGTACAAACAAAAGGGCGTGCTCAGGTTGTTTCAATCTACTCCAACTTGCCTGGTGAAACTTTCTTGCATGTTTGAATATTAGGAAAAGCATTCCATGAATAACTCAGTACATCCTCCTCCACTATCATAATCTCGTTTGCCTAATCTGAACACTCAATGAATGCGCATGTTAAAAGTCATTTCTTTTAGCCCGGACAGGGAAAGTGACCGCAATAACATACACTGTGTAGACTCTTGTTCCGGAATTGATTGGCTTTCGAACATGGTGACCAGACCAGTTCACCATCTGCTTGCTACCTGCATGCATTTGTAATCGGTGAAGTGAAGAGAGAATCCAGTCAAGGCTTCACAAAAGGAAAAATAAATTGTCAACGGCAGGGAAAAACCAAGGCAACCAGTTCAAGCTAAAATAACACTTGGAAGGCTAGTCCAAACCTCTCATTCTATAACAATACAACTTCAGAAGGACATGAGAAGGGGAAGGAAAAAAAAACTTACAAGAAGCATATAATTGGAAAAGAGGGATGTCAACAGCTACAAGCTCCCTTGCAAGTACACTACAAAACTGCCTTCATCAGGATGTATTGTCGATCTCATCCCTTGCAAAGTATGTCGACTCTTGAAAATGAAGCGGTTCATTTCCCCAAGAAGTCCATCCAGCTGTCATCTCTCTAGCGAATAGTTCTATACATCGAGCAGGTTTAAAGTGTGTAACATGCTCCAGCAGCAACTCTATTGATATCAAGGGAAGAACAAGCACTAAGAATTTATTAGCACAGAAAAACTTAAAAATTGAGTAACCTTGACAGCAGGTGGTAAGAGGATATGTGATTGCCAACTCCAATTTCTGATAGTGTGTGTGCATGTGAAAATGTTAATGCCATGTCAGAACAAACTTGCCTCCTATTGGAGGCTTCCTCGAGTACTCCCCTGGGATGCTTATGATGATTTGATCATGTTTAATAGGTCTCAGCCTTGGCGGCTGTTTAGAGTTTGTCCCCTGGAAAATAAATCAACAGGATGAGCTACGAACAGGTAATTTCAGGTTTTAAGTAAATCCAGACAAAGAACATTCAGCTACTATTACTAAATCCAAATCCACTGAAACTCCATACTCTCACCTGTCCATGAAAATAGCCCAAAAGAAGGCATTCGTAAGGTCTATGATGAAAGAGATCTAAATCACTAATCAGTGAGCCATCTGCTTTCACCTGTAACATTCGAGTAAAATGAAATCAATGGAATGATAACCATCAAATAGATAGATAGATAGATTGGTCCACACACACGCGCTTATAGAAATAGAGGGGGGGGGACACCTTCAACCAGTAATAAGTAGCTTCGTGACTGACTCCCCATGAGGGAAATAGCTCTTTCTGAACAAAATTGTGCAATTTCTCTCTGTTGGTCATCCACAAGGCTACAAGTGCTCCATCTGGATGAGCAAGTTGCTTAATAGGAAGGGATAAGAAATACCGGTTTGGCAAAGTTGGGTACCTATCATGACAAGGAAAAAGGACGAGGTTGACATAATTACTGATGTTCAAATTGGAGCAAAAGGTACTTGTTGAAGACAACAATTGCAGCTAAAAATTTCTCCTGCGTACAGAGTCAAAGAATTGAAACTTTTTTCCAATCATTTATTCACAAGTCAGCTCATTTCCAAATGCTGGAGTAATGTGCCAAAAGCATACGTTGTTTGACAAATACTTCTATAACCGAAAATGCATTTACAGGAAAAAGAAACAACTATCACGAAAAGCTAACTTTTGACCAACCAGATGGAAATAAATGAAATCCTGCATGGACGGAAATGTCTACCTGAGTTTTTGACGAGCACTTCCATTTTCCCATGGTGGATCGATCACTATAAGATTGAAGCCAGCATTGCATTCTGCAACATTAAGAACCAAAATGAGTGGCAAATAGAGCATGTAAGAAATTTTATGCATGAACCAGCACTCATTTCTTAAAGCTACAAAGAATGCTGATAATAGAGCTGCCACTGATCACATCATATTGGCATGACTAGCAATTGCCTCACAATACAAATGGGTCCCAAGACTAACAGACAAAGGATGTTCCTTGCTAGAATGGATTCAACACCCTATATCTTGATGCTTAACCTCCAAAGTTCTCTATGTTTTTCTTCCGATGCAACATGGAGTCAAGTGATCAGGAAAAGAAATATGAAGAACAATGGCTACTAGAGGGTAATTACCGTGAATAAGGTTGTGAATCTGCCCCAAATCAGACTTCCACATGGTAGAAGGAAAAAAACATGCAAAAAATAAGTAAGACAGTCAACTGCTCCCCCAGAAAAAGAGGTAGCCTTGATGAATCATATTATCGAAAGATACCAAATTTAACAGACATAAAGCTAAAGTTGGCTACTTTAAACAGGTAGACAAAATCAACGGAACATACCATGTAGAAGCAACTCTCTCTGGGCAGTATATATTTCTTGTTTAGAAATTCTGCCTCCATGTCATCACTTACCTCATTAACAACCAAATTGTTAAAAACAGGAACCACTCTTTCTAACCCTTTCCAGGCAGCTTTAAGAATGATTTCATAGAGAGGAGCTTGCCAAACCTTTCCAAGCTCGATAAAAGAGTGATGTTCACTCGATTCTGTTGAAGAACAGATATTACTGTCACCCCTTAAACCCTTCATGATCGCCAAGAGATCGGTAGCTTCCATAAAAAATTCATGGGCCTTCAACAACATAGGCCTCACTTGCTGCCACAAGATCAGAATAAAAAGTAAATGCACACAAAATCATAAACACCAAATAATAGTAAATGGGCAGCGAATTTATGGTTACCTGGTGACGCAGGGTAGCAGCTTGTTCTCTTTCGTTTAAGTCGTGGGGTACCTTCTTCTCCTTTCGCTTTCGTTTCTTTGAATTTGAAGTTTCAATAGTTTCTTTGGAATCGAAAAAACGAGAGTAGTAGGCAGATGGTGAAAACCTGAAGCGGGTATAGGACCGGTTTAGCATTCGAACCGGGTCTATAAAAACAACATTTGAATTCTCGAATCTGTAAATTCCAGATTCTAAAAAGGCAGATAGCTTGTCGCTTGTTTTCGAGTTCTCCATGGTTAGCACTTCAAGGGTCTTCACTTTCTAGTTCTACTGCTAGAAGCTAGAAACTGCAGGTTCGGGTATCAGGTCTGCGTTCATTAAAATGTAAGATAATTTGAGGCCCGACAACATTTGCGTGGGCTTTCAGTTGAGGCCCATATAAAACTATATACAACAACAATAGTATAAGTATAAATTAAAATAAATTTGGCTTCTCTAAATAAATTTTTTTCCTCTGGAGTGTAGATATAAAAAATATTATATTTATACTAAGCCATATTATCAATTTGGCTTCTTTAAATACATTTTTCCTTGGAGATACTTATGGATTTAATTTTATGCTAGTCACGTCTAATTTCAAATTCAAATTATAAATAATTATCCGTTACTATAAGTTTCTTATACATTCAATTGAGTTTCGAGTATACATAGTTAAAATGTGAATGTTATAATTTAAAATTATATAATGCATGATTTGCTTGGCATGTAAGTATTTTTTTTTTTAGAATTTTAAGACTTTATTTATTTCGAATCAAGCTTAGGTAAGGTTTCTTGTTAAATAAACTAGTATCCATACTCAACTTAAAATTCAAAATTTTAGCTCCGAGTTTTACCCCAGACAGATCAAGTCTATAAAATTTATATTCATCCAAATCAATTTAATTAATACCTATTTTAGATTTAATTATTATTCTCAAGAGGCATGACGTATGACAGAGAATTTACGATTTGTATAAAGTCATGATATGCACTTCTTATAAGAGTCCGAGTCAGTCAAGATTCTACTCATTCATCTAAATTCACAAAATATCTTTTTAAAAAAGATGTGATTTACTTGCATCTAAAAACTATTTTAGATAAAATTATTGTTTATAATTTTAAATCCATATTAGTTGTTGGATCCTGGCAAATTTTTAAAAACTATGCGGATGCTTATATCCATGTCCCTGGACATGTTCTGTCGAGGTATATTGTTGTCGTCTAAAAACTCTTAAAAAATATTTGTCTGTCCATGTGGGGTTTACGAAGTGTATCAATTTTTTTTTTTAAACGATTTGTTTCGGTCTATTTATAGAATTATTACTGTAACTTATATTTTTATTCGTCCATTTTCAGTGGAGATGGTGACGGAAAATCATTTTAGCCCGTTGTATCGGCCCAGATTATTATTATTATTATTATTATTATTATTATTATTATTATTATTATTATTATTATTATTATTATTATTATATTTTTTTTCTAGTTTATTTTCAATTTTACGATGAAAATCTAAACACGCCACCGAGGTTTTTCTTAGATGACCGTACGTGTGAAAACAAATACTAACCCCGGTACGCACGTAGCACTACCAGGTAGCTCTCGGCAGTTTTGACTGGTATTTTGGATTTCTCGAGTCGCTTTTTGGCTCTAATTTTTCCCAAACGCCCATATCACATCAGGAGGGACGCAGTCGGTGGATACGTGGCACAAGCTTATCTCTCTTTATTCTCCTTTTTTTAAAAAAAAATTGGCTAACCCATATAAAATTAGCTAAAGAACAAGTCCTGCAGCTGCTCTCGAGTAAAAAATTAGAATGATTTTTTTGTTGACCCTTTCAAATGCCCTGAGAAAACATATTTAAAACATAGTATCTCTGAAAATAAAGATGGTTTGTGGAGAGTTTTGAAAGTGGTTTTTAAGGAAAGTGGTTTTTAAAAAAAGTTATTTTATTTTTTATCATTTATGAAAAAACAATTTCAGGCCATGGATACAAAACATGCCGCCGACGTTCCTGTAGATCAGAGTTTTATAGTATAGACTGTAGTTTTCCGAAAGTCAACATGCCACCCTTTTCTTATATTGGACGAATATCCCTTACAAGACGACGCCAACGTTGTCTTGGGCGTACGAGAAGGAGAAACATTATATACGTGTGGAAGTATTCTACAAAAGATAATAGTATTTTACAAAAAAAAAAAAACAAAAAAGGAAAGCATATTACCGCATTAAATGAGATTTAGACATTTTCAATTATTTTATTTTGTTACTTTATTTTTGTCATATAAAGATAATTGTGGATTATTTCTTATAGTTGAACTAAGCTTTTTTAAGTATTATCTAGCATGTGATCATGAAATATATTTTATTACAACCACGACCAGATCAACAATAAATAGTTCACACTAAAACAAAACTAGATACAAAAAATTAAAAAAAAAGAGAGGGGGGGGGGATATTGAAACTTTTTGAAAATTCTAAAGTGGCATTGATAAACTTTAAACCTGGAGCAGGCTAAAATGAAAAATAGTGAAATTACAAGAGGTAAAGTGCAGATTTTCCAAGAAAGAAACTTCTAAGAAAGGACCGCAGTGGGGTTTACCAACTTGGAAGGAGCATGAGCTAAGCCAATGACGTGATACCATGTGCTAATTTCTCAGTGGTCAGATGACTCAAAAACAAAAAATAGACAATGAAGAAAAAACCGCTAACTGTGTGCGCGGTGAGTAATTAACCATGGTAACTAACACCAATACCATTTGTATTGGTTCATAGCTCCTACTATATAAACACCCACCATCACTACTAGGAAGCTGGAAACAGGTCGAGTGGCGAATAAGGAACTGTGTAGTGACTCAGGTCATAAGAGGTCAGAACACTGATCATTCGAGCATATAGGATTCTATACTGGATCTTCTTTGAATAGTATAACTCTTGCATATTCAGTTACTTTTTGTTCGTTTTAAAGATTTAATTTATCGGTTTTTTGGTTGATGGGAAGTGCGAGACAGAGAAAAGAAATTAAAAGAAACTTTGCTGTGATGTTTCCTTAAAAGCAAAAGGGTTTGTGTTAACAAAGCGAATGAATTGAGTGGAAATGACATTTTATGCTTTGGCTGATCCTTTTTTCCACCATTTTCTTAGAAATTGAGAAATGAGTTTTGATTGCTCGTCAAGAACTTTGTTTTCTAACTTGATCCTGGGGTTTTGATTTTGTGATACAGCTCCGCCGCTGGATGCTCTTGCAAGCAATTCCAGGTAATTTTTTAACCCTTTTTTATTACTGTTGTTTTTATTGTTTCTGTTTCAGTTATGTTGATCCTCTTCTCATGCAAATCTGGCAATTGCTTTAGCAAACCATTTGTTTGATTGATTAGAAAAATAAAGTAAAAGTTTTATAGCTTCTGTTGCTATGTGTCTTCGAAATCAGAATTTTCACCGGTTCTTGGTGAGGGAGGCTTCTGGTTCTCGCAGGTTTCAAATAGAAAATTTTGATAATCTTACACGTGCCAAGGAATTAATTTTCTTTGGATTTGGTTGTGAATCTCGATTCTATGAAACCGATAGAATTTTTTCCATATTTAAAACTATATCATATAAAAGCTTAGAAAGTCTGTGCTCCCTGCTATCCTGTTTCCTTTGTTTATTTGGTTTTATTGATCCTGCTTCAGATTTATTGTTATGGTGACCATATTTTTGTGTAGAGGATTTATCCGGTCATTCATGTTGATCAGATTAGGGTTAGAAAACCATGGTTATTTTGTTAATAACTTGGTTCCTGGACTTATGGATATACCTGTATAAAAAGAGTGATCAGATTCAGATTGGGATAGTAGGAGCAAAGAATAGGGAAGTTAAATCAATGATGGTGTTCCTGATGTAAAGAAACAGGATCTAGTTCCATAACAGCTCAGAAAGTTTGGCTGGAACATGAGTTTTTGTAGGAAAAAGGTCTATAAGACAATCTGTCCTAGCTTGGAACTCAATATTTGTAATACAATTTCCTATTTTTCCTCAGATCATTGGATTTGAAATTCAAGCATTATGTAATATGTTGTTGATCCTTCTGCTAACAGTCTTTTCACCAGTCCTTCTAATGAGAGTTCTGCTCATATTTATACCCTTTATAATGTTCATCCGACCTGAATCTTTGTGTATTCTTCTCCTTGTGAACTGAGAGTGTTAATCAGTTTTCTATTGGAATTTGAGACCTTTTTTTCTGCCAGGAAGGGGGGGATTTGTTTTCATTTGATCTTTTGCTGCCACTCTTTTTAGCCTGAATCATTCTTGTCTAGTTGAATGATGATAAATTAAAATGAACAATGTTAAAAAGTTGATAGACACGCACTTCCATTAATGTGAATTGAACTTGTGTACTGAATTAGCATTTGGTTTTGTATTTGTGTAATTCATCCCTTTCATCTTTTTATTATGACTGATCTGCAACTTGATATTTCATAACTCGCTGCTTTTCTTCTTCTTGTTTTTTTTTTTGCTATTACAAATGGTGCAGAGATATTTTGATCCCCGTGCTGTTTTCTTCCCTCTGGATTGAACCACTATGTACCCTCCAGCTTCTTCTCCAGTTGCCGATATTGAATATTTTTGTAGAGATGAGGAGCTCTTTATGTTTTTAGATGAAGTTAATATTGGATCCCCTCTCCCAGGAAATGTGATTACTGATGTCAATCCTTACATCTATGCACCATCAAATTTACCAGGTAAGAGTCGTGTTTCTTAAAAAAGGTGGTATGATTTAATGGTTTGAGTTATTCAACATTACTGTGCATTTTGCAATGTAGCATCATGGCCCGAACAATCCATCATATTTGTCTTCCCTCTTTACAAATCATCATCCGATGCTGTGCCTAATCAGACTTATGTTATGCTGATTGAATAGAATGTCTATTCCTTTTTTAATCAAGGCTCGTTTCTGTGGCCATGAATAACTGATCCGTGTTTTGGATTTAACGATATGAAAAATGTCATTGCAGTTATCTGCTAAACAAGCCACTGCATGTCACATATTTGTGATCTTTTTTGATTGAGCATGACAAATTTCTTTCATTTACTGGATATTATGCATTATGGGACATTGTCTATCGGATCCTGTGTGGTAACCATAACATGCTAAGTTTGCATGCCAAAAGTAACACGCTAGGGTGTAATGGATACTGCAATAGCTTAGCTAATGAAGATGCTTATGCAGAAGACGTTTGGTACTTGCTTGGTGCCAAGGAGAATGATGATACAGGAGTTGGATTCTGGAAGGTCAAAGGGGAGGCCTGTAAGCTGTTCTCAAATTCTACCATCACTGGCTGGAGAACAACCCTCGACTTTTTCGAAGGCCAAGTGCCTCATGAGCATAAAACTGACTGGGTGATGCAAAAATACTGGATAACTAAGAAGGCACAGAGTGGGAAAAGCAAGGCCAAGGTACTCAATAGAATATGCAACCCTTTCCTCTCATTAAAGAACGATTGTATTTTATTCTCACCTCCCATCCGGCCAGTCAACTGCCAGTTTGGTTGGACATTTTGCAGGAAGCCAGCTCGTTATGCAGAGTATTTTATGGCGGTGAACAAGCTCTAGACCATGAAAATCAACTGATTGCTAGCCTCCACAGTGACACCCACATTGACCTTACACTGTCAATTGGTCCAGGGACTCCTGCTGATACAAGCCATGGTTCGTCGAGCAATCCTGAGGTGTGACCTTGATCATGGCCTCTGTTTATGTGTGCTTTGTGATTTCGATTTTCATTCTTCCTTTTAGACCGGTTGCTTGGAGTATAGTTGCAACAGAGTCCTCGTTGTGGGGTTGCTCTCTTTTGCAACAGAGTATAGTTGCTTGGAGTATGGAGTATAGTTGCAACAGAGTCCTCGTTGTGGGACTGTTCTCTTTTGGTTACAATGGATAGTAGAGCAAAATGTGTGAATTTCTTCCATGTGTGCTCGTGTTTCCTCCATAAATTGGTCTCCTCTTGTGCTAAATTCTAATGTTTCTTTAGGTGAACAAGGATGATGAAACTGAAAAGGTGGTTGCAACAGGAAGACATCCAAATCTCCCAGTCCCAAATCCACCCGAAACTGATTATTTTTTCGGAGGTGACTACCTGGAACTGCTGGATCTTGATAATCCAGCATCACGTTCTTCAAGTTCAGATAATTCAAGTTGCATGACCATGTCATCAGATGAATACTTCGACTCAATTGCTTTGCTGCAAGACATAGAATCTGAAATCAATCAGGGCTCGACACGAAAGGATAAGGACTGCAAGCTTAGTGTCACTGCATCTCTCAGACCAGATGAGGTGGTTATGCTTCCAGCTTCGCAGGGTAAGTCAAATATCAATTTCCCTGCTCCTATGTACTGCTGCTGATTGTTTCTCTCCACTGTTCTGTGTTTTCCTGGAAAATGCACATAATCTTCATATTGAAAATAAAAACCTTTATAAGTTTTGAATGCGAGGAGGCGGCTTAGACTGTTTTTATGGTTTATCAACAGGATCTTATATCAGCATTGAAGGAGGCAAGCCACATGCTGATAAAACTGATTCTTCCATGCGTGACAATGGTCATAAAGATTTAGATATCCAGCGTGCAATCAGAAATCAAGATGAAAATCACTTGGATGAGGGTTCAACATCTAATTCTCATGCTGTAGGTGCATCATCAGGTGGCCGTGTTTCTTCCCCGGATGGAGAGGAGAAGGCTGCTAAACGCACAAGGAAAAAGCTCAGGAATAAGTATCTTAGGAATAAGTATCTGTGCTTCGTGCCATATTACTTCTTCTGATCTCAGTTGCACATTGAGCATCTGTATAAAAGCAAATGATCTTAGCACGTAAATTAACGATTCTTGTCTGCATAGTGTGTCCTAAAATTGCTAGGCCAGCTACAGAAGCTGATGTAGTTAGGAGGTCTGGTATTTTTCTTTTCAGATGATCAATGGATTTTAAGGATTGTAGGCATACATAGGTGGTATTCGAGCCAGTCAACAGTAGCGAGCAGACATTGATGGAAAAAGATAGGAGATTGTTCTGTTGCATGCAAGGATACAAGAATCCTGTGCATTTCCCTCTTGTAAGCTTCTATCTGTGAATCACTCCTGTGATTTTTGTAATATAACAAAAACTGTTGTTTTCAACTCTGTGATTTGCTGCTTTCCCTTTGCACACTGGAGTTGGTGAGCTTAAAACATGCGGATGGGACATTAGGCAAGAACCAGGGTGCGGCTACGTGCTTCCTGTTTTTATTGAATGTGTGTGTGATGTTGTGCGATCTTTATCTTTCAATCATATGTTTGAAAGTTTTTGGATAATTAATATATATTATAATTTAGTTTTGTTTGAAATTTTCTTTTGAATTTTTTTATTAAAAAAATATTTTTTCAATCGCGGCCAGAAAGCTTAGTGAACTCTCATTTAATAACCACTCATTTTTTTTCATCTCCCCCCGTCGTATAGGACCTCTACGAGCGGTATACCCGCGCGATGCGGCGTGTTTTTTTATCTATGTAAAAAATTGATTGTTTTTATATGTATTGTATTTTATTATTTTGATATTTAGTTAGTATAATTATATTTAAGAATACTGATATGAATTTTTGTCCTTCAAAAAATCCAAAGTCATTTTTCCTCTCTCTCAATATATTTAGGCGATAATATTCAATAAATATCAGACATATTAGAAATAAAAATATTATGATTCGTTTTAAAACATGAACTTAATTTTTTTTTGTGCTATAATTATTTATTTGCCGTCTAAAAAGAGCAGTCTAATGGAAACGGGAAGTGACTTGTATATTTTTTAATTTGACTTGTAGATAATGCAGGTAAATTTGTCAATATTTTTTTTTTGAGAATTTTTTCCCCAGTAATATTAGATCTAAAATATTAAAAATGAAAACATTGGAAATTCTTGTAAAGAAATAAACCTAAATAAAAGAGCACAAAATTAAATTTTGAAGCCAATATTTTTTTATATAAGATTTATTAATCATATTATTATATTAAATATATTTAAGAAAACATGATATGAATTTCTATCCTTCAAAAAATCCTAGGTCATTTTTCCTCTCTCTCAATATATTTTTAGGCGATAATATTCAATAAATATTCAAACATATAATTAGTTTTACATATTTTAATTTGACATAAATATACAAATATATAATTAATTTGACAGAATTTCCATAATATATTTAATTTAAAGGATAATCTTAGGCTATTTTGTTCTCTCTATATATATTCTTAGGCGATAATATTCAATAAATATTAGAACATATAATTGGTTTCACATATTTTAATTTGATATAAATACACAAATATATAATTAAAAAGTCAAAACACTGCAAATTTATTTCAAGAAACAAACTTAAACAAAAGAGCACAAAAATGAATTTTGAAGCCAATATTTTTTTTTATTTTATAAGATTTATTCATCGTATTATTATATTAAATGTATTTAAGAATATTGATATGAATTTCTATCCTTAAACAAATCCTAGGTCATTTTTCCTCTCCCTCTATATATTTTTCTTGAGTTCCATTTTTTCCATAACAATATTAGATCTGACACATTAAAAATAAAAATATTTAAATTTTTTCTAGAAATGAACTTAATTTTTTTACGTGCTATAATGACTTATTTGCCGTCTAAAAAGAACATGAATCAAAACGGGAAGTGACCTGTATATTTTTTAATTGTAGATAACCTAAGTAAATTTGTAATTTTTTTTTAGTTTAATTTCCTCCCTGGTAATATTATATTTAAAATATTAAAAATCAAAATATTGCAAATTTGTTTTTAAGAAATAAACTTAAACAAAAGAGTACCAAATTTAAATTCAAAGGCAAAATTTGTTTTATAAGATTTATTAATTATATTAAATGTATTTAAGAATATTGATATTAAATTTTGTTTAAGGAAAAAATCCTAGGTCATTTTTTTCCTCTCTCTATATATTTATAGGCGATAATATTCAATAATTTTTTTTTATGTTATTCGATTAATTCATTATATTATTATATAAAATGTATTTAAGAATACTGATATTAAGTTTTTTTTTATTCAAAAAATTCTAGGTCATGTTTTTCTTCTCCTATATATATTCCTATGCGATAATATTCAATAAATATTAGAATATATAATTAATGATAGACTAAAAATATTCAAGAAACTTTAACAAAATATAAAACAAAAAAAAATAAAAAATAAAAAATAGCATTGCTATTACTGTCAAAACAATAAAAATTATTAAATTATACGGAGGGAAAAAAATATTAACAGAAGAGTAAGCAAGAAAAATAATTAAATTATTATTATTATTATTATTGTGTTAAGCACAAAATTAAAATTCGAAGACAAATTTTTTTTATGTTATCCGATTTATTCATTATATGATTATATTAAATGTATTTAAGAATACTGATGTTAATTTTTTTTTATTCAAAAAAATCCTAGGTCATGTTTTTCTTCTCCCTATATATATTCCTATGAGATAATATTCAATAAATATTAGAACATATAATTAATGAAAGACTAAAAATATCCTAGAAAATTTAACAAAAGAAAAAAAATAAATATCATTGCCATTACTGTCAAAACAATAAAAAATATTAAATTATCCGGAGAAAAAAGAAAACATTAACAAAAGAGTAAGCAAGAAAAACAATTAAATTATTATTATTATTAATATTATTATTAATATTATTATTATTAAAAAATTATAAAAAAAAGGAAAGCAACTTTTTCAACCCTTGCGTACCAAAAACATGTTGAAAAAAACAAATTAAGCATGGTTCAAAAGCTTAATTTCAGTTATACACTTATTTCAGAAAAAAAAAAAAAACCAAAATCAAATTTTGTTGGCAGTGGGATTCGAACCCCTGCGCGCTGGAAATCCCGCGCGCAGGGTGCCGCTCGGCCACAAGTGTTTCTCTTGCACTTCCACCATAAAAAATATAAAAAGTATCTCTGTGAAAAAACAAAAACAGGTGCACATACACATGCGAAGCAAAAGTTGAAAATGGCCAGTCCACAGTGCACATGAGTGTGAGTGCACAGTGGACTGGCCTCCGAGCTCTTTTATACACTTATTTCAGAAAAAAGAAAAGAAAAGAAAAAAAAAAAAAACCAAAATCAAATTTTGTTGGCAGTGGGATTCGAACCCCTGCGCGCTGGAAATCCCGTGCGCAGGGTGCCGCTCGGCCACAAGTGTTTTTCTTGCACTTCCACCATAAAAAATATAAAAAGTATCTCTGTGAAAAAACAAAAACAGGTGCACATACACATGCGAAGCAAAAGTTGAAAATGGCCAGTCCACAGTGCACATGAGTGTGAGTGCACAGTGGAGTGTGAGTGCACAGTGGACTGGCCTCCGAGCTCTTTTAGCTCTTTTACTAATGAGATATTACTTATTGATTTGACAAAAATGAGTTAGCACTCGCTGTTACCTGCAAGAACTGGTGCTGGGCTGTCGGATCGAGTGTTGGGCCTTGTTTACCAAGTCCAATGGTCTCGAAAGCCTTCATTTCTTGTAGTTCTGCTCAGTCCACTACTGATGGGCCTTCCGCTACATGGATTTGGTTAGCTATGTTCACTGTCCGAGGGATCCTCTTATGGAACCATGCACCGTCCCCTGTAAAATCAATGTTCATTTATCGCTGGCGACGCGAGTTTAAGAAAAATCAAGCTTGATTAGTTGATTTAATTTTAAATAGATAATAAAAACTAAGAAATAAAAAAGACAAGACCGTGAGAGAGAGAAATCATAGAGGCACAAAATTGGATTAAAAAAAAAAAGTTTGGGTCAACCCAAAATTATGCGATATATATATAATCTAGATAATAAGAGATGAGATGGGTTGGATGGGATGCGCATATCCTAATATAAACAAATCAAGTAAATCATGGGGTACAATTTTTTTAAAATAAAGTAAGCGTAACAATAATATATATAATATCATGTGGTGCAAACTTTTCAAATTCATGATCTTATCATTAAATCAAAAGTCGGACAACTTGGACGTAGGCCGAGACTGTATCATATATGAAAAACAATAGAGGATATTTTTTAATAAATAAAATGCGGAATAATGAAACAAAGAAGAAAATTAACAACACAATATAATTTTTAAAAAAAGAAAAGAAAAGGAACCGGTTATATAATTAAGGATTTTTTGCCATTAGTATTTTAAAAACATAATTCCTAAGCAAGGTTTTTTTTCCCAGTAGTATTTTAGTATTTCACAGTTCATTTAAAATAAAAAGGATACAATTATCCCACCAGATAATTGTTTAATTCATTTTATTATCGAACCGTTTATGAGTGTCAAGGTTAAATGTGGATCGTGAATTAATAATTAAATATGAGTTTATCGGAAAATAATACTATTTATTTATTCTTAAACTAAATGATATTTTTCGAAGAATGTTCTTAAAACAATATTACTATTTCAAAATAAAAATAAAATTTTTGAAGTTGACTTGGTTCTCGTTCAAGTTCTGACGAGTCAAATTTCAAAGTGAACAGGAAAAAAAAACCTGGCCAGCAGCAGACTTCAAATTTATCTTATTAAAGCCGAACTATAGATGAAACATCTTCAACGTCTGGACCAGAACAATCTAATACATCTTCAAAAATGATTTTTTTGGAAACGGCGCCGTCCCAAACGGGCACGATATATCTAGTAAGCAAACTCAGAACATTAACGGTCACCGGTCAGGCTTTCACCAATCCGGTGGTGTGCAAATTCGAGAAGAGGCTCTGTCCCCTGTGATTCAATTACCCGCATGGTGCACGTAGCCCTTGAGAGTGGGCACAGCAATTTATTACAAGATTCATTTGATTGGACCAAACAATGATAATTTTGGATAACTCTGTTGCGAGAAGTGATGGTGGGAAGGACGCGAGGTAATGGGACCAGCCAACAGCTTTATCCTAGTACGGGCCTGTTTCATATTAAATATTAAAAATGTTTTTAAAAAGATTTTAAAAAATATATATTAAAATTAAATTTTTTTATATTTTAAAAATTATTTTTATTATCGACACATTAAAATAATTTAAAAAATATAAAAAAATCAATTTAAATAAAATATAAAAATATTTTTTATTTCAAAAACAGTGTAAAAACATCTCTACGTATTGCTGCCCTGTAGCAAGGTTACTTTATCCTGTTACATCTAATTTATCCTCGCTCACATGCTCTTGCCTAACTCTTCAGATTGGCCCGGGGCCAAGTATCTTGTCTTAGAGCGTGGTCGAAATAGTCCGTGAAAGTGTTTTTTTTTTCTAGTTTAATACTTCAAAGATAATTTAAAGTTAAAAAACAATTTAAAATTCGTTTATTTTTCGGAAACAAAATCGGACTACAATCTCGACTCCCCCTGAAATCAGGTTCCCGGGAGGGGGCATCTAACACGATGCTGAAGCTGAAGTGAAGGGCTCGTGGCTTCCGCTCGTCTTTTTTTCCCGTACACTGTAATGTATTTTGATTAGTTTAATGGGAAAATTGTTATATATTTATATAATTCAAATAACAGTGAAAAATTAAATTATAAATATATTTAATTATTTTTGCACAAGTTTCAAAAAAAAATCTCAATACAGCAGCAACATAGCTATAAAATAATAGAAAAAAATTATGAGAGAAACCTTTTTAATATATTTCTACCAGTAGTTATAGATGGAGTACACAGACTATTATTTATAGGTAGATCGAGGACCGCAATTTATCAGCTGATTTTCTCATTTATCAAGAAGAGAATTAGACAATTAATTCCATTAAACTAATTTATCAATGAATTGGAATAAGTCAGATTATAGATGTGATGTCATTAAGGATATAATAATAATTTCGTAAAAAATAACATACAACTGTGTGTACTGTGTATTGAAGGCCAAAAATAGTAAAATACAGCAGGAACTGCAATTATAATAAACAAGCATGCCATGGGTCCAGGCCAGATGCACAAAGCAGAAGCTTTTTTTCTGGCTCGGTCCCTCCTCAGGAATTCAGTAGCAAAAGCCACACTTGTCCAGGTAATGTGGATATTTCCGGAGCTGTGGGCCGGGGTTCAGGTGTACACTATCCCCTTCGAAGAATATTATGAGATGGGAGGCCGAGGGGATTGTCTTTTACGGTAATTACAGGTGCTCGGGGGAGGGATTTCACTCTTACAGACCTGTTACTGCCATTTTCACCAGAAATGTTGTTGCCATTCGATTGGCTTCATCGGTGGATGACATTCTTCGAGGATTATGACGAGACAACAAGCAGTGAAACTTGTCGACTCTGATTCAATTCCATCGAGATGCATCTACTCTCCCTGTTCAATTAGTATTTATATTTGTTGATATTAAAAATAATTTTTAAAAAATAAAAAAATATCACTTCTGAATAAAAAATACTTTCAAAAACAATATCAACCATCTTTTCATAAAATAGCACTTTCATGGTTAGCTTAATCAATTGATAGTAAGCTAATTTAATAGCTGAATGATTAACTAAATATAGGTTTTCATGCAAATAGGATTTTTGAAATAAAAGAATCATTTTTACCAAAGAAATAAAACAATCTATACTTATTTTTGTATTATTATTAGATCTAAACTGCCTCTTTTAATTTAAAATAGAGTCTGACAGACTTTAAAATCACTTAAATTATAGGTAGAGTTGCGATCTGATAAAACTTAAATATAAATAATTGGATTTTAATAGTTTGGACAAATATTTTTAATAATAAACTAAATCGACATGAGTGGTAAAACTCAAGTTATATACATGCCTCAATCTAGTGGGGAAATGAATTTTAAAATAAGAAAATTACGGTATTACCACCAGAGAGAGAGAGGACAGGTGGAGCCCAGTGTCTTGTCCACTTTAGCTATCACAATTCACACCTTATCTGAGGGTTCCTGTCCTGCCTCAGATATCATTCTAATTATTTTTTGAAAATCAATCTAGATTTTTTTTATCATCTCAAGTTAAATATTTTAATATATTTTTTATTTGACTCAAATCAATCAAAATTTTATATTGATCTAGTTCCAAGTCGACTCACTGCCCGGTCTAGATATTATAATAATAATAATAATTAAAATTACATTGGAGCCATTTTGGAGATTACGAGTCATTTGACATGAGCTCCATTGTACTGAGATTTTTTATATATATGTTTCGGTTTTTATTTTTTTATTTTTCTATTTAGTTTCGATTTCTTTATGTTTTTTTGCTCCCTTTGTAATAGTTTTTATTTTTTTATTTATATTCATATATTTATATTCTTAGTTTTGACTTTAATTTTTTTTTGATAATTATTTATCTATTAGATGAAGTTTGCGTTAAAAAACATAGTAAGTTTAACTTTGGTGTTGTGAAATGAAAATAAATTCTCTTTTATGCAGGTATAGTGAATATTTTTTTGTTAGTGTCTTTTATCTCTGTGTTTCTTTTCATATGTTTGTCTACGCATGACTTGATATATTTTTAGTTTAAAATTATTTGTATTTAAAAATTAATAAAAATACTTTTTATTTTATGATTTATTATTGATATTATTATATTAAAAAAATTCAGAACATTGGGATTAAATTAATTTGAGATTAAAAAAAATCCTACTTCATGTTTATATATATTTTAATGCGTTAATATTAAACAGACATCAAAATATATAATTAACCTAGCATATTTTTAAGAAAATATACCTTAAAAATAAATGTTATCACTATATTCAACACCTTATCCATGATAAAATGAATATATTAAAAAAAAACTAAATGATCAAAAGTTTTTTAGATAGACTAAAGAAAATAACAAATTAACTTATATTGTGTTTGATAGCCTGTTAATGTCTCATAATAATAATAATAATAATAATAATAATAATAATTTTACTTTCATCCTTTAGTTATGTTCTTCAAATATTTCCATTTGTTCCTTGTATCTTTTTTTTTCCAGTGTTGCTGGTATTTTGTTTTTGTTTGACTTTCAATCATAATAATAACAATGAAAATAATAATTCAAGTAATTTATAATTTGGCGTTGTATTTATTAGAAATTAAGTTGTGCAACTTCTCTACATAGAATGTTTCAAACCTAATATCCCGTATTAATGATTCCAAAAAAAATTATGAAATCAACTGACCATCACCACATTGTTGGCCATTGTGTGACAAGAGATGCCAGATGAACATTTTGAATCATCGGACAATGCCGCATGCGTCGCTCAAAGGGAACGTAAAAAAGAAAATGATCGGCGCGTCGTCGAACGCTCCTACATTGTTCTCCAGAAAAAAATAAAATTACCTAAACACCCCGCAACCAACTCTAGAATTTTGTCTAGTCCAAGGGCATATTCATATTTGTACTGCTTGGAAATTTTTAAAAACCATAAACACCCCCCACCGAAAATTTTTGGTTTTTATCTTATTTGAGGCTAATATTTTTAATTTATTGTTCACAGCAGTGTAACAAATTAAGAATACCCTTGAGTAGTCAACTGTTTGTTGTTTGGTGACATAGTAAAACACATAGTTTTACCATGTAAAAATAAAAGATTCAAATACCCCTAATAATTAAATAATGTCAACTGGTCAATGAAAAAGTTTAAAATGCTCAAAGTCTAAGAGTTAAAATTTCATGTGCTGAGGAAAAATAATAGTTACACTATTACAATCATAGTAATTTGTGTCTGCTGATATATTTAAAAATCCAAACGGTTTACCTTCGTTTTTAATATACATAGTAAAAGTGATAATGTGCCCTGTGGTGCACTAAATTATAATGACCCACTCGCTAGATTAAAGAATACATTAGGTATTGGACCCGTACCTGGCCATCAACTTATTTGATGAGCAGGTAGATGATGTGATGCTCCGGCTAACTGTCTGATTAGTACCGTGTGCACTCTGTTTTTAAAAAGTTTTTTTTTCTAAAAAAAACATATTAAATATATATTGTTATCTTTATAAATTAATATATTGAAATTATTGAATAATAAAATATAAATATTAATTTAATT
This sequence comes from Salix viminalis, assembly GCA_029228465.1. Classification (NCBI taxonomy): domain Eukaryota; kingdom Viridiplantae; phylum Streptophyta; class Magnoliopsida; order Malpighiales; family Salicaceae; genus Salix; species Salix viminalis. The sequence goes on from CM055439.1 coordinate 9,579,306, forward strand.
GTTATTATATATAAAAACCACTTGTGATAACTCGAAGTAATCAAAAGTATCTTATCATGAAAATGATAGTGCTCAGCCAGGTCCACTTGTCATTAAAAAATGTAAAAAATTAGTAATAATAAATTATTATTTTTTATGTGAAAAACAAATTAAAAAATATTATAGAAAGTAAAAGCTATCACAGGTCACAATAATTCTAGTATCGGACGGGAAAAAAACGTAATTTTACAGAGCCGCTACTCAGCCCGGTGTTGCGAGACACTTTCGAGTTTTATTAAACACACGCATGCACGACAAAAACTTATTTCCGGTCAATGAGAATTATATCTATACGAATTACACGTATACATGTATTTGTAGCGTCCTTCATCGACAACACAGTTTATTACCATTAATATCGATTCTTCTGGACATGCCAGGGTTATCATTGACCTAGTACAAATGTTTATTTTATCGCTAAATTATTCATGTTTTATTTATTGTCTATCAATCATGAGATTTAATTTACTGTTTGAGAGTGTGGTTGAAATTATTTTTAAAAGTAATTTTTGTTTAGAAATACATTAAAATTATATGTTTTTATTTTTTTAAAATTATTTTTGATATTAGTACATGAAAATAATATAAAAATATAAAAAAATTAATTTCAAATAAAAGATAAAAATATTTTTTTTAATTTCTTTCAAAAATATTTTTAAAATGCAGTATGAAAATCCAAGTTTTACTATTGTTTTTTCCCCCCAAACCCTAACCTCTGTTTTATTTTTAGACATCCCCCGAAACACTCAATCTTTTATTCTGATTACCTATCCACGTTCTAATCACCACAATCAAGTTTTTTTTAATGGATTTGGCAAGAAATAAAAGGAAAATCAAACAAAGTCTCATCCTCCATCTCTAGAAGCAAACCGCTAGCAATGAGAAAAGAAACCGGGTGCTTGTAATTAAACTTTTTCTATTATTAGTATATTGACCCCAATTATTTCACAATTTCCCGTCTGACCCTCCACCTCTCCTTCTTAAAACAACCCAGTTGTTCTTAAAAACACCTCATTGGTGTTGACCTGGTCAAATTTGCTAAGATTAACTTAGATTATGAGTCAATTTGTTAAATCATTCAATTTTTTCCGGCTTAATATTTTTTTCGATTCAAACTTTGTTTTGTGTATTGCAATAACTTATATTTTTCAATATATATCTTGCTTGAAAATATATAAAATTAATAATATTTGTTTTATTATATTATTAAAATATTTTTTAGACTGGCATGTAAGAGAATATAAAATAAAAGTTAAATAAATTTTTAAACTAGACAGTTTTAAAACCTAAAAAAAACAATTTCAAATGTAATCCTAAACAGTGATTAAAATACTGATATCCGAAAAATCAACTGCTGGTTTTGGTCAATTGTGGCGGGAAAATCTGGTGGGAAAATAAAGGCAAAATATATTTTTAGATATTCTAATTTTCAATATGGAGGCAAAGCAAATGAATTTGGCATCTCGTGTTGGATAGGACAACACCGACGGCAGGTAGCGCCTCCCCCACACGTGGGTCCCGTATATGAATTTCGGGTTTCCGTTACGTTTCCCTTCTTTGCCGTTTCTCTTTTCCCTTTTCCATCCCGTTTGCTTTTGTTTATTCTTAAAAGAAGAAAACTTTTGTTGTCTTTATGATAAAATTACCAAACACCATTTTTCCTTTGGATTCTTTTCATTTCCTTTTTAAAAAAAACAGCTATTTTTTTGAATGTAAAAGGAACTAAATTATATTTATTATTTTTTGATGTATATTTTTTTGGAGTTGAGAAAACCCTATTTCCTGAAAAGTATATTTTATGTGTTCAGTTGAGCGAGTAATACTCTGACTATCACAGGAGTGCACGTCTTCACTCAAAAAATCGAGACTTGCTGTGCAGATTGCAAGTTTTTTATTATTACACCACGCTCCTTGAAAACACATGTATCCAATATAAGATATTATTTTTTTCACATGTAAATGTTTGAAAAACTTTATTGTATTTATGTTAAAATCAAGATTTAAGATATATTTATAGATGAAAATAATTGAATATAAACACGCTCCTTCTCTCTAAGAAACCGATTGAATGATTTTTCTCCTTGACACCCCAATCAAATTATTAAAGGTTTGTTCTCCATAACTTTAATCATTTGAATCTACACCATACAATAACAGCAAAGTTTATATTAATTGCCACTCTACATCACTTTTTTTAAAATTCAATCCTTAAATCAATTGCATTGAACCATGTTCAGGAATCTTAACAGGACCTCCAGTTGATATAAAAACAATATTTTTGAATAAAGAAAATTAAGAGTACGAGAGTGTGATAATTTATATTTTCGATGTATTTTATTTGAAAAATAATTAAAATAACTTTTTTTTATTGATTTTTAATTTTAACATATAAGAATAATAGATAAACAAAGATGATATTATACATAAATAATTATTGAGTAATTTTCTTCCGAGAATTGTTTTTCTATGTCACATCATGATTCTTCAATTAAATAAAGGAAGAATACAAGAAGGTTCATATCCCAATTCCTGCCTACGATAACCCCGATTTCTACATCTTCCTGTTCTATTCCTGTGTCGAGTTATTCAAGGAAAAAAAAAAAAAAAACCAAATTCAAAAACACCACACCACATCACCAAGAGCAAGGTCAATTCCGTCATTCCAAGTCGTATCCCCGGTAGCCTCGCCTCTTACAACCAGTCAACTCCCTGGTATAAAAAACAATCCGTGTATGACGATGATAGTGATTATTTGTTTAAAATTATATTAAATAATAAATTTTTACTTTTTAAAATTATTTTTAATACTGAAAGTGTTAAAATTTTAAAAATTATTTCAAAATAAAAAAATTCAAAATGTTTTTAAAACAATTTAAATGCAAAATAAACACTACTTAAAAGCAAGTGCTTCTAAGCATGATTAACGATACTGTCTTCTCTTTCTTACGTGTCCAACGCCTACTGGTTCATTCTCTCTCGTCGGGATTCATGGTTACACAACCAATAAACAAAGGTAGGAGTCACTCTCATCTTCTTTCTCTCTCACACAAACACAAAACTCTCTCTCTCTAAAAGCTGTGTTTTTTCTCTTACAAAATCCTCTAATTTTCACTACAACCACTCTCTCTCCGCCCCCCAAATCATTCACTGCTTGCTCTGCAATGCACGATCTTCATTTCGAGTTTTGAAACTCGAATTTTGACTCACTGAGTTGTTTATAGATACAGTTATTCATTTTTAATAATGTTCGAGACAATGGAGAGTTCAGTCAATGGAGGAGTAGGAGGAGGGTTTTCTCACTTACAGAGCTGTGGTGACAGTAGCGAAGAAGAGCTTTCTGTGCTGCCACGTCACACTAAAGTGGTAGTTACAGGAAATAACCGTACCAAGTCGGTGCTTGTGGGTCTTCAAGGTGTTGTCAAGAAGGCTGTTGGGCTTGGCGGGTGGCACTGGCTGGTAAATGTTTCGATTTTTTTGTTTCTGGGTTTTGAGAATTCAGGCGAAATGGGTATTTAATGTTCTGCCATCTGTGGTTTGGTTTTCTTTTGATTGGTAGTTTCTTTTGCAATGCAGGTCAATCTAATGGTTTTGGGTCTGGATTTTGTGTGAATGTGATACTATTTTATTGACCACTTGCTTCAATTTTCATTTTCTTATTACAGAAAATAATTTCGTGGAGACCGGAAGCTTAAATGTTAAATTTTGCAAGAGTTAAGGTGTTTTATGGTAATTGGAAGTTATAACTCAGGGGTTCAGAAAATGGGTTTTCATTGCATGTGGATTTTTACTCACGGATCTGGTGTTTTGATGGGACATTTGTAATGTAGGATTTCAAATGTATGATTTTATGAGTTTTTTCGGTTTATTTTGATTGTTTTGGTGTTCTTCGTCTGTTTTGGATTGCTTCTTATCATTGCATGATTGGGCTATGCTGGGGGATCTTGTTTTGATTCATTTTTAAATGATTCTCTTTTGGCTATATATATAAAAAAATGTTTCCAGACATCTGAACCCGCTTGGATTAAATAGTTTATCAGATTCCTTAATTCTCTCGCATGCTTTGTTTTCCAGGCTTATTTTAACATCTTCTAAAACTTGTTTTTCTTCCTGGGTTACTGATGTAATTCCTTGTTTTGCCTTCTATGACCCCTTATATTTGCTCATGTAGTGTCTGTAACTAATGTACACCTCTCAATTTTTGATTGATGAAATTCGAAACATCTTTTGATATGGGTTAAAGACAGTAAAGCTGGTTTTATTAGAATGTTCCACTCCACTGCAGGTGATATCTTTTAGACGTTTAACTGGTTTTTTATCATTGAGAAAAAAAGATTTGGTATTTGTTCCCATTTTCTGCTGTCTTGTTGTTTCTTCTGCTTGGTAAAGCATTTTATTCTAGCTACTAAAGTAAATCGCTTATCATAATATTTTTAGTATAATGATCAGGAAAGTTTAAATATTAATCTTTGCTTGCCTAAACTCCAAAATGGAACTTATTTTATTTACTTCACCGCTTCATTCCCGCCGTTTCTTGTCGTTTCCTCTCTTCCTGATGTATACCAACTTGTCTATGAATCAGTTTTTCATCCGTACGATGTCATTCCTGGCATTTGCTATGTGCTGATATCTTTGATTCTCTGATCACTAAATTTACAGGTCCTGACAAATGGCATAGAAGTCAAGCTACAAAGGAATGCTCTTAGTGTGATCGAGGCTCCCACAGGCAATGAGGATGATGATGATCTGGAATTTGATAATGTGCAATGGAATGGATTGGATATGGGTGAGCTTGGTTAGTAAATCTCTCTGCCTGCATAAATACTGTCTTCTTATTCCAAATTTTAGCGAGACTTTTTTCAGCGGAGCCCTGTTAAAAATTGTAGAAACAGCCCTAGTTTTCACCAGAAAATAAGCTATCAATCTCATGATTACCTTGCTCTGATGTGCTGGTTTATGCTTATTGCTCCCATGTTTCTTCATAAACTTTCCGATGTACTTTCCAATCGTCTTGGTAAAATCGTATGGCACTGGTTAGGCGAATCCTTGGTCTTTTCTGTGTAATTAAATGCTTTTGCTTGGACTCTAACCGTAGGTTCTTAATAGTATATGCTATTATTAGTGAAAGGGGTAAAATTTGGCACATAGGATCCATTCTGTCTCCCACCTTTTACTTTTCACTATTGCTAAAAGCTCCCTTGTATCATTTCTTTTTCTTTTGGTTGGGTCCACCACCCTTTTAATTCTGGTTTTCTGTCATCCCTAATTTTCCAGCATCCTATGACACTCAAAAGTCACATAGATCAAGGAATCGGACTCATAAATCAACAGGATCATCTCACAAGACTATGAGCAGGTCTCTCTCGTGTGACTCGCAGTCTAAGGGCTCTGTCTCCACGCCTCGTGGGGCCACGGTAAATAAAACATTATTGGTGTCTTCTATTTGCTTTTTAGGATGACTGCAGAAATATATCAATATCTTTTTCTTATCGACTCTTCTTACCACAGAAGGTTGACCTCAGCAAGTTGGAGATGGCTGCTTTGTGGAGATATTGGCGACATTTTAATCTTGTGAGTGTTTTTTTAGAGGGGAACTTGAACAATTAACTCCACACATTCCGTAGTGTGCCCAACTTAATTAACATCGATTTTCTAGGTGGATGCCATCCCCAACCCTTCAAAGGAGCAACTGGTTGATGTTGTTCAGAGGCATTTTATGTCGCAGGTAATTGAAAAACTGCACAATTCATGCACGGTTTTCTTGATATTTTCCCATGATTTACCTTCAAGTATATTCATCAATTTACATGTATTGTATGGGACTGGGAATTAGATGCTTTTCGAAAAAAATAAAAATGGTAGGTAGTTGCCGGCCAAACTGGAGATTCGGAAAGCTTATGCTTTTCTGAAACTCCAGTGTTCTTGGGCTCTGTTACCAGGATTCACTTCCCTTTCTTCTTTGAACTACAAGGGTTTGCAATGGAATCGATAGTTTTCGAATTTTCAGACAATCATAATCTGAATATGATGTCTTTCGCTGGTGCAGCAAATGGACGAGTTGCAGGTCATCGTGGGATTCGTCCAGGCCGCAAAAAGACTGAAGACCGTCTGCAAATGACCCCGAGACAGAGATATCCGAGTTTCCCTGTCCATTCTAACAGATACCTGGTACTTCCCCCTCTGTGTAACATATGTTGTATCCCTGGCTTGCTTATCATCGTGTCTATCATCACTAGGTTAGTATTCAGAGCTATAGAGGTTCCTTCTTTTTGTTAGTGTAGCTATGTAGATATATTATGTAAAAACTACTGGTGAGGTGACTGGACCTCGAAGAATCCCCGTGGCTTTCTTCTAAGCTTGGTTTAATTAATGTACTGCTGACTTTGAGGGAAATGGATTTCCGAAAGTGTATATATTCCTTGGTTCTTTGTTGACTAATTTGGTTTCCTCGTGAAGTGGGTCCTACGCCTCATAAATGATACCCTGCCTGCTTCATTTTGAAGATGAAATGGGAGCTTGCCGCTTTGGATTTGGAACCTGGATTTATTTTATAAAAAAATTCCATGTATTAAGCGATTATTTTTACATTTTTTTTAAAATTGGCTTTTCATATTGATATATAAATAATAAGAGTATATGATTAGCCAGGAAGTGGGTCCATGGTGAGAATATTTAAAGTGAGATAACCCTTAACAAATCTCGACTAGCTATAGGTCAATAAAGAGGTAATTAGCTAATAATTAAAGGGATCATGGTTGCATGTGTTGATTTTTTTCAAGACTACAAATCAATGTACTTCTGTTAAACTCCCGTCAATTTCTTTTCGTTATCCAGTGTACTGTCTAACAATTTTGGTGGGAGCTTTCCCACCGAAATGTTTTTTTTTATATATATTTTACTGTTTCGAAGAAGCATCATTTAAATACAGATTATCGGTTCTGCGCCGGTTCAAATACAGATGGATTTTAAACTTAATATTTTAAAAAATATTAAAAATTAATGTTGTGATTATCCCAAATGGAGTGGGAAGGTACTGCGATGCCCCATCCATGCCGAGGACCAGGGGCAGTGAATGTCATTTTCCATTTGATAAAAATGCACGGCTGTGCTAGCAAACTGTTTGATTGAAGAAGGGTCGTTTTCCAGGCCACGGAAGAAGGTCAGAACATGATCTTACGTATCAGGATGGGACCCTTTCCTGTCACCAGGCCTCTTTTTTCTGTCGGTATGGAGAACTGATGAAGGGATGAGATTTCCCGAACCATTTGCTTTCGACGACTTGTGTGTTTTTAACACACTGCGCTAGAAGTTTACGCTCTCTCTTTCCAGAGGTCTCAGCTTCGTACCAAACTGCCTTCGCCCCATGATCATTCATGGATTTTAGTCAAATTAACAGTGAATTCGATGAACAAACTGTTGCCATTTTGGGATTTTCGCTGAATTAATGAATTGCTAGTAAAAAATAGCGGTCGTGCTAATCATGATTGGATTAATAAATAGGTAATTTAAATAGCGATTTGCGTATTTTGTTTCCATGTTTGCAGATGTTTTTGCTTCCTTCTTATCCTTTTACTTTTCCAACATAATTTTCTGGCACCCCACGTTGATTGAAACATGCATCACTTGTCCTTTTCTTTTCTTCGATAAAAAGGCGAAGACAATCCACAAAGACGAGAGATGATCATGTTGGATGAACTTCGAAGCCACTGGCTCTGCCTAAATTTCAAAGACTCTCCCCGAGCAAATCAAGAAGCAGGGCCATACCGGCAAATTCTCTCTTCTTCTTCTTCTTCTTCTTCTTCGTAGTAACTATGATCAAACTTTATTGAACAAGTTAAACCCCACAATACAATTCTTTTTTCCTTTCGAAAATACATTATTTCCACAGCATGGCAGGCCGTAGTTTGATTATTGGAGCAATAGGTACAGCAAATTGTTTTTTGCTACTATGTTTTCAATGAAAGAAAATTATCTAAATGGATTTTTTACTATGCGTGCCCAGTTAATAATGTCACAAAATCGACAAATCAAACTAAAAATACCCTCTAATATACTAGAAAATAACATAAATAAATATGAGAAAAATAAATAAGAGAAGAGATAGTCATGAAAAAACTGAAAACTTTGGGTGAGTTGGCCTACCATTTGTCCATTCCTTGAACTTAATGAGCCCATGTTAAGAATTCATGTTGGAAAGAAACACAGACAAAATCCTAAGTGTAGCTCAGTTGGTTAGATCTTGAGCGTGCTCCTCAATGGTCGTCAATTTGAGTCCTCTCAAAATCACTTAAAACCTACTTAGTTGTTAAAGTGATTGTATCGTAAAATAATTGAGGTGGACACACGAGAGACATAAAAGAAGCAAAAACATCTACAAAATATTATATACATGCAAATGAAAGATACAATCGCTATTTTCATTAAGGATCTATTAGTTCAATTGTTATTATCATCAGTGGTTATACAAAAAAAAAAAATACAATTGCTATTTTTACCAGCGATTTATTAATTCAACTACAATTTCCATGAAAAGTTATATAAGAATAAGAATATGCTATTTGCAGCTATTTTTCTGTCCTACACTCTATCCTGAAAGCTTTTAAGTTTTAACCAATCCATGGTAGTTTGAAAAAACAAACACTGCCATTTATGGGAAGGAAATGGATTAATGGTGCGATTAAATGCCTGAGGTACATGTCAGGAGACTAGAGGTTGACAACGACAGGAGACCTGTCGAGGGGAATAGATGCTAATTGCGGAAGGAAGTTTGATGCCGAAGTGTTAAACTTTCGGAACTCCAATAGCATGTTTTTTTAAGAAAATGAGAGACTATATTTTAAAAAAATAGATAAATTTGACAAAAAATTAAATACCATCCCTGGAAAGTGTAATTAAATACCATCCCTGGAAAGTGTGGTATCAATTTCTTGGGGGGAAAAAAAGAAAAAAAAGAGAGTTAAAAGGACATATTAGAAATACATTGAAGTTTCGATCACTTAAACTTTGATTACTATTAAAAAGATCTTGGAAAAATCATGATGGAAAGGAGAGCCCATCTCGCCATGATTGTTTTCAATGAAGGGCTATAAATAGCAGGCTCGAGGAGAAGAACACATAGGTTATAGCTAGGGTTTGGTGGTTGGAAAACTCGAACACCCGGCCAAGAAATTTGAAGTGTGAATTAATAATGCTGACAGGTGGTGGTTTTTTCCTTTAACTTGGCGATGCTTATCGGCTAAAAGAAACTTTCACTCTTCTCCCATCCCTTCCTCTGCACAAAATGCATTCACAAACATGGAACGGTATTGATTTCGCTTTCATTCCCCCTTCAATTCCTTCGTCTTTGACCCATGCCCTTCAATCTTGGTGGCAGCTAATTTTCCACCCAGACAGTCTATTTCCATCTCTCACCCACGTGTATGGCCCTAAAGGTAGCCACGACCTCTCAAACAACATTGATGCATTATTGTCGAACCCTGCTTGGGTCGATGGTCTGTTGATTAGACCGAATTTGTTTTCATACTGCTAGAGAATAATATAAATTATATTTTGAGATTTCATCTAATAATTTAAATTTTTAGATAAATGATTCCGTAACATGGTATCAGAAACTCACAACCCCTATCTATTTGATAGAAATCAAGTGTCTATATACGTTTCAAATCTAAAAAGCTTTCACTTGAGGGAGTGTATTATAGAATAATATAAATTATATCTTAGAATCTCATCTAACAGTTGAAACTTTTAGATGAGATGATCGCAAAATTATTCCGTCAAACCTAAATGACCCGATAAAAAACTAAGCGAGATTGATTGCCGGCTCAATGTTACAAGTTCCGTAATATCGTTTTAATTTTTAAGAGCACAAAACAACTTTGTTTCATTAAAAAACAAAACAGAACTGGTTAATCTTGAGCCGGCAGGGTCCTATAACTATGAATTGATGTATTCCACCTATCACACTAACAAAATTGTCGAATGAATTTACATTGTTTTGTCACTTTTACTCAGTTTTTTCCCTTCCCCTGTCGGTGAATGTTTTTTGATTAGATCTAGAGGGCTAGAACGTAACCAGAGGAAGCCTTTGATTCTCGACCTCAGGCCCCAACATCTTCTACATCTTTCAACCTCAGGCTCTCGAGCCTTGCCCATTAAGAACCCTCGAGAAAAATGAAGCCCTCATGGTTTTTCTGACAAGGGTTTTCTTTTCTTATTTTCCTCGGGAGAACAATGTGAAGTCGGTTTTTCTTTGCTTGACAATGGAAATCACCGGCACGGTACAGGTCAGTGCAGTCTTTCACAAACGGTTCTAAGCAATGATGATTTGTGTGCCCAATCTAGATAGTTTCCGACGGGCTAGAAGATGTTTGATAGAAGGGTTAGCCTGGGACCAAAAATGAAAAAGGTTAGCTGGACTAACTCAGGGAATAGGGTCCACTCTAGACCAATTCATCTCAAAATTTGAGTTTAGCCCCTCTGGAGTTGGTGCTGGATAGGCTGGCCCAATACATGTAAGGCCGAATTGTAAAAGCTACTTAACTTTAGTTAAAAAAACTAACAACACCCAGAAAAAAAATCCTTCATTTTCTATCCTAAAAGATATGATTCTTAAAATTTATTCATAAACAATAAAAAATTATGAAAAACCCATGAAAGTCCTCTAAATTCATCTCTTTCTCTATAACTCTTAATTAAAAAAACAGCCCATCTTCATGTTTAGTTTGAATTCTGATATCGGAATATTTATTTTCATGTTATTCTCTATCTGTTTTTTCTCATTAGAAGAGAAAAGAAGAGGAACCAGAAAATTTCTTAGAGGTTCTTTTTTCATCAATTTCTCAGTAAAAGCAACATTTTTGTTTACAGTTTGGCATAAATGGAACATAATACACATTGCTTTCTTTTGTTTTAACGTTGTCGCTTGTATATGTGCCAAAACTTTGCCTGTTATTTTGTTTTAGGAATTGCAGTCCCCGTTGTTCTGAGAATTGCAAGACTTTCCCGATCAAGTTTTATCAACGAAGCCAACTAGTCTTCTAAGAGTGATATGGTCCTTGCATTTATAAGATTGTATGTTTAAGTCCTTCATCTATATAATTCACGTTTTAAAAATCTATATTACAAGAAGAGATCAGAGAAGTCTTTTATGTTTATAATGATGATGAGTTCCATTCTTATCACAGTGGTATGATTCTCTCAACTAACAACACTAATCATGAACTGACCGTTCCAATCAAGAATGAACCAATGGAGAGTTTCATCAGCGGCATTTTCATTATATAAAGTGTTATAGAATAATATAAATCATATCCTAGTATTTCATTTAATAATTCAAGTTTTTAGGTAAGATAGTTTTTTGATATGATATCAAAATTTTATTGACTCAACGATCACAAGTTTATATCTCATCATCCTAATTCTATTTAATAAAAATTAAGTACGTGCTAGTGTTGATCTGCATGCAAATTTCAAGATCAAATAGGTTTTACTTTGAGAAAGTGTGTTTGTTAGAAAATAACACATATTATAGGATATCACCTAACAATTTAATTTTTAAAATTAGATAATTTCTGGATAGAAAGACAGAAACACAGAATTCCAACCATAAAAAGCAAGACCAATTATTATAATTTCCTTAGCTTCAACTAGTCTTCAAAGTGGTAATGGTTTTGGTCACAGCAACCGGATTATTTTTGCATTTATCCAGGCTACATGGCACTATCAAACGTTTTCCACCCGCAGAGCAAGTGTTCTTCCTATCATCTATCGCGATTAGTTTCCATAATTCCATCGTCTCCACTCTCTGAAAAGTCTCCATGATTGAACACTAAAAAAGATTGCAACCCTTTTTGGTCAAAGATTCAATTTTATTCCCACAACGTGGAAGCTCTTTGCAATCAATCAACTACCCACGACGAGGGACTTTTCTTGGACAGCTTTTCTCCAACTCAAGTAGCCAAACAATTCTGAACTTTTGTTTTGTTTTCATGTAATGACCGGATGTAATTTGGTCAAAGGATTTAAAGAAAAACAGCTCTTTTCGGCTGCTTTTTCCTCAAATATTGGCCAATGGAACATATATAGTGGTATTTTAATATGAAAATCATTGTTAATAAATAAAATCTGATCAAACCAAGCGAGTATATTGGTTTAACTCACTGAGTAAACCGAGTAATTGACTAAATAACATGATATTCGACAGAGTAAATCAATTCGGAGACTCTCTATCCCAACATCTAAGTTGAATTTCATATTGAATTATATTAGAGCTAAGTTGGTAGATTAATCCATGACACAAGAGGGACCAATTTGAAAGGACTGACCATTTCAGCTCAAGAACAGTCCACTCTCTGCTCCCCATCACTTGATTTACCGCAGATATTTGGTTCTCAATTATCTTCATTGGAATTGCCGAGGTCTCAAAGATGGTCAGAACCCGGCAACTCGTTTCTGTGAACGTTCGAGTTGTTCGAGGCTGAGTTTGCAGTCAAAATTGAAGGAGCAAGCTACACGAACCTATCAATTTCAGGCAATTTATATATTTGGCCGTAGTTATGACCCCTTGATTTATGCAAGTAGTTTTAGGATTTCCGTGACTGCAAAATGACAAAATGTTTTCTCGGGTATCTCGGGAGATAACGAGAGAATCCCCTTGATTATCTCTGCCCCCCCCCAATTAAAATAATAATTATTTAAAATATTTCTCTTAGAAAATAACTAGCTAATCTCTTTAGGTTTTAATCCTTCACATTGGATCCCTGTGCATTAATATTCCTTTATAATTTTCTTTTTTGTTAGCTATTTTTCTATTTTAATTGTTTTTCTAGTCATTCGTTCAGAATTAACATGTGTTTTTTAAAACATAAAGGACTAATATACAAATTATAAGAAACACAAGGACTATGTAAACACTTACTCTGTGTACGTAACTTCTAATTTGCTTTATAATTTACTCTTTTTGTTAGCTATTTTTCTATTTTAATTGTTTTTCTAGTCTTTCGTTCAAAACTAACATGTGTTTTTTAAAAATCAAAAGGACTGACATACAAATTATAAAAAACACAAGGACTAAGTAAAAACTTTCTTAATGTACGTAACTTCTAATTTACTCGCCTCGGAAGTTTTTCTCGTGACAGAAAAAGTACTTGTGGAGTGTAGATTACAGAACTATTACTCTAAAATTTCCCTTTGAAATTAAGCTAGTTATTAAACCCGAGCCCACTCAATGGGTCAATTTCAAGACCCAGTCAACTCGCCTCCTTATTCATTGTTCATGTGAAAAATCAATCAGAATAACTTTGTTTAACCCCATTAATTTAATCATGAGCCAAACAATTACATCATAACTCAGTTTATTTGTTTTTAGAACAATATTATTGACTTTTTTATTTTTTTTATAAATCCAAATCAATCAATTTAACCTACAATTCAAACTCTACTTGAAATTTTTTTTTTAAAAAAAAGTATTTAAAATAATTTTTTTGGATGTTTTTAGATAATTTTGACGTGTTTATGTTAAATATTATTTATTTTTTTTAAAAAATATATATATTATTTTAATATATTTCAAAAAAAAAACTTTAAAAAACAGTCTCAATCACACTTTAAACATAACATAAATTTACTAATCATGCACCAATCACATATAATTTACAGGGAGGAGGAAGATCCCTTCCGGCATCAAGAACTAGATGTTTCAAAGCTAAAGGAATATTCATATTCATCCAAGTAATTCAATCAACATGTGAAAACCGCAGCATCTATCTCGAAGCTTGATGGGATTTACATTGAAATTATAGCATCGTGATGTAAGCATATCAAATGACAATGACGACTATGAGACAATACGAATAAATTTCATTACAGAGTTCATATCTGTTCACAGCTAGATATGAATCTATTGAACATCTTATTATAAAATCAAGGATTTAATCAATCTCAAAGGGTTGATATGAGGAAAAACAATATTTTTTTTTTGGATTTGCTAAAATTGATGTAGGAATGTATTTTTAAAAACACAAGAAAAAAATTTAATCTTAATTAATTAACAAAGTAATTTTAAAAAACTTTCAATCTTTCGCTGAAAAACATAATAAAAACAAAATATTGACTACCCTAGATATGCGTAGATTTGCATATGCCTGCAGCATCTACTCCATGGCATTTCGAACAAAGATAGAAGGATTCTCCGGTAAAATCACACGCTATGTATAAACCCTAATCTACCAAACAATTGCAAAATATATGGAACGCATATTTATAATTTTCAAGATAAATGGATCAGAAAACATTGCTGGTACAAGAAGCTACAATTAGATTACGATTCCCCAAATCTCAACTCGGCATCGTTTGCTTAGCTACTGGCTGGTTGCTTTTATTCCGAATTTGATAATTTCAAGCCACCTCCAAGAATATATATATATATATATATAGCTTTCAAGAATATATATATTTGTCAATTGTCTATTGTTCTCTCCCCCCCCTTTTTTTCCCTCGAGAGTAATATTAGAGAGAAGCAAGAAATCTTTTGCCATAAATGGAAAATTTATAACCATTATTTTCATAGCATTAAATTTGACCTAGCTAGATGAGTGTGAATTCACGGTAGGGTTAGAGTTGATTTTTTTTATCTAATTGATTTAGTCCAAATTTATTATTTTATAAAAAACAATATCATCTTTTTAGAATAAATCAATCTGAATTAACTTGTTGACATGTAGATGATTTTATTTATATTTAATAAATATAACTACAACCGACTTCGAATGGAGGAATCAAAATACTATCCAAAATGAAGAATCCAAACGGGTATACATTGAGCCACGAAAAGGGAACTCGGCCCTTGCGATTAATGAATGAATCCGAAGCTGATTCCTGGAGGGTTGAAACGGACTCAAGGCTTCATTGTCCATCACAGATACCTCATCGCTCTCAGTCCTGTCAATTTCTATCGAATAATGTGTTTCAGTGCTTCGGCTTCGGATTCGGACCGCAATGCACCCACAAAAAGGACGTGGTTAAAGTTCGTGCAACCATTTTTTTAATA
The DNA here is from genome assembly GCA_029228465.1 of Salix viminalis. Classification (NCBI taxonomy): domain Eukaryota; kingdom Viridiplantae; phylum Streptophyta; class Magnoliopsida; order Malpighiales; family Salicaceae; genus Salix; species Salix viminalis. The sequence continues at coordinate 9,594,388 of CM055439.1, forward strand.
TGCGAGTCCAGATTAATTTATATATATTTTAACTAATTTTACAGATTTTTAAGTTAATAATTTTATAAATTTTTTGTTATTATCATAGTAATAAATACATGACTCGAATATAAAATCATACGAGGAGTAAAATTTTTAGTTTAAAACTCTTACCACCGGACAACTGTTCTTTTTTGGCCTAAACAACTTCAACCTAATCAGTGCAACTGCTTTATGATCAATTTAATTAGTTCCGAGTGACCATTAACGCTGATGTGGTTTTAAATTAATCATCGTGAAAGTTATTGGCTGGAGTAGGTAACTTTTGTCTGTAACAAAAATGATTCGAGGAGTTAATTATCTCACACTAATTAATCCGATATACATTACCATCTTTTACGAGTTCCTTTCACCCATTTCTTTCTTATAGTTTTACACCGAGAATTGCTGCTGTCTTCTTCATTTTCTTGTAGGAAAGTGTAATCCAAGAAGAGCGAGGCAGTTAAAGTTAAAGCAGGAGCACGTCGGACTGACAATATTTAATGGTATAAATACAACACCATTAGCATTAAAATAATAATTAATCAGCCTATTAATGCTGGATGGCACTAATTAAAGAAACCTCATCTTTTCTACTGTAGTTGACGGAGAGGATATTAATTTATCCTACTTGATTGTTTTATTTTGGAGTCTTTTCCCAGATTTTTAGTGTCGGTTCTAGAAATGTGAATACGAACTATATTTGCAAATCATGTTCATACATATTTTTTTTTAACATAGATGCAACCATAGCGAGCTCTGTGTTTTGAAATGAAAGGGAAATGTTTGTTTTTAAAATAATAATTTTTTATTTAAAACAAAAAATAGAATAAAAATATATTATTTTTAAAATGCTTTTGAAATATAAAAACAATCATGCCCGAATTCTTAGCATGTTTAAATTTTACTTTTCAATCACTTGAGATTAAATAGACTTCCATGTTCTTTGGAAATTAGTACGCAATAATTCTTATATCTAGGTTAATGTAGGTTTTCATACCTAGGGTTCCTTCTTTTTTTTATCATGCTTCTAGCATTAGGAGATTAATTAAGTTTTTCTAGCAACCGCAATGTCATGGTGTCACCCACTCCTTTTCCTTTGGGCTAATTAATTTCAGATAGCCCTTCTTTTGGCATGGTAACATGAATAATTATAGACCATCTTGCTTAATCATTTTGGATGTGATTAGATTGCATCCGTATGGTCTATGATTGTAATAAAGTATATAGATCCAGCATAGATAAACACGTATGGAACATTATATGTGATGTCATTGACAAAAATATAATCACAGCGTGGTGGTGCATTTCTCAGGTGGCAGATCATTACGTGATTGGAGGAGCTTTTTCATGTTTATATTATGACTCTCCAAGCTCATGAATCCAAATAATGTTAGCTAGTGGCTAAGTGGGCTGCGTCGGAAAAAAGCTTGGTTTTGTCACCAAAATGCGATCATTATTTTCTATTAGGTCAGTCTCCATAGTTTCGAAAGCCGACACTAATAAAATTCAGTGGGCTTACGCAGAAACAATTCATTCCTAAAGCAAAGATTTTATCATACTTTTATGGCATGAGTTTGCAAGGTTAGTTGAAAATCACAAGCATTCACTAATTCTTTTTGTGTCTCATAAAGGAAATCGAGCTGTGCCATGGCGGATTCCAAACACGGGAGACCCTTAGGTTCGGGAAGTCACGGTAATGGTGTCGGTGTTTTCACGCCAAGTGCGCATACAATTCTTACATGGGATCCTGTCTGAATTATTGCTTGTTTTGTCGTCTGGTTTTAGCTGTTTTTGAAAGAAAAAAAAATGTTTGAAAATATATTAAAATAATTTTGATATCAATACATGAAATGATTTAAAAACAATAAAAAAAAATATTTTTAAAATACAGTGTCAAACATCATTAATATTTGGCAAGTAAAGAGTATCTAATTGATTTTTTTGGGATAATGTGACGATGATTCAAACGCTCATTTCGCCTATTCGACTGTGGAGATGAATCGGATGGTGGCTAGTATCTACTTGCTCGTGGGAACATGGGGGTAGTAGACTTCCCACTAGCTTGTAACGAATCTCTTACACACACATACACAAATGGAATCGACTGCCTAATATGATTCCTAGCCCCCAATTTGATGGGATTCTTTGATTCTTATCAAGTAAATAAACAAGGATTCTTTGAGTAAAAACTTCTCATTCTTTGATGGATTCTTCTAATGTTTTCTTCGTTACATGCCACTCATCGTTTTCGGATAAAAATATCTCTACTTTTTTATATGGCTATGAATCGCTGCCCCGTTTGATTTATATAAGAATCCCAAGATCCGTCGTCACCACTATCCTTTAATTCGATCCATTTCTATATTTTTATACTTAAATCAGAATTGTTATCCTTATGTATTATAAAAACATGTGAGGCATTATTACACTCGACATCTATATCGTCAACAGCAAATTAAGCATTTTTCGGATAACTAATGTATTTATAGTTAATTTTACTAAATATTAATTAATCTACGCTATCTTATTTTCATACTTAGTCCCACCTACACACCAAATGAATTGTCGGTAAGCTTTGTTCGATTTGATCAGTTGTCCGAAGACGAATATGAATTTTTGGATGACACAAATGTTCGGAGAGGGTATACTAAGAGAAAAAGACTTAATGGTTACTTCAATAATTAACCTTTGTTAATAAGTTAAAACGGTTTCAAATCCGACCACTCAAAAGTCAAAACGAATAACGTGGCACGATTTTAGCGATTAAGAGTAACCCTACTTTCTTTATAAATCCCAACCTCACAACAAGCACGAGGAGACTTTTGACATTTTGCTAACTAAATTATCTCACATCTCTTCCATTCTCACACCATACAATTCTTGTAATTAAATCCATATCTTTGGAATTTTTCCACTTACGTACCTGTTTGCCACTCTATATATCTGACGCTTTATACCTTATAAGTATTGCATGCTACTTCTTCCATCTTCCTCGATCACTACTCCCATCCATTTTACTTCGTTAATTAATGTACCGTTGCTTTTACGAATCATAGTACTAGCTCTTGATACCTTAGCCGACGCGCTAACTTGTCGTTTACGAATTCTCGAGACTCAAGACACACAGGCTTTACGTTTGGCAGATCAATAATGAATCGCATGTTTAAATGGAATCGTGTTATTGTGTTATTTTTTAAAGTGTTTTTTATTTAATAATATATCAAAATAATATATTTTTTATTTTTTAAAAAATATATTTTTGATTATATTTAAAAATATTAAAAAAAATTTAATTTCAAATAAAAATAATTTTTTTTTTTAAATATTTTTAAAATACAATATCAAAAGTCTCCATGATGCGTACCACGTGAAGTGTTATCCGTCCCACAATTGACGCGTGCATGCTACAAGTAAAATTACACATAAAGTTGAAGTTGTTTGTGAATTGTAGAATTCCCTCCATGCTTTAGTTTCCGTGTATCTTCTACATCTTGATTTGCTTAGTGATGAAACGATGAAGCAGTTCCGTCAAGAACTCTCTAAAAGCTAAGGCATTTTCCATCCAATCATTCCTATATTAACGAAAGGTAGAAGTAGGAGAGCACAGCCCGATTACAACCAGGAATTCACGTCACGAATAAATAAAAAGAATTCAATGTTTATATAAACGAATGCGTACATGGGGAATTTAGTGGAAAAAGGAGAAATGATTTGAAATAAAATGAAAATTAAATTCATCAGCATCGCAGACAGGAGAAGATTGTTGTTAGGCTTAGATCATTAGAGAAGATTGTTGTTAGGCTTAGATCATTAGAGTATACAGTGACCGTTAGGGAGTATAGTTGATGTTATTTTTTAAAATATTTTTTATTTAAAAATACATCAAAATAAACTCAAATCATCCAAAAAAATTAATTTAAAATAACAAAAATCATTTTTTAAAAAAATATTTTTCAAACACATTCTCAAACACCTCATTGTAGATACAGAAAGCTACTTGAGAAGGATCGAAAGATGCCTACACCACCAACAATTATTTGAAATTTATGGAGGTTGGGTGGGAAAATTAGTAAGCTGGATACAATATTTTTTTTGTTCTCTCTTATAGTCTATATTCTAGTGGGAAGATATTGTGAATATATCATAATTCGTTAGGGACCAAAGGTCCTAAAATGGATTCATGAGTCATGACTAGGGATGCGTACGTAGCTTTCGATTATGGAACAATTTGCATCAATATATATAAAATACGTGGATCTTGGGCTGACATGAACGACAGGTGAGTCCATCAAGGTTGGATTGTATGGAGAGGATGTGACATTGACGGTAACAACATTTTTAGTAAAATTTTAATTCATTTTAATAGTAGGATTGAAAATTATTTCGATTGAAATAATATTAGAAAAAAACTCGATTTTAAATTTAAATTGTTTTTACCTTATTTTTTGAATATCCAATCAAAACTTTCTATCCAATGAATTACAAATTACTTCCATCATAGATATTAAGGGCCAAACTATATTAAGGGCCTGTTTGGGAGAGTTGTTGAGGTAGCTTTTCAAAGTGTTTTTCGTGCTGAATTATATCAAAATGATATTTTTATTTATTTTTTAAAAATCATTTTTGACATCAGCACATCAAAATGATCTAAAAATATCAAAACATATTTATTTAAAATAAAATAAAAAATTGAATTTTTTGGAAACGGCATTTGAAACACCGTACCAAACTGGCTCTAAACCTTTGGATAATTTTTTTGTGATGACCTCATCCCCACTACAATCCCTTTCACTTGACTAATTAGCAAAGCAAAAGCTTGCCGATTGTCCACAAATTAAAGTAAAAAACACCCAACGCAGCTTATTTCTGGCCTGACCTTGTGCATGTCCTCTCACAAATCGGGCATGTTTGTGGAAGATTTTGCTTCCCATGGCTTCACAAGAAATTTAAAATTTGACAGAAGTTGAGTTTTTATTTGAATCGGATTAAAAATTAACATATTAAATTCATACAATCTAGCCAGATTCTTTATGATTCAATTGACTGAACTAAATGTAATCGAAACTTGATTTGTTTAATAATCAAGAATAAAAAAATAAAACAAAATGTTAATGTTTTAGTAAAAACAATGACACGGATTTTTTGATGCTGGTCATGAATTGAATCTAACAACTATAATTATTATATTATTAATGGTTGCTGTCAGCGTTGGTCCACATGTATACCTGCACATTTCTATCGGGCTTTCATCATCTTTTTGTAAACCCTTTCATTTCCTTGCCACCATAAAATATCTACATCAATTTTTTGTTTGGTGAAAAAATATATTTTTATAATTGAAAGAATATAATTCTTTTTTTTTCATTTTAATTCGATATTTCAAATATCACTTTGATTTTAGTAATTGAAGTGACATTAAAATAATTGATTTGATAATAAAAAAATAAAATTTTATAAGCAAGTTTTTCTTTGTAAATCTACAAGTTTTAGCTGTACACAGGATACCTTTTTTTATGATGAAATGAGGTTAAAATCTTAATGATTACTGTTGTTTAATTATAATTACGTTCAAGGAAATATTATCTTTTATTATATTACTTAAAGCCCATTAAACCTTCTCAGAAAATTGAATTACAAAACTTGTTTGGTTAGCCTTGAAGCGATGGATTTTATCTCTAAAGGTTGCTAAATTGTCATTTAGATACGTTAATTTTATTTAGAAATTGAAATTAAACTCTCGTTTTTATTTTTATTAAATTAATATTAATTATGATATATGGGTTAATATATTGATAAATGAAGATTCGTTTAGTTATATCTAAATTCCCCGATTCAGACAATATAGTCATGATTTTATGATATAAGGTTAATTTTGTATTATTATGATTATACATTTGAGCCTTTTAACGGTCATTCCTTCTTTCGTAACGCAGCAGCAAAAGCAAGTCAAAAGGCATTCGCTACCTGTTCATTGAACCATGCGGGGTCACTTTAGTGACCGGTTGGTGAGTTGTTTTTTAAATTGTTTTTATTCAAAATTATGTCAAAATGTTAATCTTTAATTTTTTTAAAAAAATATTTTTGATGTCAGTATAATAAAATGATATAAAAATAAATAAATTTAAAATAAAAAAATATATATTTTTTTCAAAATTGAAAAGCAATGTCAAAACTTTGAAAGGCTGACTTTGATTTCGAATTACATTGAAAATTAACTCGATCAAACTGGATCGCTTATGATCAATTCGGTTTTATCAAGATACATTTTGATCTGATTTTTTTTATAAAAAAAATAAACAATAAACAATCCTTAAAACAACATTGCTATAAATTTTTAAATTTTTAAAAATATATTATGTGATCACTGGAAACAATGCCACGTTAGGCTGACTTAAAACAAGCTTTGCAAGGCATTTGGCAGGCATGTTAAAGAGCATGACGGAGGCTAACATGCAAACGAAGGAGGCTTTGGTTTGGTACTCTTGCGCAAGTGGCCAGATGGACAAAAATAAAGATTATATATTTTTTATTTGAATTATGAATTTAATTGTATTTAAATATTTTTGTCTCAATTAATTAATTTCCATCTCGCGTGTCATGTTCAACTTTGTAATTATTTTTTCATTGTACATCGACCATTGAGAATAGTTTCAAACTTGGTTTTTATTGTACTGAATTAAACAATTGTTTTTTTTTCTTTTTTAAAAGGAGAGATAATTTTAATATAAACTCAACTAGGTTTATGGACACATGATTCATTTTTCAATAAATAATTAAATATACACACGAGGTCTAAAAAAAGCTGATAGCTCTAGGTTTATAGAATTTACTATTCAAAAATAATTATTTTGCAAAAACAAATAATGGGTTTTAATTTGATAGTGTGATTGATGAAAAGGACATTGAAGTCGCTGGCAATATTGCTTGAGCAAGTAACAGGTACTGTTATTTGTTTTTCTGAACCTCACCTTTTGTCTCGTAAGAGAAAAAATTCAGACCACTAAAATTTTGGTTTAGTGATAAATGCCTGAGTTTACTAGGATTGCACTATCTTTTTAAGGTGTGTATTAAGATTATTTTTTAAAGTATTTTTTATCTAAAATTATATTTAAATAATTTTTTTTTAATATTTTTAACATCAACACATTAAAAATAATTTAAAACAAAGAATAAAAATATTTTTTAAAAAAAAATTCTTTTGAAATGTAACATCAAACAATCATAAAATATCTTTCAGTTTTGTTCTGATTCAACTATTTTTTCCGAGTATGTTTTTTCTAAAAAAATATATTAATATTTTTAAGTGTTTTGTTTAAATAATTTTGATGTGGTGCTATTAAAAATAAAATAAAAATATTTTCATATTTTTTCAACTAAAAAATATTTTTAAAAACACATGGACATCATGTTACTAAACACAGTATATTATATAAGAAAAATAATATGAAGAAGTTAACTCTGAGGTGGACTTCCACATTTCATGCCCACCTATATTATTAATAAAACCTCGGATCCACCAGGTTGATTAATATATTGACTACATAGTTATTTAATAGGTGACCTAGTGATAAGAACTTAAAACTAAAAGTTTTTTTTTTATGATTTTAGATTCAAGTTATATAATTGTTAATATGATAACCATTAAAGATTTATATAATCATTAATTTCAGGAATTGCACGATTAATCACGTGTAAGCAGGTTGGAGACCACAATAATAATAAAAAATAATGGACTATACAGCATTGGATATTTTTCCCACTCCATTTTCCTTTTTAATGACTTTTTTATAGCAATTTGGTTTGGAACGAGACAATTTTGATTACATATGAAAACTCACTCTTTCGTCTATTCAAGGTCCTTTGTAATATGTTAATTAGTGTTATTAGACCTGTTGAGTTTAAAAAATAATTGATGAAAATTGATCGGTTAAACTTAAATACATTAATGATTTAATTTGTAATTATGAATGTAATTGTGTTTTTTTTAAAATAAATTATAATTTATATAAATATCACATGAAAATGAATTAAATTGTAAAATATTATTAAATATTTTAAAGTTATGGCAATGACTAAAAATCATAATTATATTTAAAAATATGATTCTTAAACAGTCACCATGTATGTTAGTGTTATCATCGCCAAACACATATCCCTGTATTGCAATTTGTGCTATTTTTAGAAAGCATTTCCCATTTCTTCACAATTTCCCCCCCATAAAATTGAAACGATTTTCTTCCTAAGAATTCATGTAATTGAATTAATATCTTAAAATCTTATTCGAGCATTGAACCTTTATCTTAAAAATAATAATTTAATATTTTTTAAATCAAGAATATTTTTGAAAAACATCTAAAAATAAAAGCAAAAATATTTTACTTGTACGTGTATGTTAGAAAATGTAGTAGATGTGATTTTCAAAAGTAGCTTTTATTTAAAAATTTATTACAATATTTTTCAAAAAAAAAATATATTTGACATTATCATATATAAATAATTTTAAAATATAAAAAAAATATTTAAAAAAAATATATTTTAACAAGAATGAGAAATAACTTCTAGTCTCAAAGACGGCAATCCACCGATACCTCCATGGTAAAAACTGATTCCGTGCAGAAAGCGAAACAAAAAGATTCCATCCGATATATCGCCATTTTCATTTTCAGATTCTCCTCTCTTACCCTTTTATTAGAGAAAAAAATTAAAAAAATATAATCAGATTCTCCCCCATCTTTGCACCCTATATATACCTCCCCTCCCCATTCTCCCCAGGAACACCTCAACCCTCCTCATTCGACCGCTTCAAAACCCTCAAATCTAATCAATCATGGCGTTTCGAAAATTATTCTCGAAGGGTACCATCACCAACGGTTATCGAGTTCCATCACCTGCGGCAACTCTAGACCACTCATCATCACCCATTAAATCCCTTACAACGCCACAAAATAATGCGCCATCCAAAACCAACCTACAGAAAGAGCTTCTCACCGGAGAATCAGTTGATAAAGGATTTTTCCGGCGATTCCTTCACCGGAGAGCTGTAAACCAGCTACCAGAGCTCCTCTCCATTCCGGTTGGAGAGAAGTTAAGAGAAAAGCTCAAAGGGTTCAACATTTCCAGTGACCGGCTCCACCTCGATGGTCTGAACCCTACCGGGACAGGTCGCCGGAGATTCAAATACTTTCGGAGTTTCTGTGGAGAATGCGAAGAAGATTCTGAGGGTTTCTATGATGGAGAGGTTGAAGGAGAAGCTCAGAGAGATTCCAAAAGGGTCGATTTGGTATCCAGAGTTTGTTAAAGTTTGTGTCGATGAGTGTGGAAATGAAGATCAAGGTGCTGAGTTCGCTAAGTTGCTGGAGCAGTCTCTAAACGTCATCGTTTTAGGGAACATTGTGTATCTCAGGCCTGAGCAGGTATTAATTACTTTTATTTGATTAACTAGTTAATTAACTGGTAATCTGTGTACCATGGTTACAGGACTATACACGGCAGTGGATCTGCTCTAACTCGGTTTAGATAAATTAACTCGCTCTATTTAATAAAAAAAATAAAAATCAAACGATGTCGTTTCTTACCAACTCATCTCAAATTAGATTCGGAATCGACATGCACTGAATTATTTATCAGACTGATCTGACTGTAATAACCGCGACACAAACTAGAGATCGAAGTGGTTTATCATGTTAATCATCTAAAGCTCTTTTTAATGTACCAGGTGGCGAAATCGATGGAGCACATGATATCACAGACTATGGCAACTCCGAGCGATCCAAGAAGAAAACAACTCGAGCATATGGAGAAAGTAAAGGAAATAATCGATAAAAAGGCTAGAACCCAGGTACGAGGGGAGCTTTATTGTGGGCTGGGCTTTATAATGATCCTGACACTTGGATTCATGAGGCTCACCTTCTGGGAACTTACCTGGGATGTCATGGAGCCGATATGCTTCTTCGTGACCTTCCTTCACTACCCCATAGCCTATGGCTTCTTCCTCAGAACATCCACCGAGCCTTCTTTTGAAGGTTACTTCCAGCGCCGATTCAGGACCAAACAGAAGAAACTCATGATGTTTCATGGCTTTGATGTCCAAAAATACCACCAACTTCGCAAAGTTTTTTATCCTAGCCTGGGTGATGGTTTACCACAGTCCGAATATTACAAACCCGATCACCCGCACCATGAAGACGGGGCCTTGGTTTCTTAGCCAGTCCATGCATAGGAAATGAGCTCGAGCATGTTCCTGCTGATAAGGAGGGCGTCCAAAATGAATCGAGAACTTTTTGTAACAATGCCAGAATCTTTTTTTTTTCCCAAGCATCGAATGATCCGACTTTGTTAGAGTTTACTAATTGAAGGCTTCGACGAGATGGTGAAAAATTTGAAGATCCATCATTATAGCATAGAAGCTGGAGTCATCAAGCTAGTAAAAAGCAACGAGAGTTTGCTGTTTTTTTTTTTTTTTTGTAAATTGTAAATTATGAAATATAATGCCTCAGTAGAGCGATCCAAATCTTCTGTGCTGTTGACGGTAAATTTCCAATTGCTAGTAGTGTTTTCATGCCTCACATCCTTTATAAATCATGCATGAAGATAGCTGTGACCAGGGATTTCAGGATTCTTAAAGCAATCGATCAAGGCTGAAAATTTCTAGCCCAATAAAAAAGGTAAGAGCTTTTATCCCAAAACGATAAGTGTTCTTGTAATGAAGAAAACATCAGAAGAATCCGTCGAAGGGGGTAAAATTTTCACTCCAAAAATTCCTTGTTTTATTAACCGAATACGAATTAAGGAATCCCAACAAATTGGGGACTAGGAATCATGTTAGGCAGTCGATTCCATTTGCAGTAGTTTCTTTATTAGCTAGTGGGAAGTCTACTTTCACCATTTTCCCCCGTGCATGGTAGATGTTAGCCACCATCAAATTCTTAGTGTATGTACATATGGTAATTTTTTTTTAAAGTGTTTTTATTTAAAAATATATTAAAATAATATCTTTTATTTTTTTTAAAATTATTTTCAATATTAACACATTAAAATAATCTAAAAATATATAAAAAATTAAAATAAAAAAATCAATATTTTTTAATATTCTCCAGAGCAACAGGTGGAATCTGCATTAGAATCAACATCACAGTGGTTCGTAAATCGATGTTTTCTCGGTTCCCCCTCTTTCTCTGCACTGAAACAGACAGTATCCCATGTGAGAATTGTCGGAGCAGTTGGCGTGGAAATACCGGCACCATTACCAAGACTTCGCAAACCAGGGGATCTCCTTTAGCTGGTATCCGCCATGGCACGGATCCATTTCCTTTATTCGACACATCAATTATCGGTAAATGCTTATGGTTTTCAATCTGTCAACCTCATTTTCTTGATAATTACTATCAACTCATTGAGTTTGATAAAACCTTTTATCTTTACCAAGGAATTGTTTCTGCGTATGTCCACTGGATTTTAGTAGAGTTTGCTTTTGAGACTATGGAACCTGACCTAATTGATATTGATATTGTGACGATATTTCGGTGACAAAAACACAGCATTCTTCCAACGATGTCTCCATGTTTCAATTTGTTTTTTTTAAAGTGTTTTTTATTTAGAAATATATCAAAATAATATTTTATTTTATTTTTTTAAAAAATTATTTTTGATATCAGTATATAAAAATAATCTAAAAACATCAAAATTTTAATTTAAAATAAAAAAATAAAAAAATAAATCATTTTTAAAAAAAATCATTTCAAAACGCAACAACAAATAATATCTTAGCCAACAGACATTGTTTGAATTGCAAAATTCACGGGTTTAGAGAATTATAATATAGACAGGGGGAAAGATCTTCCAATCACTTCGGGATCTGCTAGATGAGAAATGCACCAATATTTCTTTGTGGTTATGATTTTTTCAATGACATCACATTTAATCATAATTATTAAACCCGAATCATTAGAAACGAGGTCGTGGACACAAATTAATATCGGTTAAATCAGTGTTTTTATAAAAAAAAATTCAAAACAATATTATTTTAAAATTAAAAAAATAAATGGAATTTTAATCAGGTTTAATCCAGAACTATCAAATCATAAATCAACTAGGATTTTTAACCATATCAATTTCTCTCGTCATTTTTTTGCTTGAAAATAATTTTTTTTATGAGTGTTTTTATATTGTTTTGACAGGTAAATGTCAAAAAAAAATTAAAAGATAAAAATATATTGTTTTCATGTATTTTAATAATAAAAATACGTGTGCATTTGAATCACGTCCTCAATGATCGAGCAAGATGACTTATGACTATTCATGCTATAATGGTTGGGCCATGTACAATTAATTATTCCAAAGGAAGAGGAGAGGGTGACACCCATAACATCATGGTCATTAGAAAAAATAAAGCTTATCTCCTGTGCTAAAAGAAAACGATAAGGAAATGGAAAACGACAGCCCCAATTTGAAAAACGACATGAATTTATTTATATATGAAAATAATTAAATATTAATTTCCAGAGGACATGGAAGTCTATTAATCTCCAGTGCTTCAAAAGTAAAAGAAAGGCTTCCTAAAAGTAAAAAAGCAGGGAACGGATATAAAAAGCAAAATAATTAAAAGGGACTTGCACTTGGCACAGATTTGAACAATTTCTTATAATTAAGTAATCTTTGTCACTTCGTTTCAAAGACATTTAAAAAAAATAAAAAAATTATTTTTTTTATATTTTAAATTAAAGTTTTTGATGTTTTTATATTATTTTCATGTTCTGATAGCAAAAATATATATTTTTTTAAAAATAATATTTTAATACATTTATAAATAAAAAATATTTTTAAAAACAAATTAAATCACACTACCAAACAAACACACTTAAATGACAACACTATCAGTGTAATCCACACACATATTTTGTCCAAAATATGTATTAAACATATATATAATGCATATACTCACTCAGCTAAATAAATCAATTCAGAGTTTAATTTTTTGCAAGGGAAAACTCTAATTTATTTACTTTTTTGTCCAAAATAATATAATTTCATGAAAAAATGAAATGACCAGGCAAACTGATGAACCGATTCTGGAATCATGTCAGCCTCCCCATGACTATATCACCTGAAACTAATGAGCAGAGGCTAAGGGGATCAATTGGTTCATGGGCATGCAGCTTTGGATGTGCCTAAAATGAACGAAGAAGTGATAGATCATGGGATTAAGGTTGTTTGGGAGTGTTTTAGGATAATTTATAATATTTTTTTGTCAATAAATAAATTAAATAGTATATTTTTATTTTTTAAAATATATTTTTGATATCAGTATATTAAAATAAATTATCTAAAAAATACAAAAGAAATAATTGAAAATAAAAGATAACAATTATCCATCAAATTGAGAATAAATATTTTATTTATCATGATCTATAATTAACAAAAAAAATTACATCTCCATTTATGGTCAGAACACATTTGTGAGTTAACTTAAATAAAGAAACATTTTAAAAATATAAATTTATCTCATCTAAGTTATAATTAATTAATATTCAAATCGATTGTAAAATAAAAGAGAACAATTGGCACTTGACAAATTGATTAATAATGAAAGTCGCGCATATATTCTTGGAGGTGGTTTGACATTTTCCCCGGACAATTTATTTCATTCAACTAGCGATGCCGACCTGGGATTTGGGGAATCCTAATCTAGCTGTAGCTTCTTGTACCAGCAATGTTTTCTGATTCAATCAATTCGAAGGATGCTTAAGTTTGCTTGTCGTTTAGTATTTACTTGTGCAATCTGTATATTGATTCTCAAGTAGTGTGATTTCAATTTTTTTTTTTATCTCCCATATAAACTATTCAAGGAGAGATTGAAAAATAAAATGTGTACTTTCATGGAGTGAGTTATAAATGAGTACCTTTATTTTTATAAAATAAATAATTCTTTTAGTTTAAAAGTCTAACTAATTAATTAATTAAACCCTTGATCATTACAATCCACGTTAATTTGTGTTTATTGCTGCAGTTAAAACCCACATGGTTTACCTTCTTCTTTAATGATAGTTATCGTGTGGAGTAAATTATAAATTATTACCTCTGATCTTGAGAAATACATTAACTAGTTCCACTCGTTTAAAAAAAAATATATTTAACCGGATTAAAAACAGATTAACTCATAAGGTGGTCAAAATTTATTGATTTTATTTTAAAAAAATATCAACACAATATTATTTTATTTTATTTTAAAAAAAATAAGTTATTCCCAGTTAACAAACAGTCTTTTTCATTGTGAAATTTAAATCTATATTACTTACAATTCTTTATGTTTTATAAATATACCCTCATTTTAAAAAAACTTCCATGGTTAATGGATTTGCAATCAACTTTACTGATAAAATAAACATATCCATAATAATAATAATAATAATAATAATGATAATAATAATAATAATAATAATAAAAATAATAAAAAATAATAAACAGTGGACCATTAATCAACTTCCATGATTAATGGATTGGTATGCAACTTTGAGAGGGTTAGTTTCAAGCTCCACTAGTTCACTTTTGCTCACAGAAAACTAAAAGGATGTGAAGTGGAAATTACAGTGGACCACGCATGCTGTTTCTTACTAGACCAGGCCCACCTAGACATGGATTGCTTTACCCTTTTCTTTCCCTTTCATATATTTGTTTGTTTATGAATATTCTAAAATTAGTTTCTCATTATATCAAATAAAAAAAAATATTTTTTAAGAAAATAATCATAATATACATAATATATCATATTTAAAAAAAAAATTTGAAGATAAATTAATTTGTTGAATTAATCCTTGACCTGAACCTAGTTCAAGTTAGGTTTTGATAAAAACAAAGGACAAAAATAAAAACTTAGGTTAACTCAGTCATTGTTAATTTGTTTTTAAAAACAATGTTATGTTTATTTTTTCAAAATATTTTAGCAATCGATGTCATATTTGAATAAATGGTCACAGGCTCCGAGCTAGAAGAGAGGATCTGAATAAATGCACTCGTAAATATCTCTTGGCCCATATCGAGAATTGGCCAGGGCTTCAGTGATGGGTGTTGGGTAAAAGCCGTCAAAATTAATTGGGCCCAGTACAAATGGACCGATGGGTTTTGCCCAGTAATATTCATGTTTATAAGAAGAGCCTTTGAGAAACAGTTGGGCCAGGAATGGCCAGGAAGAATCACGGGAAATCAGCCTATTTGAGTGTAGTGGGCCACGTATGCTTTAATGGGCAGGCTATCATGCTTCTCTAACGTCGTTGGTGTCGAGGCCTACCAAATCGGCCCGCAGAAATATGGACGTCGTGATCACTGAATTTTGGAGGATAAAATATAGATGTTAAACTCAAACTCGATCCAGCTTAACAAGTTGGTTTAATAATTTGGAGACTTGATCTTTGCTTGCGTTGGATGTGTTTTGAACTAGAGTAAACGGTAAAGGTCTCGAGTTCGAGTCAGGTCGTATATTTCTTATAAAAATTTAAGATAATTAAAATTTTACTCGCTCAACTTACAAAATATGTTTTTCAAAAAGTTTTCCTAGCATAAAAAAACGGTAATTTGGCAAATGATTTCATACCTCAAATAATTCTGGCGAAATCAATTTCAATGTATTTTTTTTATTTAAATCATTATTAGTTTTAGTTTTTTTTTTGTTTTAAAAAATAATAGTATTGTTTTAAATTTGATTAGGGTAACCAGATAATGTGAAGTTATTTTTGTTAATATTATGTTTACGATGTACGAAGCACAATCTATCAAAGTGCAGCCATTTGGAATCTATAGTTGGTCCACGAGAGTGGCGACGAAACACAAAGAAACCGTCACTCAACAAATATCTTCGAGCCAACTTTAATTTTGCATCATTAAAACGATGATTCATCAACCAGAATTTCACATTATTTATTTTTTTATTAATATGAGTGTCTGAGTTAGTTTATATATATCTCGATCAATCTTATGCATCCCTAAATTTAATGAGCATATAAGTTTTTAGTGACTATCATATTAAAAATCATAAAACATAAAACTTAAACCATAAAATCTTATAAAAAATAAATCTTTTAATCTCAAAATCGCTACTAGATAATTAATTTCACAAAGTTTTTGAACAACTTTCCGGGTGCTTGTTTCTGAAGAAAAAAGGAAATATATATAGAACAATGACCCATCTCCCTCGAGAAAATGATGTTCCAACTCAGATCTCTGGGCCATCATCTCAATTCGAGTAGAAAAGGAATGCCTCCCCGTTCCACTTCAACCATGACCCACCGAACAAGGATTACTGTGTGTAGTTGTGGTAGCAAACTAGCAATGGATTATATCTTTTAATTCTCCATGATGAGTTGAACAAATCTGCACTCGGTTTCTTAAAAAAGTTGCCAAAGGGGCACAGCACGTCTCTATCACCTCACATGCCCCTACCATTTACATCATAAAGTATTGGATGGGCAATTCTTGTTGTAGAATCAAACACTCAATTAAGGTCATTTGCTTCTTTTTATTCCTTTCCCTTATTTTCCATTAACGGCTTGGAGTGTCGTTAAAATTATTTTTAAAAATATTTTTCATTCAGAAATATATAAAAAATAATTTTTGATATAGCACATAAAAATGATTTAAAAATACTATTTTTTTTTAATTTTAAGTAAACAAGTTTATTATTTTTTTAAATATTTTTAAAATACAGTGTCAAATATACCTCCTATTTTGCGCGCGCGCGTACACACACACACATATATATATATATGTTAAGGAAGCTTGTAAGTGAGGCCCCATAATATGATTTATATTATTCTCTAACACACCCCTTCAAATTAAAGTCTTTTGAGCTTGAAACTTGCACAGACTCACATCACCTTGTGCTTGGTTTTTTTATCAAATAGAATGGGGGTGGTGAGATTTAAACCCGTGACCGCTGAGTCAACAAGACTCTAATATCATGTTAAGGAATCATCTCACCTAAAAGCTCAAGCTTGTAAGTGAGATCCCATAATATAATTTATATTATTCTCTATAAATATATATATATACACACTCACCATATTATGATCACTTTATGAGCTGTGTAAGCGGAAGGGCGTGGGTAAACCTATATTCAAATTGAAGTTAGCCCAACTACTCGCCGAACGACTACCACCCTCTCTCACTCTAGCAGGTCTTCGGCGGTGTATTAAACAAAGCACCTCGTCATATCTCCTCCTCCAGCCCAGTGGCCATGGACCCCTAGAAAAATCAAGGGAAAAGATAAAAAAGTTTGATTATTTTCCCGTAAGAAATATAATTAGATCAACGAATTTATTTAGAAAGGCCCACGAGTACGGCTACAAACGAGTCGACTTATATCGATGTAGTAATTGGTAAATGATGGTGATATTGAGTCGTGAATCAAAACTCTATGTAAGCACTTACACGGACGATGGATCACCTCTCTAATTTGATTTAGCGAGTTAATTTAGAAAATTTACGCTTCACTCTGGTCATGATTTAAGTTGAATAAAAAATATTGATTAAGTAGGCTAATCAATTGTTCAACTTGCTTGAAAAAAGTTGATCGAATTTGTTTTTATCAACAAAAAAAAAGATTGTTTTAATAGAAATAATTAATTATAATTGATTTGGTGATTAATTATATTTTGAGCCTATTTTGTATTATACTTGTTTTTTAAAATATTTTTTATTTAGAAATGCATTGAAATAATATGTTTTTTCTCATCTTTTATTTTTTCTTAGCATTATTAGTTTATTACATCAAAATGATCACCTAAAATGTCAAAAAAAATAAAAAAAAATTATGATTTTATTTTTAAAAATAAATTATATTTAAATAAATCTAATTATTTCTAAGATAATGTTTGAAATTGAGTTTGAACCTGCTTTCATGTTGGAAAAAAATCAATTGATTTTTTTTATTGTTTTACACTTATTTTAATATATTGATATTAAAAAAAACACTTTTTAATTTGTAACAATTTTAATTAATCACATGACCTATTATGAGATTTATAAAGCATGCTTGAGAGTGTATTTGAAGTTATTTTTTAAAATATTTTTTATTTAAAAAATATATTAAAATATATATTTTTTATTTTGAAAAAAAATATCTTTAATATAACAAATTAAAATAATCTAAAAATATATTTTTTAAAAAAATATTTTTGAAATGCACTAATAGTGACTTGATGATAGGGAGGCTTTACCAGGGCAGTGTTTAGAAGATTTTCTTGGTGTTGCTGCTGCTGTGGTTTTCCCAACTCGCACACGAGGCATTATTTGTTACATGTCTCTTTGGACTGTCGTCCCAGGAAAAGACATTGAAGAGCGGATTTAATTAAAAATCCATTATTCATGAAATTTCTATATTAATGGCGACGGTTCGTGACATTTGAACAGTACTCCACATCAAGATACAGCCTTTTTAATTAATGGCCGTCCGATCATGAACTCACCGGGATTCACACATAATTTACCTTGAATTGTTAAAAATATATAGCTGCCATCACGTGTTTGCTCATTGCTGGCTGGCTTCCAGTAGCGTTTTCAAACCCTGATATTTTAAAAATAGGAAGAGGCTCAAAAAGTCACCATTTGTATCACGGTAAGACTTTGTTTTTAAAATAATATATTTTTTAGTATTTTTATTATTATTTTAATGTAATGATACAAAATTATCATCATAATATATTTTCAAAAAAAATAAAAAACATATTCTCTCAAACAAGCTCTATTTCGTCATGCAAGGAAGACTTGTTTCTTTAGAGTCGGAATACATCAGTAAATGTGGCAGCTTCCACTTGCATTTGTCTTGAAAAAAATATATCAAATTAGTATTTTTTACGATTTTAAAATATTAATATTAAAAAATAATATAATTTAAAGTGGATTTAAAAAAAAAAACTTTATGCATGATAATGTCAAACATGGGCCAGATAGTATGGTGCTAAAATACTTTCTTTTGAAAGTGAAGATGAATAAACTAAGGAACCCAATGTTTCACTGTATTTAGTGGCAGAAACCATTCATTATTGTCCAACTTGCAATGTCTCACTCGTTGCGAATTTTGACTCTGAAAGAAAGGCCCGAGTCGATTTTGATCTCGAAAGTGTTTTTAATATATCTACAAATTTGAATTTTCGAGAGAGATTTCTGAAAAAATGTATTAAAACAATTGAAGGTCTAGACCATCATGGTCATCCTTTGATTGGTCACTAGATGTGTTTTATGTTTTTGACCATGAACTTTCGAGGTTACTGTAGTAGCTAATAAATAAACATGAGATTATTTGATAAAAGATGGTGTTAAATTCAACGAAAATTTTGTTATTCTGAAAACTTTCTTACAACTATTATATCTTCCTCGTGTTTTCAGTGGCGAAAAGGGTACATCAAACCAAAATTATAGCAAACATGAACCAAAAAAAAAAACGTACTGGAGATTTTTGAATGAATTTACCAGTTTATAATTCATTATTTTTTTAATTAAAAGGTATATAGTTGGTGAATTTATATTTTCAGATTCCTTATTTTTTTTTTATTTTTCTTCTCATTAAAACGTCTTACAAACAAAATTGAAAAATAAAACAGCAAATAAATAAAGATTAGTGATCTAAGATATTATCATTTTTCTATTTACTAGTTTTGAGAAGAAAAAAAATGAAATGAAGGATATTATCATTTTTAAACACTTCATTTCATTTTTTTTCTCAATGATTTTAATTTTCGCTTTCCATTCATTAATTTTCCCTGAAACAAGCTAATTAATCAACATGCATTAATTCATTAATTTTTTTCTCAATTATTATTTGATAAAGGATGTGAGACAGCATGCATGGGTCGCTTCCACTTGAATTCTTCATGGCCTAGACGTGACCCTGCCTGACCCTAGCCAGCCCCGCCTGTTTCTCTTTTAGAAACGAAGGGTGGAAGCCATCCATACATTTAGGACACCATATTTCCAAATAGACTAGCCAGGACCCCTGTCGAAATAATTATCGAATAAATGGACCAGCCTCGGCAAGCAATAGTATCATTATTTTCTTTCCACATAATTCTGACGTTGCTTTTCCTTGGAAGTTTTGGTTTGGTGCGCAGAACAGTAACTCATACTGTTCCGTGATTTGTTTTTGAACCACAGTTTTTAAGCATTGGTTCGACCCGAATAGTATTTTTATTTTACTCTTTAACCTTGATAGCTTGATTACTAAAATTATGATATTATATATATATTTATATATATATATATATAAGAAAATTATCTCAACTGAAAAAACAAATGATTAAATAGCTTAAATAAATCATAAAAGAATGTTGAATTGATGTCAGACCCTACGGCTCGAGTGTACAAAAGGCATTGGTGGTGACGATGATTAGGCGGAAGGTCAAAGTTGTGGAATTGATTTTTTCATGGCACGAACTAACGTTTTCCACCCACTAAAACACAGCACAATCATATTCAAATTAAACAGAAGGGAGGTTCCAGCTTCGATTTTATGACCTAACCTTTTTCGAGAAAGCGACAAAGCAGAAGTGGTGCTGGTATGTCAAAAGGCAACCAAACCATATCCAGGCAAAAATCAAAGGGAAGGATAAAACACTAACCAGATTTTTAAATAAGATTTATTGTAGTGCGGTCATTCCGAGTAGCTAAACTATAAAAAAAGATTTCTTCAAACTCAAGATTTTAGTCCATCATATATTTACATATATCTTGTGAAATGTAAGTAGCAGAGCTTGAAATATGAATGTCTTTTCTTTTTAATCAACTCCTTGTAATCAACTTGACTATTTCCAGTTGAGCTGCTACCTCAGCTGTAAGAAACCAGACAATTGACAGAAAAATAATGGCTGTGAATATTGATTTTGTGCTTTCAAGTCTGAATCATTGACCAAATTAGAAAGATGATGGCAGTGAATATTGACAGCACTCCATAATTTCATTAAAACATAGTTGTCATAGATACTGGTTTTATTGAAGGTTTAGGTTGTGGAGTTAGCTTTAGAGTACTGGGTTACATAGGTTATTTTTAAAATGATGTTGTTTTAATTTATTTATTTTTAAATGATCATGTCAAGTTTTATAAAAAGTTTAACCGAGGGTCACTTAATTTCAACAGCTGAAAATGATTTAAAAACAAACTAGACTAAACCACGCTATAATTAAATCGATGAACTACTTGATAAAATTACTGGAAAAAAAAACGTTTTAATAATTATGATTTAAACATGTAATAGCGACATTGAACACCGAGCAGACTGTCAAACGATTTAAAGCGTTTGTGGGCATTTACCCGACCGAGGAAGATGGATGTCGGGGCTAGTGGCTCTGCCACTGTATTCCATTCTCCTTCCAATTCCTAGGGAATTCGGCAGTGTTAAATCGAAGGGGAAAACATCTGACAGGCTTCACATACCGAACACATTGAGAAACTGTTCAGTGCTTGTGTTCGTGTGCAAAAAACCTCTGCAGCACGTGCATTGGACGTGGAAGCTAGGAATGGAGCTCGAAATCCTCCATCCAGTTTGTCTGGGGCTGTTGCATGCCGTTTAATTTCTCTTTTAAATCCTGGTGCTGATTATTATTTTTCTCGAGCTATGTTTTTCCGATATATATGCACTCGTCAAGGCTTCACTCCTCTCGATACATTTAATAATGTTCTTGAAAGTTTAATGCTAACCTATCATCATTAAATATCTAATTAGATATCATTACCGGGCACCTCCACTTTTCGGAATTTCCGGTCTGGGTTTTTTATTTCCTTAGATATCATCGCGTATGTTGTGATTCGAGAGAGAGGCAACAAGAATACACCGAAAAAAGAGATCATTTATTATCTTCCAGATATTTTTTTTGAAATCTAAAAGATAGTCTTACGGTATATTTGATATTGTTTTAAAAACAATATCAAATAATTATACTGTTTTGAATATATATATATATATATATATATGTTTTTTTAAATATTTAATAATTATAATAATAAAATATAATTAATAATTCAAATAAATTAAACACTGAATTTTTATTCTATCCTTCAAATAAAAGCATGATTACGTTGAATTTTTAAATAGACTAGTTTTGATTTTGCTGATGTAGGTGAGCAGATCCGTTGGAAGATAGCGAGAGACGAATAATCTTAGATTATCTGTCCCTGTTACGATACATCTCATGACTTGAAAAAATGAGACAGCAGGATGGAATGTCAAATTAGCAAGATAATTATTGAAGCTTGTGTTGCGGGTTAGCAAAATACCGAACCTAACAACTCCTCTGATCTTAATCCATTACAGAACAACCTTCAAGGTTTCTGGTCCTTTTCCTCTCCTAGATTTTCTCTAACTTGCCCCGTTCAGATAGGAATTGCACCGAACCACACTCTAAAAATGTTTAACGGAGCTTCTGATTTTGTTTTTAATTTGAAAAAAAGAGAGTTTATTTTCGTGTTTCTTATTGTCTAAGATCTAAAATTAATTAATTTTAAAATATTGCATTGCAATTTCAAATACTCCCAAGAATTGTTTTGGAATTTAATAAACCTATTTGCGTTGAAAGAAAAAAAAAACACAACTGGCCAATAATAGATTGGATCTGATCTGATCTGATTGATTTGAGTCTAACTCGATTAAAATCATTAATAAATTTATTTATTTTTAAAAAACTAAATTGATCCAATTTGACACATCAAGCTCAGATTTTCGTTTCCCTTTCAATTGAATCTCAGTGCATTGGTCTCTTTCATCTGGAACGCCTTTCAAAATAACTATTGGACCGCCCAAAACTTGGTCCTCATCCCAATTTCAAAGTGGTCCGATTTTTTCATTGAAACTTTTGATACTACCTAGTCATAACTTAAAATCCAGGCAACTTAAAATATGCTCTGTCGTAGTTCGTGAAAAATAAGTTTTTAATTCGAAATACGAAGTAATTCAAATGTAATTTCTTATAAATGATTTTACTACAAAAGTTAATTCAGCTTAAAATATATTAGTGCTGAAAAATAACATATTTTTTTAAAATAATGTTTTTCCTGTAAAATATTTTCCTAGATGCATATCCTTTTCATGGTATATGTTTAGATAAAATTAATGAATGAATTTTAATAGATTTCAATACATGAAATTCTATCAAGGTTGATTATTTACTATAAAACACACACACACATAATTTGTATTTTATTTTTTAAAAATTATTTTTAATATCAACCTAATAAATTATCTAAAAACACTAATTATTTTTTATTTATAAAAAACAATTAAAATATTTAAAAAAAACATATTTTTGAGTGATTTCAACCCAACTTAAAGCGTAATCATTACCGTACAAAAACATATTTTAGCCGATAAGATGGTCTTACGTGGCGTCATGGGACCAAATGGTTGCGTAAAAGTCCTGGCACCAGAGCCGTTTATATAACCGGGCCCACCAGCATTTATTTGACCAGTGCACCAAAGCTACAGGCTGAGTTTTTAACCACAAATTAAAATTAAAATTAAAAAAATACCCGTTCATTTAAAATCACTGTCATGTACGGCGTGATTGATTTTAATTGGTAGCCTCCAAAAAACTAACAATACATATGTGATGATCGCAGCGTAGAGTTTTCAACCGATACAAGCGCATCGCTTGCTGATTTAAAATTTTAATCGACGGTGCTTGTCTAAGAGGTATGAAACATAGCCTACCTCATGATTCAGCTCGAGATATAATAGACTTTAAGAAATTTGTTGGACTGTTATAAAAAAATATTTTATTTTAATATTTTAAAATTAAAATAAATTGAGTTTCGTTCTCGTTTTCAGTTTAATATAAAACACTGACTTATATTAGATTTTAGACCACACCATGTTACCAAGTTGACATGCCAGCTAGAAATAATTTAAAAATATTAATTTGCTTTAAATTATTTTGTTTAAATTTTTAATATTGAAAGCTTGTATTAATTTATTTATTGATACTAAAAGATGGTTTGTTATAATTTTCCCCCAGCATGTATATGTATATAAATATTAAATGTGGACTTGATGGTGTCTTGTCGTGTGGACAATTTTGTCTTAGAAGTGTTTTTAATTTGAAAATATATTACAATAATATTTATTTACTGAAATTAACACATTAAACAATATATAAATATCAAATAAAATTAATCCGAGATATTAAAAAAAAACATAAAAAAAAATATTAATGGTAGATGACAAGTGGACGTTAAATGTTATAAATAGAGAATCTCTAAAATTTCCATGCTATCATTAACACTAATGCGTGAATTATCGAGGGAGTTAAAAACACAATAAATTTTTAAATACATGACTGCTTAAATAAGATTTTAATATGTAAAATCTACCCGAAGATACTCGCTGGATTGCCACTACTTTTACAATTCTATTTTTTATATATATTTAAGAAAATATATATTTATAATATATTTTTATATTATTTTCATAAATTAATGTTAAAAATATTTCTTAAAAAAAGCAATAAAAAATACTTTAAAAATACTTATTACTTCACTCCCACCACGACCTGCAACTAGCAATGCCACCACGTAGCTCCTGGATGAACACAAAAATCGACAACATGAGTGATAAAATTTATTACTGGAATATTTTATTTCACTACAACTCCCTCCCTGTCGCGGTCATGGCCCGCCGTGGCCTCATAAAATTACTCGCACAGTGGCATGTTCGTTGTTCTAGCTAAAAAATGAAGGTGAAATCGCTACGACTGATGTTTTATTTCAGGTTTGTTGGGGTTGTTCTTAGCTTTTACTTTCAAGTTATCTTTCATTTTTTTTCCATAAATATGATTTTTTTTTATTTTGTTTGAAATGATATAAAAATATAAAAAAATATTTTTTTATATTTTAATATTAAAAATACATTGCACAACAATATTAAACACACATAAATAAAGCAATTTTCTAAAGGCTCGTAACCTAAGAAACTAAAACAAATTATTGTAACGGTAAATATATGTTTAAAAATATAAAAATAAATAAGATACTGATCTATCTGAATTATTATACTAAAAAAAGAAAAAAAATCTTTATATATTAATCTCTTTCTTAAATACATTTTAAATAATAAAATGAAGGTGACGAAAAATAATATTAAAAATAAAATTGAATTAAATTTATCTTTTCTAAATATATAAATTCAATTTAAATTAACCACTATAAATGAATTTAATTAATGGAGAGAATTGATTCTCATCTTTAATAATTAAATTTAATATAATGAGTTAGATTTGATATTTCTGATATTAAGGTTTGATTCTAAGCTGAATTTCCAGTTTAAATAAATAAAATATTGATTCTATAAAACTTCACCGATTTTATTATAAAAATTCATCTACATTTTTTGCTAAATACATATTTATTTTATCTGTATCTTTATTTTTAACTAAATATATTTGTATTTTTTTTCAAAATTTATACTTTCTATTTCGTCTCTTTCCTAACTAGGTAAATACTATTTTGTTTTAAAAAATAAAACAGCATTATTTTTGGGATAAATTTAAAAACAGATCGATAACAATAATTTAATTGGTAATTAATGGATATAAAAAAGGAAAAAACAACAACATTATTATATCTAGTTATCAACTACACCCACCTCTACCTAATCCATTTGATTTTCAAGCATCTCTCTCTCTCCCCCCTTTCTTCTTCCTCTCTCTCGTCTCTCTCTCTCCCCCTCCACTGTTACCGTTTTTTCTCTCCTGTGTATAAAGCTTCAATTTCAAGTCAGTTCAAATGGTCTTCTTCATCTTCTTGCATTCAGCACCACCTCATCGTTTTTGATTCAGTCCATAAAAAAAGAAAAAAAAACAAAACATCCTTCTACTCTAGTCTACTCTTTGTTTTTTTTCTTTTGTCCCTTGTACCTCTATGACCATTCAAAATCCCAGTACTTAATTATAATCAGAATAAAATTTTACTTTCTCTTTAATTTAAACCAAATTAACTACTATCTATGCTCTTTATCATTTGGGTGGGTGAAATGCGGAATAGCCAGCGGTTTTTCAAGCGGATCGGAAAATCGGCGATTTGATGGAATCCGCACTGTTTTGCTCTAGAGTTTTGGACATTTCATGGAGGGTTTTACAAACAAGTTTAGTTCATGCTCTGCGACTAGAGTTGACACTAAGCTGAGATTCACACTCGTTGTTTTCGAGGTAAGCTGTTCCTTTTCTTTTTTCGTAAATGTTAATGCTGTATTCTTGTTTGCTTTTCTTCTGTGAAATGTGGGATTTCGGGTTTTAATTCACCGGCTCTGTTTACTGAGAATTTGAGGGAAAAGAGAGTAAATTTCTGGGTTTATTACTGAACTGTAACCCTCAAGTGATTGTCAGACGCCAAAGATTTTGTTTTCTATTTTGGAGCCTCCCCCTCTTCGGTCTCTTTCTTTGTTTCTTTCTTACTTTCCCTTTTGTTTATGGAAATTACTTTTCCGGACCTGTTCACGGTTACCTGATTTTCTTAGATCATAAGCTTCGTTATAGAATTCGGGTTGCTTAGCCTCTACGAATGAGCTGGGTCGTTAAAGGGTTCGAGGATTTTTAAGTCAAAAGTATTATAATTAGCTACTTTATTAGTTTGGAGTTAAAGCTTCATTGAGCTCATGGAGTTCAAAGTTTGGGTCCTTGTTCTGGTATTTGTTACGTTGAATTTGGAGTTGCAACATCTGTTGACTCGTTTTTTTCTGGCCAATTTTTGTTGCCAATTTGATCGTTATAATATTATTACTGTGTTTGATTTTGAAGCTTTCTGTTCATGTTCATATGCTCTGTCAGATTTACTTGTTTGTGTTTGATAAGTAATTTCAATAATACGTGTTTTATTGACATTACAGATTGTGTTGACATTGTTATGCTTTCAAGCTATAATTGCTGAAAGTCATGACCAGCAATTGCAAGGGCAAAGTGCTGAAAGGGGAAGTGGAAATATTGTATCACATTCATGCATTCATGACCAGATAATTGAAGAGAGGAAACGACCTGGTCGCCAGGTGTACTCTGTTATGCCACAGGTTTATGGTCAATCTAGTAACTCTATACCCCTTCATGGAAAAGGTAGGGCATTGCTTGGAATTTCAGAATCATCGTTACATCAAAAAGATGTAAAGCAGCCAATTCGGATATTTTTGAATTATGACGCTGTTGGTCACTCACATGATAGAGATTGTAGGAAAGTTGGTGAAATTGTGAAGGTGGGTGTCATATCTAATTTAGTAAGCTTAGTTAGTTGTACTACTTCAGCTGTGCAAGTAATCTTGTCAGTTCTTTGTTTCTTATCAGCTTGGGGAGCCTCCAGCGGCTTCTCTTCCTGGCACTCCTTGCAATCCCCATGGTGATCCTCCAATTTATGGTGATTGCTGGTACAATTGCACTGTTGATGATATTTCCGGGGAGGACAAAAGGCATCGTCTTCACAAGGTTAGCCATTATAAAATTAATTCAAGACATCTACCCCGTGATGCATATTTTGAGATGACAATTAAAACTTCAAGAGGCATGGAACTGTAATTCACATTTCTATCAGCAAAAAGCTTGATAAAGCTGAAGAACTTATTTTTGGTGAAGGCTCTAGGGCAGACAGCTGATTGGTTTAGGAGAGCATTAGCTGTTGAGCCTGTAAAGGGTAACTTGCGGCTGAGTGGATATTCTGCATGCGGGCAAGATGGAGGCGTCCAACTTCCACATGGATACGTAGAAGGTATCATCATTTTGGTGCCCCTTTGCTTAGAGATCCACTCAGATTGCTGTTCCTGCTTTTGTGGCACTTGTTGAGGTCTGAGGCAACTTTCATATTTGTTTTAATTCTTCACAGAGGGTGTCGCTGATGCGGACTTGGTTCTATTGGTTACTACAAGACCTACCACTGGCAACACTCTTGCATGGGCAGTGGCATGTGAACGTGATCAATGGGGCCGTGCAATTGCTGGTAATTTCTTAGTTATGCAATTTTTTTCCATTGAGAAATATTATCCTGTTCACATGATATAATTATTCTGAGCTGTTCATTTCTTTTGCAGGACATGTGAATGTTGCCCCTCGCCATTTGACAGCTGAAGCAGAGACTTTACTTTCTGCTACCCTCATTCATGAGGTGATTTCATAATTAAATTAACAAGATTGGCAACCTGTGGAATGATCTAACTTTACCGATTAACATGTTTAATCTTGTCCAGGTTATGCATGTCCTTGGTTTTGATCCTCATGCCTTTGCCCATTTTAGGGATGACAGAAAGAGAAGGCGCAGTAAGGTAGATAACATCTGTTGGATCAATTCTTAAAAACATTGCAAGGAAATTATTTGTCTTCTTCCATAAAAAATGTTATCTTGAAAAGATTTCGCAGTATATTTGTGTCATTATAAGGGAATTTCACATCAGCAGTAAGCTCACATTGCACGTTGCTTTTCAGGTCACTGAACAAATCATGGATGAAAAGCTTGGCCGGATGGTAACACGCGTGGTTCTTCCACGTGTTGTCATGCACTCACGACATCATTATGGGGTAAGTGTCGTGCAGCTTATCAGTTTTCCAAGGAAGTGCTTGTGTCATCAAAATGCTTTCTTTTCCGATTATCACAACCCAAAAACCAACAAAGGCTTGATAAGTTTTCCTTCTAGCAGGCATTCTCTGGAAATTTTACAGGTTTGGAGCTTGAAGATGGGGGAGGTCGTGGCACATCAGGTATTCCTTTTATATTCCGTGAATGTTTTTCAATTTCAAGCTGTGTTTACTTTTTATATGTATTTTCACTATAACTAGATTTTAGACATGTTGGCTGTTGTCTTTGAAGCACTTACATCAACACCTATCTCTGAAAATCAATCTGCGGTACATGACATAATTTTAATTTAGGGAAACAGAAATACTGAATGAATGACATGCGGACAATGTTTATACCAGTTTGAGGAGCAATAATCTATTGTTACTATCTGACATGTGCCATATTCCTGCTAAAAATGTGATAATTCTTAGCAATTTAATGATTGCTAGTTATCTGGGAACTTGGCTGCAGGGTCACATTGGGAAAAGAGGCTTCTGATGAACGAGATAATGACTGGATCTGTGGATACAAGATCAGTAGTTTCAAAAATGACACTAGCTCTATTGGAGGATAGTGGTTGGTACCGGGCTAACTATAGCATGGCAGATCATCTTGACTGGGGTCGAAATCAAGGAACTGATTTTGTTACTTCCTCTTGCAACCTCTGGAAGGGGGCATATCATTGCAACACTACCCAGTTGTCAGGCTGTACATACAACAGGGAGGCAGAAGGATATTGCCCAATCGTAAGTTACAGCGGGGATCTCCCCCAGTGGGCTCGTTACTTCCCGCAGGCAAATAAAGGTTTGTTCCAGAGCTTAATATTTCTACCATTTTATTTATGCTTTGTGTTCAAGTTCGCTAGTCCATGAATGTGCAGTTATACATGTTATTGTATAATATATGTTTTTTGGAGATCAAATATTTTTTCCCCTATATATACTGGAACAGCAGTCTGACCATCAAGATTCTCACATCAAACTAAGCCTAGATTTCATGACCTGTCTATGATTAATCCTGGAAATCCAGGAGATCATCTCCTTAACAACATGTTTCTCCCATTTTTCCATATTTCATATGAAATCCTCATTTGACTCAAATAATGCTTGTATTTTTCCCCTCAATTATTTCTACACAAGTCTTTGGGTATCATAAGCTTCTTATAACAACTGGCCATGCTTCAACATATATGCCATGCTGTGATTGTTTAAATCAATCAATATCCTTGAACAAGGTGGATTGGTCCTTAATTTGATAATTCTCTTAACCTTTTTTTATTGGTCATCACAGGTGGGCAGTCCTCACTGGCTGACTACTGTACTTATTTTGTGGCATACTCTGATGGATCCTGTACAGACTCTAACAGTGCAAGAGAGCCAGATAGAATGTTAGGTGAAGTGCGAGGAAGTAGGTCCAGGTGAGATCTGAGATTAGAGCCTTTTCTAAGGTCTGGTTGAAGGGTTTAAGCAACAATATACTGATCAGCTTTTTTAAAATAATGCATATAGGTGTATGACTTCATCATTAGTACGAACTGGGTTTGTCCGGGGCTCAGTGACCCAAGGAAATGGTTGTTATCAGCATAGATGTGTGAATAACTCTCTTGAGGTATGCATCCAAGCTTTGATACAGTTAATATTTTCCTGCATGCCATGCTGTAGTTTAATAGATGCTAGTGTGATCCGTTCAGTTGTTTGTGGAAGCTTTTGAGCTTCTAGTTTTACATATGAACTTCATTTTTTGTCAACCAATTATGAGTTATTGAGAAGGTCGAAAATATGAATTAATGAAATTTGTGTAATTGTGGAAGCTGGTATTGACTTGCAATTATTTGGAGATTTCCAAGTTTTTAATCTCTATTCTTGAGCTATGAACTTTTAAGTTTTCCTAAATTTTCTAGAAAATAACAAGTGCCAAGAAATTCAGTCACAGGGTTTAGCAAAGTTTCACTATGGAGGTGTGTGAGTCTTTAGGATGCCCTTTGAACATACCTATCTGTCCAATTTTCCCTCTTTAACATGGAATAATTCACCGGTTTGCAGTTGTTTACTAAAAAGTTCACAGGGTTTCAAAATCTGAGCTTCTTGCCTCTTACGCGGCGCTGTTGTTTACTAAGGGGGGATGGTCTGAAGGAGACTAATGCCTATTTTTAGCATTTGAAAATAATTGGTACTTTTGTGCTGATACTAAAAAGCAGGGTGTGCTTTCAATGTAATTCTGATAACCCTCCTTTTAGGTTGCTGTGGATGGTATTTGGAAAGCGTGTCCAGAAGCTGGAGGACCAGTTCAATTCCCAGGCTTTAACGGTAGTTAAATATTTGTTTTTAAGCTGATTTATCACATTGAATTATGAACTCTATTCATTCTTGTATTTTCTGTTGTATTGTTCTTGCCTGCAGGGGAGCTGATTTGTCCTGCTTACCATGAGCTCTGCAGCACAGGTTCCATTTCTATACCTGGACAGTGCCCCGGTTCTTGTGATTTCAATGGAGACTGCGTAGATGGAAAGTGTCACTGTTTTGTAGGATTTCATGGTCATGATTGTAGTAAACGTAAGCTTCTAGAAAGCATTTCAATAAATCAGTTTCAAATCAGTGGATGGGAATCTTAGATTCATTGATTGTTTTTTTTGGAATTTTATAAAAACATTCCTTTCATTCTTTTGCAGGCTCCTGTCCAGGGAATTGCAATGGCCAGGGCAAGTGCCTTTCAAATGGGATCTGTCAATGTGAAAATGGCTACACTGGCATTGACTGCTCTACAGGTGATGTGATCTTTCTCGGAGAAGCCCAATAATGTTCCTTTGAAGTATTATCTTTCTAATTCTGCTCTTTGCTATGATATGCAGCTGTTTGTGATGAACAATGCAGCCTACACGGAGGGGTCTGTGACAATGGAGTTTGTGAATTCCGTTGCTCAGACTATGCAGGCTACACATGTCAGAGCAGCTCAACTCTGCTGTCCAGTCTTTCAGTTTGCAAAAATGTACTGGAGATTGACATGTCTGGCCAACATTGTGCACCCGGTGAATCAAGTATACTTCAGCAACTAGAAGAAGTTGTTGTCATGCCCAACTATCACCGATTGTTCCCAGGTGGTGCTCGGAAGTTATTTAATATCTTCGGCAGCAGTTACTGTGACGCAGCTGCCAAGCGATTAGCCTGCTGGGTGAGCCACCCCCCTCTTTCTCCATCAATCTCCTTCCCATCAATTTATAAAATATTTGTCATGCATGATGGTGATGATTTATTGCATGCGCTAAAATTTATCCACATGAATGACCAGATCTCCATCCAAAAGTGCGACATGGATGGCGACAACAGGCTCCGGGTATGTCATTCAGCATGCCAGTCGTATAATTCAGCTTGTGGTGCATCACTTGACTGCTCGGACCAAACCCTCTTTAGCAGTGAGGGTGAAGGGGAGGGTCAGTGCACGGGCTCTGGTGAGATGAAAGTTTCATGGTTTAGTCGTCTGCGGAGTAGTTTGTTTTCAAGTAATACTTCGTCCAGAGCAATGTCTGTAAAATATAGGCAGCTGTAGTTGATTTTTTTCTAAATTTTGGGTGGTAATTTTTCAAGGGCTCAATTGTAGGAAAGGTGGCACGAAGAGCACGTGTCCTAGATGTAGGATGGTCTTGTGCTTCACCCAAGTTTAAAGAAATTGGGTGGCATTGGCTTTCGAAAATGAAAGCCGCTTGTAGAGAAATTTGGAAATGTATGCCGAAAAAAGAACACGGCAAAAAAAGTAGGTAAAATGCTTTCTTGACGAGCGAGCGATAAGAGGTTCGGCCGAAGGCCTTAATAGAAAATCCTCGTCTACTTTGTTGTTTCCTCCCCCTGTTTTTTATTCATTATTTAGCTTTGTTGCCAGGAGTAATTCTCACTTTCCGAATGATCAGCTGGATACAGGGTTACATAGTTAACGCTTCAGATGAAAATGGTAGGGCATGCAAATATCGATGTTTTTTATTTAGAAATATATTAATGTATTCTTTTTTATTTTTTTTAAAAACTATTTTTTATATCAATATAAAAATCATAATAAATAATTAATTTAAAATAAAAAATAAGATAAAATATTAATATTTTTTTCAAACTCGAACGCTTGTTTGCCCTCCAGTACAAGCTCTAACCGTACGCAAGCCTTCGACACAGACCAGACTTATGATTATTTCATAGGGTTCAGCAATGTATTTAAAAAAAATATATTTTAAAATTATTTTTTTTTAATATTTTTAAATCATTTTATATGCTAGTCAAAAATATTTTTTATAAAATAAATAAATTATTTTAATATATTGTTAAACTAAAATTATTTTCAAAAATAATTTCAATCATATTTCTAAACAATTACAATTTATTATTCAAATAAAAAATATTTTTAAAAACAATCAAAACTACACTTCCAAATAGTTACAATTTGCTGTTCAAATGCCATAGCTAATCCTTGTTTAGTTTGTTTTCAGTCTGTTTGCTCTATCCGGGCACTCTTGTAGCTTATCCCCTTCCTTTGCTTTTTAGGAGGGACCGTCGCTCTGAATACAAAAAAACTAGGGTTTGGGTGCATTCAAGCTTCTTCTGATTTTGGTGGCTGACTATGGAATCATGGGCTAATGGTTTGACTAAATCGGCCTCAGGGTCTATCTTATTAAGTAGAAACCGATTAGCCCACTGTAGGCTATCCTCAACTCGGTGATCAAATGATCATGAGCTCTTGATTGGATATCGGCAGGGTAAATATTAAATAATCCGGTGGGTTAACCTGCAACTTGATGAACGCAAATCCCAATCAGGTCTTTAATAGGTTTTCTTAGTCGTTAATGGTGTGA
This sequence comes from Salix viminalis, assembly GCA_029228465.1. NCBI lineage: Eukaryota > Viridiplantae > Streptophyta > Magnoliopsida > Malpighiales > Salicaceae > Salix > Salix viminalis. Next base: position 9,627,798 of record CM055439.1, read on the forward strand.
GCATTTCCATCCCACCCAAACCTTGATAGCCATATTCACTCAACATATCTATCAACAAATTAATTATAGCAACCAATGATATACGAAAGAAAAATGCTAAATATGATCATCTTAAGAAGAATGCTTGCTTGCAAATGTATGAATTCTATAAATAAGATTATATTCCTGAGAGAATAATCATCTACCGAGAAACATGAAAGGAAATTATCCAGAACCATTTGGACAAAATGTGATCAAGTAATCAGCCCCTGTGCAAGTGCACGTGCTTGAGGCATCATCATAAGCATAGCTATACGCCGTCGGGCAAGCATTTTTGAACAACACCGAGTACTGCGTTGGCGAGCAGGTCTGTGGCGTCGCATGATCGGCGGTGCAGCAAAACTCGGGGGCGTTGAAGGCGGCGCAAGCACTCTTGCAAGCAACAGTAGAGCCGGAATCCAAGACCCGGAGCTCCGCAGGGCAGTTGCTATTGAGATCCGTAACGCAGCCTGCATATTGACAATCTCCATAACCGCCCAATGCCTTGACGCCTAAGCCAACATTGTAGCCATCCACGAGACTAACATCATAAAAGTCCTTGTCGTTAGGGTTTGTCCCGATGGTAAATTCCACAAGACTGACGGGAGGAGCACCACCGCCAACACAGCTTAGAGTGCCACCACAGTCACCGGTTATGCACTTGCCACTGCCTGATTCATCAAATGTGCACCCAGTTCTGGCCCAAAAGCGGCCTGACCAACCGGGTGGAGCCTGGAACTGGACTGATGCACCAGGTACCAGCGTAAAACCACCATCACCAAGAGTGGCAGCTCCATTCCCAGAGAGAGTTCCTGGCCATAAGGTGTAGCTGCACTGGTTTTGGAGAGTAAACACGGTGGCATTACCCACGTTGCCTGCAAGAAATCAGCCATAGACATGTGGAGATCAGTTCTTGTAAATACGGCAACTTACATACATATACAAGTTAATTATAACCTGGAATGGTTAATTCGCTGATTAATTTAGCTGCAATCTAATAGCCATAATATCAATCAAGAATCCAAAAACTATTGATGAGAGCTAGCCAGGTGTGATGTGTTAAATCTACTGATATCACTGACAATCTCTAGACACATGCTTATCATCTTTCAACATGAATTTGTTTTTCCAAAAACATGAAGCTTTACCTATTACGAAGAGAAGGAGCGAAAGATAACACAAAGAGATTGAGGAAATCGCCATTGGTTTCTGAGAAGGAAATTAGAAGCAGATGGGGGGTTGAAGAGAACAAACAGTTGTGTGTAAATAAGGAAAATACAAGTGGGAGGGTTAGAGTGGTTGTAGTTGGGATCGTGGAAGTTATTGTAGATCGAGGGCTTTGAATTTATATCGTTGTCCATACCCTAAACTTTCTTAATTCGTTCCAGTCTTTTCGTGATTCAATTTCAAGATTCTAAGGCTCTTTTCCTCACTGATGGCATGTGATTATTACTATATTGTCAAAGTACTGATTTGGATTTGATTGCATTTTCTATTTCGTCCTTTCTTTTCGTGACTCAATTTCAAGATTTTACGTTCTTTTCCTCATCGATGGCGTGTGCTTAATTATTACACTATCAAAGGACTAATTTAGATTTGATTGCCTTTTCTATTTCGCCCTTTCTTTTCGTGACTTTCACAAATTATGATTTATTTATTTTTTGCGAGGAGAAACTCTTTGTGTGCACGAACTAATAATAGTTAAGTTAGTGTTTTCCCCTACTAAGCTGGCCCTTTTCGTGATCATGGTCGAACGTGGGGGTAATGGGTTCTTTCTTGGCAGAACTGGTTCTCTGCTAGCTGCTGAAGCTTTCATGAATAGATAATAATAAAAAATACATACCGAGTGAAGTGATCAACCAGGCGCATGCAATATTGTTTCAGAACAAAAATTAGATCTAAAGCACTTGCGGAATGAAGCTCTAATTACAAAATACTAGGCACAACTAAAATTGTTTTTAACGGCAATCGTATCTTCTTGTTAGTGGGCATGCCAAGTTATAGTTTTTCGACATCTTAATATATTCATATGTACCGTCAACTTGCCTTTTTTTTTAAGGTGATAGATAGCCATAGTCAACTTGCTTGGTTGCCTTGTCTGGATAAAAGTGATTTGCATCTTCCATGCTTCTAGGTTTTGCAGTTCATCCAGCCATAGAAGGCTCTACTCCATTAACACAAGATCAATGAAGCTATAGCTACTTAGAGAAGCAAAATTGCTCAGTGATAATAAGATAAGCTTAACCAGTGACGGGTCTCAAAGAGGGCAATAGAAAAATGATACAAAAAAAATATGAAGCCATTTTTTTTATTTTTTTTAATTCGAGGAAATATCACTTCTCAAAGCGTGTTTTGTAGGGTCAAAATGAACAAGTAAAACTTCAATTATTATGTTTTTATTCGAACTCGAGATCTACTGTTCATATCTTCAAGTCTTTACTATCACACCATGTCACTTCATACTAATAAGAAGCCATTGTTTTGGCTGAAGCTGAAAGAGTATCGAGTCACATGAGAACCTGGTATTTCCCCCCAGACAAAAAGAATCGGACCAGAAATACTTGGCAGGTCGTGAACATGGAATCATAAAAAATGTCGAAGGCTAACCCTTCACGTGGCAAACATCAGCACTACTTCCCACCCTCACAAGTCCTAAGGCCAAGGCAGTTAACATGCATGTGCTAGCTTCCACTTCCTCCCAGGAACAACTTCACTAGATTCACCCTTCCCATTTTTTATCCAAGCTCTGCTAGATTACTTACCAACTTCATGTAACTAATAAATAAATAAATGTTTCTGGATGGTCCCAGCTGATAATAATTTTCTTCAAACGGTAACCAGACACTGTCATATATATTAAAAATTAATTGACAATTAGTGTATAAATTGAACCCCTTTTACTACCTTTGATTCCCATGCTCACACTCAATTTATAGTTTGCGTGTTCTTAAATAAGTTTTGTCTATATCAAATAATCATCTCATCTAAGAACTTGAGCATTTAGGTAATGTTTCATAATATGATTTATATTATTCTCTAACATACATCCTTCAATAAAAAACCCTTTAGATTTGAAACTTGCATAGGTCCAGCATAAATTTGTGCTTGATTTTTATCAAATAAAATAAGGATAGTGATATTCGAACTCGTGATCGCTAGGGTCAACAAAGACTCTAATATCATATCAAGAAAAGCTTTAAGCTTTAAATAAAGTCCCGGAATATAATTTATATTATTCTCTAACAATCTTCAATAATGTAAAATGATCCCCATCAATTTGTGCTAATCAAGCACAGGCCAGCATCGACCTTCATCATCATTCATTGCCTACATTCCTTTCACAAGATATGGTCGAAAATAAGTTCATTCTTTTCCTTTCAACGTAATGCTAAAAGACCTGCTGGTGGTAGCTTGAATGGAATGAATTATCTTGTCGGCTAAGAGATCATAAAGCCTTCGGTTCACACAGCATCAATGTGATGTCTGTTTGTTTTGACAGAAGACGCGACAACACAACCTTGTGCCACATACTAGCTATTTCATCACACAATAGATCTTTGTCTACGTGTACCCGTTGCTTAATCAGGCAAGCAATTGTATTTATCCATCAAAAAGAAACCCAATTTCTACTGGTGTTTGATCCCGCATGAATCTATTAATTAGAGAGCTTCAGCTACAATTCTATAGCAGGAAAAAGACAGCCTGTGTATGAGATCATAAAATGTGATTTAGTTAGAGAGATGATGGCTCATCACCTAACAGGTTAAAAATTCTTGGTGTAAGGTCGGATCGCATCACAGTTCTTCATATGAAACCTAATGCACGGACACAAATTTTATATGGTTGATATAGTTCCAACAAAATGTTTTGAGCTTACCAGATATTGATATGTCATTCAGGTAATTCTGGTGACTGTCAACTACTTCCATTCTCTTTTCGCTTACTTCTGTTGACAAGATCAAATGTTGTTGGTCTATAAATGACAGAAGGCATATCAACTGCAACTGCTCATGTCATGTACAGCAATGGCATCTAGGGACCCCAGTTTTTTTTTTTTGAAATGTTTTCATGTCTGTTCGATATGCAGAAGGTAAGGAATTGACAAATCGGGATGAGGGATAGAAAATGAGTAGAGAAATGGTAAGCAGAAGATTAGGGCAGGTAATGCAGCATTGAATCTTCATGATAACACAGGCATCCTAAGTTGTCCCCACTTGGTTCTCTATTGAAGCAATTCTTAGTAATGTCACCCCTTTTTTTTTACCCCTTCTAGTCCAACAATCAATTGCTTGAATTGCACAACAAAAAAATAATCTTCTCTCGGCTTCAGACCCTCCGGTCCAAATCACTTTATTTTTCCTTTTTCTAAACCCCAAGACGGAGATTTCTTTCAAAAGAAACACCGCCATTCATCTAAAGTTCAGTGACGGTGTGCTTGTCGGGACACGAATCTCACGGTATCAGGAGGCGGGAAAGCGCGCTCGCACGAAGAGGGAGGGGGAGGGGGTCTTAATGGGCTGGGCCGAATAGGTCAGGGCTTTGCTAACTCTTACTGGACCTGGGTGAAAGACAGCATACCTAGTATTGGGCTGGACAAGACTGAAAACGACATCTTGCGCGTGAATCCAAAGCTAGCCCAAAATCAGCCCAACCAATCCGATGTAGAGGTGATTCTTTATAGCACAGATGCTAGCAACTTCGGAGTAGGATGGTTGTCACTGAGATGAGATCCTATTCAGAGAACTCTAAAGCGGAAAGTGAGTCGGAGACATAGACAGGGAACGTAAACAACAGTCACTCGCGAGCTGACTCAGTGGGGGCTTGAGCGGACAGGGCTGATTCTTTACAGCACGGATGTGCAAGCTAGCATCGAAGAAGTTGAGAGCTGACAGCTAACCCAGCCTAGTAGCAAGGGTGGCTATGCTCCATCTTAACATTTTAAATCTCATAACACCATAGTTTTCAGGGCATCATAACATATTGGCGGTAAACTTGCATTCTTTAGAACCTATGCAGTATCCACAGTTCTGTCATGTTGCTTAAATAATATATCAGAACAGTATACTGAAATAGAACATTTGATCTTATTGCTTCTATGTTCACAAGAGACCTTTAACTGAAAGTCTGACCATCTTCTGTAGAAGAACTATTCATATCTTGCACTAAGCAATGCTATATCAGATTTGTAACGGGTAATGGCCGGAAATTAAAGTGAGTAGCTGAAGCAAGGTACGCACATGCTAAAATAGCATATGTTTTGAACCAAACGGATGAAAAAAATGTAAGGTAAATGAACAATGCAGTCAATAAAATTACCACAGTGAAATTTACCAAGCATTTCAGTGTAGAAAGTTCTTGTCCATTTCCTTCATTAGGGAAATGACCTTGAGCTTTGAAGTCTAGAAGCAACTGGTCCTTGAGCTGGAACCTATCTATTAACCAAGTAGCAGCCTCGGCATCAGAAGCTGGGATGTCCTTGGCAGGGATACGCTGGACATGAATGTGAACTTCTGAAGGATCTGTACCAAATACGTTGTCCAGGAAAGGTAGGCAATTGGTGTTTATACGCAATACTCACATCATAAACTGCAACATAGGAAACATGATTAAGTATTTAGTAAATGTCAGAAGGAGCCATAAAAAGATAGGAAATAACTGAATTCTTCTCCTCATGCAATAAAGGTCGTGATGTTGGGATAAATTTAACAGAATTCGAGCACTGATACAGTAATACTTAGCAGAGGTGATGCACTGATAGTGAGAGGCTGCTTTTTAAAACAGTATGGAATTAAATCAAGTATATATATTTGCTTGAGAGAGTGAAAGCCACACGTTATATTATCAACAACATATGATAACCACACAAGACAGGATCATTTTAAAAGAACCTGCATCCAAGGAATTCTGTAGAACTTCCAAGCATACGAGAAAACCCCTTGTTTTAGGAAGTAGCACATTCGCCAGCACAGGAAGTCCAACTTCACTGGCAAACTTTTGGCTCCTCTGGCATTTCTGTTCACTGCCAAATATTGAAAAACGGAGATCCCACCAATTACTCTATGTAAGATACCTGATTTTAGTAGCCAAATATCTTTGATAAAAAATAAGCTTAATGTTATGAGTAAATATGCCAGCCTAAAGCATACATAGGAAGGGATATTAAATTACCTAAAATCAGTTCCTTCAGGGGAAAAGTACTAGCCACAAGGGATCTCGAGAATCCTTGAAAGTTGAAAGCATTTGACGCATGGCAGGTTCATCAACTTCCCACTTCCTCTCAACTGAAATGAACTCCAAAATATGGAATCCCCACCCAAAGACTGGTAGTTTCATCAAGCTGCTCTTGAGGATATACTTGATGTAGCCCAGGCACCCCTTCCGCAATGCTAAATTCCACAAGTACATCCAATCAACCTCAGTTCTGTGATTAGAAATTATCAAAACACGTTCCTTGGGCGGTACTAAATCTCCAGAAAATACAACTTTGGTCCCATTTATCTTTTCAAAAAGAAAGGGCCACAAAGCTAGCCAAAGAGCAAAGAGGAAGGATGTTGCTTTTCTACAATAGTGTATGCTGAAAAGACGCATCAAGACAGCTGCAACAGGAGCAAAATACACTACAAACATAAAAGCAGTAGAAATATACACCAACAAACATACAAGACCCCTTATCAACCTAAAAGGAGTTAAAGGGTAATGCTTTAGTCTATCATCGGATTTGAGAGGCTTGAAAGTTTCTTCCATGTCCTTCCAGGTTCAACAGCGACCACCTCCTCCAAAGACAGCTGCTATGCAATGTGCCTGAAGAATCATTTGAGATATTCCTCAACCTCATTATTTTACAAAGAGCAAGCTAAAAATCCAAATGAGAGCAGAATATAGATAAAATGCACAAAAGCACATAACGCCATAGTGCCAATCATTGTCAAACATCTAGCTGGAATTAAAAAATCAACACGAACTCCAATTCATGGTAAAGTCAGAAACAAAGTTGCATGCTTTCTTCAATAAAAACCTTCTAGTGTGAATGAACCATGGCTAGTTAGGCTTTTGAATGTTACTGAAACAGAAATTCATGTGCCGCAACAATGACGGAGATCATCTATTGAGGCAAGTTCCTCAACTAAGACAAACAGCCCCATTTCACGTTAGCACCAAGGGGTAAACCATCAAGTTTCAGTTAGGATAACCAAGGTCCCTCAAAAGGAAATTGACCCTTAGTCTAGTAATCACAAATTTGGGTGGCGCGCCCATCCTTTCCCTAAAAAATGGAAGACTAAATGTGATTCAGCCCTACTATGTGAGAATTTTACAGAAGTAAAGGTTGCTATACATAACAAATAATGGTTAACTCTAACCATCCTAATTAGTAATTACCGACAATTCCCGCTGTATGACATCCATAAGTTAATCTCGGCCATCAAGCTACAGTTCTTTGATTAAATCATTCGACTCTCAGTTAAAACTACAATTAGCATAGACAATTATATTAACAGTTCAAGTATAAAACATTCTATCCAGTCCTAATTTTCATAAACAACACAATTGCCTTTTTGGTTAAGCTAAGCAAGCACCTACTCATTCTCTAAACCCCAAAACCGATAGATTCGCATTCCTAAGCCTAAGACAATATCGTTCATAATTAAATTGGAATCTAGACATCAAAATTCACAGATTCCATCAATTCAAACACGAAGAAACCCAATTCTACGCTTAAATAGTTCGAATCTGAAAGAGCAGCATAAAATTAAGAAAACGATCTGTGAATTGAAGTAGAACTGAATTGAACGATGAGTTACCTGGTCTCTGGAGAGAGAGAGAGAGAGAGAGTGAAAGAGTTTTGAGTTCGAAAATTCAGTTATTTTTGTTTTTTTTCGAAGGAAGATAAAAATAAGAGAAGTCTGCGCGGAATAGGGAAGCAAGCCAATAAAATAGGAAGCATCTTGGCATCTATATTCGTAAAGATAGGCCAGAAGATATCCCATTGCATCATGGAATGTTTGGTATCATGGTTTGGCTATATATTTTTAAGTAAAAAATAAATATATTTTTTATTATCTTTTAATTATAAATATTTTAAAAACAACTTCTATTATATTCTTAATCAAATTCTAAATAATTATAATGTTATTAAGCTCAATTCAATTTAACTCTAGAAAAGACAAGTGATTTTAGATTTTCTAAAAATAACTAATTATATCTTAATAGTTTTTTTTTAAAATAAATAAATTAGAAGATATAGATTTTAGACATATATTTTAATCATTTTAGATGAAGCCTAGATTTTATAAAAATATTAATAGAATGTTATTAGTATTTACAATTTATTGATTTTGAATTACAAAGATCAAATAAAATTTACTGATTTTTTTACCCTACTGTGTGTCGGGCGGGGGCTAATTACCAGCCAAACAAGTTGCTGTGTTTTGTTGCCAGCCAAGTTTCTAGAAATGGCAACGATTCAAAAAAGTCAAATTCAGTGTGCTTTATTTTATTGACTATTTTATCTTATGGTGACGAGTTTTGGATTGTATCATGAATGGTACGGGTGGTCAAGCAGCTCACTAGAGATTTAATTTTAATTAACTGTTCTCATAGGCTATGCCTCAAGGGCGTTTGGATTTATTTTTTATTTAAAAATATATTAAAATAATATTTGCAACAGATTACATCAAATTGATTTAAAAACATAAAAAATATAATATTTGTAAACAAATTATAATTGAGCCACGAAACAAATACAACTTTGCTCGACAGGAGAATTTTTGGAACGAGGTCAAAGGAGAATAGAAAATGGAGGGGGATGATAAATAAATAAATAAATAAATAAAGGAGCTCTGGCTGGACGGATTGAAAATGAAACGAAGGAAGTTGGATCAAGCCGGTTCCTTTCAAGTAAAGCTTCTTGCCAGCTGTCAGCACCAGCGACTTTCATCTCCCGCCGTACATGTAAGTTGGATCAAGCCGATCCTGACACTACACGCTAACCTTATCTTTTTATGTTACTGCAGTAACTCCTGTCGGTGTCGGTCATTCACTTCCTTCTTCCCTGCTGCCACAGGCAATAATACCACATGCTTAAAATTCCTTCAGTTTGGAGGCGAATAAAAATGGCGGGTTCAAGTTTTTCTTCCCATTTCATATTCTTGTCGATCTTTCCAGGGTAGTGTTTTTATTTCCTCGATCTTTCCAGGCGAGAAAAAAAAAATCTAAATGCCTCTATTTTCTTGTTTGGATTCTCCCAGGCACAATGCAAATTGCTTAGTCAAATTAAAGAATGATGTGTGCTGACCAAGTTTGGAGCAGAATTTTAGAGATTTCGGGCCTTTTTTATATTTAGTTAATTGATTAAAAAATTAAATCAAGATTGTGCGTGTGTGTGTATATATTATGTTCATAAAACACACCAACTTGTGCAGAGATATATACATATGGTATCATCTTACCTGCTTTAGGGGCAATTATACGAGATATTAACTCTTAAATGCATGATTTTTTTATTTAAGATAAAAAAAAAAAATCATTCCGAAATGATGTAAGCACTGTATAAGCACGCCATCCTTTTAGGGTTAGGGTTAGGCTGGGCTTATCTGAATGCTAGATTCAAGTCAAGTTACCTACAGTTGCAATGCGGTGTATATTTTTTTTTGTCAATTTAGTTTTTATTTGTTTAAAGTTATTTTTATGTTTTATAAATCATTTATATAGTTTAGAAGTGCTAATATATATATATATTATTTTAATATATTTCCAAAAATAATAATTTATAAACTTTATAAGTATATTGGATAAAGTGGGACATGCAGTTGGGGCTCTTCGAGTCTTCTTGGGGATTATGTGCCCGTTTGGCATTGCGATGCCACCCACATTTGTATATAAGCAGATTGAATTCAGTGTTTGGTTATCCTCCAACCGGAGGTTTGTGACATGGGTCTCACGTCCAATTTTCCTCCAAATGTTGGTGTAAAAAGCAGCGATTAGCTGCTTTTCTTGATTCATGATTTTCAAGTGTTAAACATAAAACCGAAGAAGTTGAGAGGTAAGCTTCTAGAGAGAGGAGGGGCAGATGGTTTTCGGGGTGTTAGAAGCAGAGGTGGGTGAGGGAGATGGAGAGCTTCCATGGGAGGCGAAGCAGAAGGGTAGAAGTTGAGAGGGGGACGAAGCATATGGGGGTGGGTGGGTGAGGGAGATGGAGAGCTTCCATAGGGGGGTGAAGCAGATGAGAAAGCTTCCATGGGAGGGAGGGAGGGAGGGAGGGGGGGGGGGATATGCAAATAGGTTTTTTGAGAGGGGGGACGAAGCAATGGGGGGTGTTAGCAAATGGGTTATAATTAAAATAATAATTTTATATTATTAATATTAAAATAATAATATAAAATCTAAAAACTTAATTAAAATATAAATAAATATATTAAAAAACATCAAAATATAATTTTATATCGCAATCTTAATTTTATTTCAGATGATATTTTATCAAATGTTGATCCTCGATCAAATAATTAGGGATCGTAGAGGCCTTCACGTATGAATTTAGTTTGTGATGGAATTACAAATAATTTGTTGAGAGAATAAAAAGAAGTATCCATTTTACTTGAATTATTCCTTACATTATAAAATTATGATTATTAATATAATATAATATATATAAATAAATGTGTGTGTATATGTCTATGCCCTTTAAAGTAATTTCACAAGTTAAAAGCAATATGAAAAGTTTGGTAACCAAACACTTAAAACTGCTTTTTTTTCAACCTCCAACTCAACCACAGTTGTAACCAAACACTTCACAGCTTATTTTGAACCGCAGTAAAAATGCTTTTTTTAAACTGTTTTTTTTCAACCTCAATCGAAAAAGCAAAAGCAATGTCAAACACACTCTAAGTTGTGGGCTCAGCGATGTCCATATACAGGTGTGGAGGTCTTGGATTTAGGGGCTGTTTAGGAGAGTTGTAGAGATTGTTTTTCACTATGTTTTTAGTTAACAATTTATTAAAATAATATATTTATTATTTTAAAAAAAAATATTTTAATATTATCATGTCAAAATAATCTAAAAACATGAAGAAAAATAATAATTTAAAAATATATATATTTTTTAAATACAATGTCAAAGTCAAACTAGTATTGTTCATTTCATTCCAACCGAAAATGTTTTGTACTAGTCAAGAAAATGAGAGAAAATGATGTAATTTTTACCTCGCTTAAAATTTTCAACTCGATCTGGAAATTCCACTCAAATTTTGGTCAGAATGTTCCGGTTTCGTTCCATCTATTCTGTTTCGGCCAAATAGTGTTTTTTTTACCATTATGAATAATTTTATAATATCAATCATATCTCTTAATTCGACCATTAGATTGAGATGAAATTTTACGAGGAGTCTCTTGATATATTTATATATATTATGTTAAAATTTCAGAACAATCAGAGAATATAATGACATTACGAGATTGATAATGTCATTCTTATAATATTATATATGTTCATAATTTTATTCAGAAAAAATCATTTTATTGTGTCTTTTTTTAGATCAAATTGCACAATTCTAAATAATTTTATTTTTTTGAATCTAAATTTAATTTTTTGTTGAATTAATATATTTAATACATAAATAATACAATTTTAAAACGAGACACAAAAAATTTTAAAACTGAAATATTTTGTTTTCAATTAAAAAAATTAACCATCAACCGAAATTAAAATCGACAAAATTATATCAAACAGAACGTAAAGGGTGACCATCTTAATATCGGGCACAGTCCCGGTATTCTTGCGTGTTCATAGCCTGGGCTAAAAAAAAGATGGTAGGCGTGGGCTTATCATATACATTGCTTTTCACATCTCATTTATTATTTGATTTAAGTAAAAAATACCGCATAATATTCAAAATCACATGCATTTCATGTGGAATCACGACATTATTTTCTAGTTTTTTAATTGAAAGTTCACCGTGGAAGCAGCCATATGCTCATGTTCTACCGTGCCAAAGCAGGACATTGACCAGAACAATTTGTATACCAAGATCGAGAAGGTGGACTTTGGACTTGTCTTAGACACTCGAAGCTTCCATGCAATTGGAAATGCTGAAAGTATACGAAGCTTCCACGCAATTGGAAATGAGAAATGCATCTGGTGGGCAGTGCAAGGGCTTGAATAACGAAAGGGACATCACCGTCGAATAAAAAATTAAAAAGAACCTAAAGGGCGTCGCCCTTTTAAATAGTAAATTATTGTTCATTGCGACTCAGAGTTACTATTCATGTGCAATTTCACCCGGTGCTTCGCGGGTGTACATCCTCTTTTTTTTTTATTCGGCTTTTGAACAGTGTATTAACGAAATTAGCCCCCGAAAACGACAAAAAACGCCGTAATAATCAGGGACTCCGTCGTCATTGACCACATCGGACCGGACCGGACCGGTCCGGGCCGGCGGTTTGCTTCTTATTTTATTATTTTTCAAAATTGGCTATATACCGTTTTGTCCCCTAATAAGACAAAAACGTTGACTTGCGACCAGGGCCATTAAGGTAACTTACCCTCATTTTTTATTCTTTCTTCGCGGGTCTGTCAGTGCGTGCTTAGCACGCGTGCAACCGGTTTCATTCCCACGCCCTTTTTGAACGGCGCGTGCGGCCTCATACGGTGGTCGGAAATGAGATTCTGGAGTCTCAGGCGATGCGCCTCCTCATGGTCTTCCTCCCGCGGCGGCGCGTGTCTTCATATGATGTCCGTGGATGCGGCGGTGGCCGTTTACATCCGTAGCTCGTTTCTCTCTCTCGCACGCATTACAAGTGCGAGGAGAGTCCCCCAAGTTTGCCATTGTTTCCTTTTGGTCCCTTCTGTTTTAATTTCATTTTGTTTCCTTATTTCTGGTATATAAGTTTTGATTTTCTTCGATTGAGTCCTCCGATTGGAATTGATTCAATGCCCAACTCGTCAATTCGGTCCCCCTACTTTGAATTTTTCAGATTCAATTGAAAAACATAAATTTATTCGGTACAGTACTTTTAATTTCTTCAGTTTTGTCCTTTAATTAAAATTGGTAATATATTTGATTTTCATTTCAGCCCTTATACTTTTAATTCTTGATTTTAATCCTTTTATATTTAATGTTTATTTCAGCCCTATGACTTTTAATTTTTTATTTTAATCCCTTTATTTCTTTTTATTGCTAGAATTATCCTTCCTTTTATTCATGTACATATAAGTGTGCTTATCTTTGATCTTTAATTTTTTTTATTTTCTTATTTGTTGGGGTTGAATTTTTTTGCAAAAAAATAACAATGATACTTTCTTCTTTTTTTTCTTTTGTTACAGTTTCTGGGATATTTTCAGTCTTTTATTTATTTTATTTTCTTTCATTTTTAACATAATAATAATAATAATAATAATAATAATAATAATAATAATAATAATAATAATAATAATAATAATAATAATAATTTAATTGTTTTTCTTTCTTACTCTTTTGTTTATGTTTTTTTCCCTCCGGATAATTTGATAATTTTTATTATTTTGACAGTAACAGTGATGATAATTTTTTTTTTTTGATCTTTTGCTAAAATTTGTTTGATATTTTCAGTCTTTCATTTATTTTTGTTTTTTTCATTATTAACATAATAATAATAATAATAATAATAATAATAATAATAATAATAATAATAATAATAATAATAATAATAATAATAATAATAATAATAATAATAATAATAATAATAATAATAATAATAATAATAATTTAATTGTTTCTCTTGCTTACTCTTTTGTTAATGTTTTTGAGTTTTTTTTCCCAGAATAATTTAATAATTTTTATTGTTTTAATAGTAAAAGCAATGCTAATTTTAGATTTTAAGGCTTTGATTTTGCTATTGTGATAATAGGGTGTGTTTAGCTATTTTATTATATTAAATTTTACATATATAAATATTATATTTTAATTTTGATCAAGCAAATCCTATAAAAATTATTCGCTCAACCCGTAACGTAGAACATATATTTTTTTAAAATTTCAGATTAAATAATTTTTTTCAGCTATTAATTTATTTTTATTTTTATCATCTATAAATTTTTTTCATTTGCTCTATCTTTTAGGTTTTTTTATCCCTTTTTTTATATATTTTCAAATTAGATTATTAGTTTTTTTCTTGATAATTTTTTTTTCATCTTTTGTTCAGGTTATTTGAATTTCTTTTTTCTTTCATTTATTTATGGTTTTTCATTCATTATTAACACACTAATAATAATAATAATAATAATAATAATAATAATAATAATAATAATAATAATAATAATAATAATAATGATAATAATAATAATAATAATTATTATAATAATAATGATAATAATAATAATAATAATTATTATAATAATAATAATAATAATAATAATAATAATAATAATAATAACAATAACAATAATAATAATAATAATAATAATAATTTAATTGTTTCTCTTACTTACTCTTTTGTTAACGTTTTTGAGTGTTTTGTTCAAGATAATTTAAACTTTTTTATTGTTTTAATAGTAAAAGCAATGATAATTTTAGATTTTAAGGCTTTGATTTTTGCTATTATTATGATAAGGTTTGTTAAGCTATTTTATTATATTAAATTTTGCATATATAAATATTGTATTTTAATTTTGATCCAAAGAAATCCTAACATATATTTTTTTAAAAATTTTCAGATTAAATGATTTTTTTCCAGCTAATAATTTTTTATTTCTGTTTGATCATCAATTATAATTTTTAATTGTTTTTTCTTGCTTATTTTTTTTGTTAGTGTTTTGTAAGATTTTTTTCCTCCCGGATAATTTGATAATTTTTATTGTTTTGGCGATGATAGCAACAATAGTTTTTGTTTTTTGTTTTATTCTTTTGTTTCATCTTTTGTTGCAGTTTTTAGGTTTTTTTTTCTCTTCCATTTTTTCCCTTTCATGATTAACACAAAAAATTAATGATAATAATAATAATAATAATAATAATAATAATAATAATAATAATAATAATAATAATAATAATAATAATAATAATAATAATAATAATTTAATTATTTACACAATAATGATTTCAGTAATAATTTTTTTTCTCCGGTAAAAAATATCTTGCTCTTTTTTTCTAATATCGGGTTCAGCGTTCTTTTGTGATCGTTTATGACGCTAATACCTATATTCTAAGAGATGTAATCTATGCTTGCGTAACAAACTCAACTCAAAATTTCATACATTTTCTCTCCTGATCTATAACTTTTATTTGCTTATATCATATAAATTTATCGTTATAGATTTAATTATGTTAAATTATATACACAAGAATACCCGCGGCAGCGCGCGGGGCAATTAGCTAGTGGCATCTAGAGGGGATCAAGTTGAACACGTCTTGCTTTTTCCATGGCCGACCAATTGAAATAGCTGACGTTGCTCGAATCACAACTCTCCTCTTTTCTCTGCAACCACAGGCAAAAACTAGACTAAAGCCTCTAACATATGCATTACACAAGATCCAACATGGATCCGATCATGTACACCTTGGTTCTTAACAGAATTACAGTTCTGTCTGAATAATCAGAGAACGAATATGCAGTAACTCTGAATTCGAAACAATAAAAATCATAGTAAAGAAGCAAAAAGTAATCTAATGGAAGACTGGTTTGAATCCATCAACTAGCCTTACTGTCCCTGCTTCTCCAAACCAGAAGGCAAATACCTTGAAGAACCCTTAAATTCACTCGAGGAATCGCCCTTTCTCTTGCTCAAATACATCTTCAGATAAAACTTCAAAAACAACAGCAAGATCACAGCATTCAGCATGGAGTTAAGCCCCCAGGCTCCGATCCCATTGCAGCCTCCTCCTTTCAATAAATGCAGCGAAAGCACCCCGAAGTGGCAAACCAAATTGCACCCCAATAACACAACCTGACAACTCACTACAAAAGGGAAACAAGCACTTGGAAGCCCAATTGCTGTCCAAAATCTGTACCCATAAACGACAGAGGACAGCAACGTTGTTGAAAGGATAGCCAGGATTTGAAAAGACTGGGAAAATTCAAGCCAAAGAAATGACATGAACAAGAGTATGGATTGGTTGAACAAAGTAAAGAAAGTGAGTTTACGGTGTTTGAGGACTGTAAAAAATGTGCGTAATAAATTAAGGAATCGAGAGAGGTAGAAGATGTAGGACCAGAAGAAGACGCGGCCAGAGGGTCGGGTGCCGAGAGGGAAACAGAGGAGCCACTGGAAAGCCGTGGTGGTCTTGGTACGCCGCCAGAACCAGCGCGTGTCACGAATCTCAGCAGCGGTTGAAAGAAGAATGCCAACAAAAATCACAAACCGATGCCATCGCCATCGCCAGGCTATGTATTGCTGGGATTGGACCAAGTGGGACACGGCGGTTGGTACGGAGAGTTAGGGAGACCATAAGGTGGAGGATGGCGGCAGCAATGATGTAGATGGCGATGGCGGAGAAGAGAAAAGACCACGTGGAACCCCATGATTCGGTTGGGCTCCATCGGAAGTTAACAATCGATGGGTGCTCTGATAGCCAATATTTGGTGCTCTGTGTTATAGATAGTCTCATGTTTGATTACAAACCTGGGGAATTTTCAATCTGATGCATGAAAACGCGTTGTCTTAGAAACCCAGGAAGATTGTGAACCTGCTGACCGGAAAGTTATGGTTTTTTTCACGCTGAGAGTTTTCTAGGTATTGTTAGAGACAGGTCATAAATCGAAATGGAGAAAGAAGAAGACAATCGGGTTGAGCTTTATGTATCGCTACATTTACTGGCAGCAATGATGGACGGTTGAGATGAACAGCCGTGACAAGTATTTGGACCAGCTACTGAAATCTTGACACCGTCTCTCGGCGGCGCATGATATATATAGCGATGACCAAAAAAGAAAAGTTAAGAGATTTCTTAACGCGGACTTTTCTCAATTATAGGCATGGTGATCCTGGGTCGTCGAGATTTGGATTTTTGTTGATGGACTTCCCTTTGTTTCTGTTCGGAAAGCAACCTGGACCCGCTGCTTTGCTCGTGAAAGTGAATTGTTTGACAAGATTACCATCTTGAATATATATATAAAAAAAGGGAAACCATTTGAATATCATTAAATAAGTAATATTAAAATAATAATTAAATAAGTAATTGGTCAATTGCATAACACCTTCAGCAAGTTTAAGATATGATAGCAAGAAGAAGAAAAGGAATTGTTTGTGTATTATTTTCTCTTACGTAAACATAGGACGCATAAATAATTTTTGAATAAATTATTATCATCCATGTTGTATTTTTATTTAAAATAAAATTTGTAGAAATGCATTTTTTTCACACATGTTTCGAATAAATTGACAGGCATGCATGGGTTTTTTTTTCTCTAACGAGAATGATTTTTTTTTTATCAATTCGGAGTCAATTGAGATCGAGTTTTTTTCATATAATTTTAAAACAACATTTCCACAATGATCCGATATATTTTTAAAAAATAAACATGAAGCAAACTTCCTTATCCATCGCACGAATGATTTAATATATATATATATACACACACACACACACACACACACCAAAAGTCTTCTCAATATATAAATAAGAGATTTTTTTATTATTATTAATATAGGTGTTCGGATTATTTTATGCATATCTCAGTAATTCTACAAGTTCTAATTTAATCACCATATAAATTTTTAAAAACCATCATTTTGAATTTGAGACACATGAAAAAAAAACTCTTTAGTCCCAACCTTTTATCACCGGACATCTATTAAATGAATTTTTTTTTCCTTACCAAAGATTGTTGGAGCTTAGCAAGATGAACCTATTTCACCACAATTAACATGTGAAAACCTTTATCCAACAAGTTGATGATTGGCAATTTCCTTGTGATTCGCGTGTTGCACGAGGATTCAATAAACTAAGCATTCTATTTTTATCGAGATGATAGAGGTGATTTTGATTCTTTTCATACTAGACCTGATCATGAGTTGCAAATGATTGATTGACTGTTTTCTCGTACAAACGTTGTCCGTGGACACCAACAATCTACAATTCTACATGGACGTCGAAAGATATCATTTATTTAATTTAGTTTGAGTTTTTAATAAATAAATGACATCCTATGAGTTTGATTTTTTCTCTGCATTGCATGCCTTTTTATTTTTGAAAAAAGTCATTTTAGAATCCCTTTTGGCTATCCCATTAAAGATTAAAAACAATTTGAAGAATAATCATTTTAGTGGTTATTGTTTATGGTTTTTTTATTTGGCTGTCTCACTGGAAATACCCTAATAGCTATACTAAAAACACACGAGGCATGGGTTTAAAAATTAAAAGAATATTTGGTATCATTTTTTAATTTTTATTTAAAAAAAATTCAAAATGGAAACAAAAAACTTATTTCTTTGTTTTTTTATTTATTTAAAAAACTTAGTTTAAGTTGTATTTGATTGAATTTGAGCTGTATTTAAAAATATGATATGTGTGTCACATTATTTACTAAATTTATTTCATAGTTCATGATTAAATTTACTTAGTACGAGTTGAACTATATTTATTGTACTTTTAAAAGTAACAATGTACCTTTTGAGCAATGACACGATAATATTAGTAATCGATATTATTATAGGATAATTAACCAAGAGGTTAGATAATAGGATTAATTATTATGATATAATAATTAAAAAATAATAATAATTTATAATTTAATTTAATGTCTAGAGGTACCTGTAACAATCCCAGTTTACACAGTGATCTTGTTCAAATGAACGCGATTGATGCATTAAAATATTTATTATTCTACCAAAAAAAATTAAACGTATATTAACATATTGTTGTGATTGTGATCGATACATTATATATCTCAAGTAGTCACAGTTGAAAATAGTCAAAAATTTTATTAAAAAAATAAGTGAAAAAACCAAAATCTAAAGACCAGGGATTGAATAAAACAAACAAAAACATGAAGAATCGTTATGCATTTTGCAATTATGGGAGAGAGAAAGAGAGAGAGAAAAATTGTCCGCTTCTCTAATTGCCTTCAAAGGACACGCATCCCACCAAGAGAAAGAGAACATGACAGCTTAGCTAGTGACACAACGACCAAACATTTCCACCACAAATAATGACTCTCACACGCCGTCTGAATGGCGCATACTTGTAAAAACAGATGGCACGTCCAGATGATACACTGTAGTAATCTTGAGAAAAAAAAAGAAGATAGAATAACCTAACCACCTCTTGACCCAACAATAATCACGAAAAAACCTGGAGTGAAGGTACCACCATCCCCTCAACATCATGCCTTTATTTTTGTCATTTGTGAGAGTATTAAAGTATTTCACTGTGAAAAACATGAAAAACCTAAAATACTCCCACCTCCAGTCCCTTACTTGTATCCCCATCCGAGGGGCAAAGTTGTTATTTCACTCTTCATGATCTGGCAAAAAAGCAATAAATACCCTTAAACAATCATTGTCTTCTCATCACCACCCAGGGGTAAATTGATAGTTTCGTTGTGCAAATAAAAACGTAAAAAACCAAATCACCCCAAACAAACTTCAAATGCCACACATGTCCTTGAAAATATCCAAAATACACCCGGTATTGCAAATTAAATTTTATGGTCCAATAAGTTAAAATAATAATTTTACTATTAAAATCCATAATAATTTATCCTAGAACACAGTAAAACAACACCGTTATGTTTTTTTGTTTTTTTAAATGACCTACGCTCTCTCATGAATCAAAAGGTGTCTCGCCTGATGTTTCTTTGTTCGCCTGGCAAAATTCATTCGATGTTTCCAAGATTAAAATGTATTTTTTTTGTTTTATTTCTTGTCAAATTAAAAAAAAAAAAAAGAGCATGTACATGTACATTTTTAGGTAATATAATATCTGTTAGGTAGAAAATAAATGAAATGAAATGAATTGTCTCGGCCAACAATCTTCTTGATGTAATTTCCTTTTCAGTCCACGAATCTCCGTCAAAATCTCTAAATTTATAAAGAAAAAACAGACGCCTACTCCCTCTAGTGTCACTCTTTTTAAGAGGGGAAAATACAAGCACAGTTTGGCAATGCCAGCTACCCCCTAGCCCAGCTACCCACGAGCCCAGCTACCCATTCGACTCGAATTCTTACAGGGAAATACATGAACCAAGTTGAATGACCTCCATAGTCAAAGTGTAGCTGTTTAACAAGTGTTGAAATTAATAATATTACAATCATCCTAGTAATAAAACAAATACTGAAATAATTATCTCAACTTGATCTGGTCAAAACCAGAGTTAACTTGGGATAAACACATAAGTCAAGATCTTGTTGATTTTATTAAGAAATTTAAAAATATCTGGTTAACTCAGTTGGCCCTATCTTCCAACCCATGACTTGAATCTTGTCTTATATTAACTCTCGAGATGATCCTTGAAGCAAGTCTTAAAACCACGACATCAACCGTTTTTATTCTTACATCAACATGGTCAAATCGTGTCAACTCGACCCATGACTTGAGCCTCAAAAGTGACACTCGACTTTATAACATATTGATCAATGAATCAAGTTTTAAACCCGCAATCATAATTATCCATGTTTTTACACTTCCTAGCTATATAATTTTGAAATTAAAAGTTTTTTACAATGATATTTTAGAATTAAAAAACTAATAAAAATTATCTATAGAAACATGTTCTTTTTGTATCTCTGTTTTGAAATTACAAGAACTAGCTCCAAAATTTATTTAGAAAACATAATTATTTTTATGTTTTTATCTTTATCTCTTCAAATAAACACATTTTTTTTATTCATTATTTTTATCTCATGATAGTAACCAAATGTTATCTTAATATTTAGTCACTATTATAGAAATATAAAAAACAGAGAATAAATATATATATTTTTAAAAAAATATATCATTTTTGTAACAAAAATATTAAAGATGAGATTTATTTTTACCTTTTCTTCTTGGTTTCCTTGATAAAATATGTTTTTTCTCCACTTTTTTTCATCATAGAATAATACTTAAATAATATCTAAATATCTACTGAACTGAACTGTAAAAATAATGGCATATGGTTGAAAATGTAAAGGATGAAATTAAATAAAAAATTAAAATAAAAAGATCAAGTTGAAAGACTAAGATGTATCAAAGCACCATTAACCCCAGTCATAATAACAAGTCCAAAATTGTAGCGTAAAAGAAGAGTAAATAAAAAGAAAAATCAGTATTATTTCTTTTCTGGTCAAAATGTTTTTTCTCTGAAGTCATTTTCCCCATAGCCTTCTGCATTCTCCATCCCGAATCAACTGATCCGCATCTCTATCCGTAAAGGTCAGTAATTTATCTCTGTCTCTCAATCTCTTCTAATCAGATTTCCCCTTTTCCCCCCTTTTTTTTTGATTTGTTTGATTGTATTGATCTTCTAGAATCATGGCTCGTCTTTATCTAGATGTTGTTTAAAATATTTTAAGATAGAGATCTGATCATCTAGTGTTTGAATTTATCAGGCTTTTGTCGTCCTTTCCAGATTATAATACAGGGGCTTGAATTATAGTTAACTTTTTGCGTGGTCAATTGAAAATGATGCTATAGTAAAATTAAAATCGCATAAAAATCTGGACCCCAACACAAAGACCCTTTGATTTTATCTAAATTCCTGGACCTTTTGTCGTGTAAAGATAGTCTTTCAACAGTTACGATTTGTTCATATACTTCAGCATCCTGATTTTGCTATGTTAAGGTTTCGAGTTTGGGAAAGCTGTGTTGTGTGGGGAATTTGATATTGTTCTTGGTGTTGATAAATGCCATGCTTTTATTTTTTTATTTGATTTATAGGGAATTGACTGGGTTTTCAGAGATGGGAAGTGGGTTCGGGGAATCAACAAGCGGGGTTCCTCAAAACCCTTCATTTACTAGCAGCAATGGAAATGGTGATGCTGGTAATTTTGAATGCAATATCTGCTTTTGACTTAGCTCAGGATCCGATTGTGACTTTATGTGGCCATCTTTTCTGCTGGCCTTGTCTCTACAAATGGCTTCATCTTCACTCTAAATCCCGAGAATGTCCAGTTTGCAAGGCTCTGGTGGAAGAGGAGAAGTTGGTTCCCTTGTATGGTAGAGGGAAAACATCGACTGATCCAAGGTCGAAGTCCATTCCTGGTGTTAACATCCCCAACCGTCCTGCAGGGCAGCGACCTGAAACTGCACCTCCTCCAGAACCAAATCATTTTGGCCAACATGGATTTGGATTCACAGGAGGATTGGGAGGTTTTGGCCCACCGGCAACTGCCAGGTTTGGGAATTTCACATTTTCTGCTGCTTTTGGTGGTCTAATCCCTTCACTATTTAACCTTCAAGTGCATGGATTTCCTAATGCTGCTATGTATGGTCCGGCTGCTGGCTTTCCTTATGGATTTCATTCATTTCATGGTGGCCATCCACATGGATATCGTCAGCACCAAGGTCAAGGACAGCAGGATTATTATCTGAAGAGGCTGCTCTTATTCATTGGTTTTTGTGTTTTGCTTGCTCTTATTTGGCAGTGAGAACAAATCTTCTTTCAGATATTAACTGCTAAAAGATGCTTAAGGCTGGCCATCTCCATGTCTTTGTAAATGTATTAGTGCATTCTATGCTACTTTTTTCCCTTTCCCTTTTCTCATATTGAGGAAATTGTCCATAACCAGTATATTTTAGTTTCTTGTGTGTCACAAGTACATGGAATGCAACTCCCATGTTTTTCTTATCGTACTGCAACAGTTAGAGTAAAACGATGTTGCTGTAACTGTATCTCTTTTTCCCCCCACAGGGTTTCAGTCCTCTAGTAATATGGTATTTTAGCTTATATATGTTACATTCTCTTGCAGCTTGTCTTATCGAGGTCTAAACACATCTGCTTTAAAGTGTTTATAGATCGTCCACTAATATTTGCTCAAACTACCGGTGATTTAGATGGAGCCAAAAGGTTTGCAGGAGCCACAAATATGTGGTTGATTTCAAAATGTTGGTCCCCTGCTAAATGATTTAAGTTTTTGCACTCTCTTTTCCAATTTTTGCTGACTGACTGAGACTCATCTGGCTTTGATTAGCCTGTTAGTCTGAGGCTGTTAATCAGCAGCAATTAAATCACCAAGTTGTTCTTGGATTTCACTGATACATGCTAAAGTCTGCTCTTGGTGCAAGAATTAACCTCTCATTAGGGGTATTCTGCAAATATCTCTTTATTTTGCAGTTAATGAAACATTTATTTTGAGTTCCATTTGTGAATGTTCTTTACATAAATCTGAAAACTTTCTTTTATGCTTGCTTAATAGAAGCATATTACAAATATAGACAGCTTTGTGGATTACTCAATGAGTTTGGTAGCATCCATGTTCTTGCTTTGCTTTGCTAGGTCTCAGCTGTAACTCTGTAAACTTTCTTTTATGCTGCTGGATTCTTGCCAGTCAATTTCCTGTGAATTATGATTTTTAAGAGAATGAATGTCTTACTTGTACTTGATTTTAACCTATAAACAGGCAGACGAATTGTGATTTTTGAAGGAAGAGAAGCTAGAGAACTTTTTCAAAGTTGATAGAAAGATACTTTTATTGGCAATATTAGCGGATGATTTTAGTTATCAGGCATGCATGTTTTGTCGAGGGAGTTTTTAGTGGACTTATTACACTTGAGACGCGCTACTTTATTCAGACATTCTGGGAACATCAGAAAATCTTTAGTGTTGCTTACCATCTTTTGGATGGTTTCCTTGGAAGTCTCTGGTGTTCAATATGGTGCTATGGAGAATCTTGATGGTGTTTATATCTATTTACCATTGTCATGTTTGCCTTCTGTTACTCGTTTTTGGATTCTTGGAAATGCATGAAGAGCTGAGAAGGTTTTTGGTCCATGATGATAACTTGTGCTCTCTTGATGATATGCAAATTTCGTTAGGTTTATCTTTCCCTGGTTGCTGGATACCAAAAACCAGCTTCTGTCTTTCCTGAACGGAGGAGGAAGAAGCGCGTGTTTCACACTGTATCTGCACGTGCTCTCATGCCATAACTACTGGTTGGAGCAATTACTTGGATAGAATTATCCCATTAGACAAGAATATGCCAGGCACAGCATCCTTATTCTCTCATGAGTTTCTCTTACGCCGTCAACCACCAGAACAAATCTGCTTCCGCATGTGCTTTTTTGTCTAGTTAGGTTCCGTCGTCGCATCAAGGAGACAAAGAATGGTGGGTGTGTTTAGAAGTAATCTGGTTTTTGAAAAAAGAAAAAAAATTACTTTAATGTTTTTTGGTCGGAGTTGTTTTCATGCGCTAAAATTAAAAATAAAATTGAAAAAAGTAAAAATATAATAAAATTGTTATAATATATTTATAGCTAAAAAAATATTTTTAAAAACAATAAAATAAACATGTTTTATATTAGCAAGAATGGACATCAACCAAGTGGAGATTATCCATCCCAATTGAAAGTTAGTGACCCCTCAGTGGTCCTTGTCTAGGATATTTTGAATCAAGAAATAATGCGTCTGAATTTTCTAAAGGTATGTGGTCCTAAAATGTTATTACGCTGAGTGTTCAATCATAATTAGCCAATTACCTCACCCACCAGTTCATCGATATTGTTGATTGTGCCCCCCCCCGACTCCCTTTCTATCGCATCGGCTGCCTGATTGAATTTCGAGTTACCCTGACATGATAATTCTGTTGTTTTTTCATTGTATTTCAATTTTTATTTTTCTAAACTAATTTTTTTCATATTTTTTAAAAAAATTTTTATATGTTGATGTTAAAAATAATATTTAAAAAATAATATATATATATATATATATTATTTTAATATATTTGTGAATAAAAAAATACTTTAAAAACAACATCAAATTTAACTGAACGATATGTAATGAAATTTTCGATCATGGTCTCTTTCAAACTTCACATTTCTCCAAGTAATCAGGACTTGGGAGCTTCTGTCTGCAAGCAAAAAAGAAAGAAAAGGAGTGGAATCTCGGAGAACTTTCTCCTTGTTGGAGTTTAGCAATAATAATTCTGCTTTTCCAGCCGAAGGAAAATCATCAGCTCAACTTCTATTCTGGGTGATGGCTGGTTTTCTTTCACTGACGCAGCACTACTGATTTGGACAAAAACGATAAAATTTACTTATGATGTAGTGCCTGGCCTCTATTTTTGTAATAAAAATCGACTGGGATTGTGACAACATGTTCTCATGTCGTTCTTGTTTTAAAATAATAAAATATCATTTCAAATTATTTTTTCATAGTATTTTTATTGTTTGATGTGTTGATATTAAAAAAAATAAAAAAATATATTTTTTGAATGTTTTTAAATATTTTAATATGCTACTATTAAAAATAAATTTTTAAAAAATTAAAAAAAAATATATTATTTAAATATACTTCTAAACAATTTTTTTAAAAAGCTTAATGTGGATTATAGCGGGGAAAAGACAAGGATCTATTCCCCTATTGCCACTTGCCTGCAGAATAAGTTATGTTAATCAATACAAGGGCATTACTCAGAGCAGTCATATCTTAAATTCGTGTGGGTTTAATTGGCTGAGTGCTTCGAAAGTGCCCTGCTCTTGATTTGTAGCCGGCCAAGGGCGACGGTTGAAGAAGTCATTAGGGTTTCATTTCTTTTTCACAAGAAGGTCTTTCATCATTAATATTTTATTGATTCAAGTCCTTAAAATACAGCTACTTAGGTATAATGTCTATTTAAAACATCAAATTATTTTTACCAGCTAGTTTTCATTTATATGCAATGCAAGGATAGCCCGATGGGATGGTCCAGCTACAAGCTCGGGGTTTCAAGTTTTAACTCTAGTGCCAACCAAAAAAAAAAATAGAGCCATAAGCAAATTGCTGTAAAATAAAAATAAAAAAATAATTAGCAAATCAAATCAAACCGGGTTGAACATAGCTTTCTTCGGAGCATTTATTTTACAACAATTAAACTAGTTTATTTTACAATAGTTTAAGTTATATCAAACACCTTCTAAGAAAAAATTGACCATACCAAACATTTATTAAGACTTTCAAAATATCTAAGATGCCTTGCCACGTGGAAATCGAGAAAAAAAAGGTGAAAAAGGAAGGAGATTCAGAAACTTCGATGCAACTTGCTTCGGGACAAAAGGTTGGCCCGAACTGCAAACACACACACTAGCTCAGTGTACCGATTATATTAATAGAATTTTTTAAAAATAAATAAATTTAATTTTATGTTATAGAGAAAGGGTTTATTTTTTATCTGTATTCTTTGAGTTTCTTGATTAGAAAATTAATAGAAAATATATTCAATTTATGTAAGAAGTAAAACAAAAAAAAATAGTGCTAGTGATAATTAAGACGACTAATTAATCATGCAGACAAAGGCAGAAAGCATGTGCTCCTCGTTTATCCGACTTTTATTAACTCATGACCTTCACACGTTTTGGTTGTGGGCCAGGTGTCGGTGACCTTCAGAAAGAAGAAAATTTAGCTTCTGCTTTGCCCTTACGTTGCCCGTAATTTATACAATACTCGTATATACGGTCGATCAAAACAGCCTACGACTTGTTGTCGTAAGGCTGGTTGTTTGCACTTTGCATCGAAAAATGTTATTAAGCTCAGTTTTTAAAGTGATAAATTCACGCGTGATAATTTAAAATAATGTTATTTTAGATAAAATTAAAATACCATTTTTTCAGAAAAAAACTGTTAAATTAATTAAACTATATTAAGTCAACTATAAACTAGTTTAATTTTAAATACAGTCTAAATAATTATTGATACAATGGGTAATCAAGTTAATGCACCAGGCCTTGTTCAATACCATTGTCTAGAAGAGTTTTTGAAAAATAATTATTTTTTTTATTATTTTAAATTAATTTTTTTAGTGTATTTAGTTTATTTTTATGTGATGATGTCAAAAATATTTTAAAAATAAAAAATATTATTTTAATACATTTATGAATAAAAATTATTTTTAAAAATAATATCAATCACACTCTTAAACATGCACTTAGTCTTACCCGTTGAAACACCCTTCTTCACCGTGATGTAATTAATTGCTTGGAAGTGTAGTTAATGTTTTATTTTGAAAATATTTTTTATTCATAAATATATCATTTTTTTAAATTTTTTTGATATCAATACATAAAAATAATATATAAACATTAAAAATAATTTAAAATACAAAATAAAAATATTTTTTAATTTGTTTTTGAAAATAACTTTTAAAACAGTGCTAAACAGTTCTGAGTGCTGGTGGTGCATTCTAATATATAAACATTAAAAAAAAATACAAAATAAAAATATTTTTTAATTTGTTTTTGAAAATAACTTATAAAACAGTGCTAAACAGTTCTGAGTGCTGGTGGTGCATTCTAGGGATGGGTTTTGTCCTCCAATCCGGATGGTTTCATTGAATTTATCAGTGTATATATATTACGTGATTTTGACATGACCAGACATGTCATGACCTATACAATTCCTTGTTGTTTTTATAAATTGTTTTATTTAATATTAATATATTAAAAAAAATATGTAAAATTAAGCTATATATATTTACAATAGCTTGCTTGGAAAAGAGACATCCAAACGGTTCAACCTTAAACAATATTCCTGTCAATTTCTAAAGTGATTTATAAATGTATATTAAAAAGAATAGCGTTGATGGGAGTTGGTAACACCATCATGCATTTGCTTAATTATAGCCTATTTCTTTTTTGTATCTATAATTAACAAGAATGTATAAATAAATATTCAAATCACGATCACCTTAAAGTAAAAGGGAAGTAGAGCCGTGAGAACTAAAAATTGGATATGAAGGCTGGTGATGCTGCAAATAATTAATCGATCTACCTCCATATACATGCTCCTAGAAATGATTGCAAAACAGAATTCTCCTTACTTTCAAAAAGGCTGATTTCAAAAACAGTCCCTGATTTATATGTTTTATTGATATATATATATATATGTATGTATATATATATATGTATGTATATATATATATATATATGTATGTATGTATGTATGTATGTATGTATGATCCAATCCTTTCATTATATTAGTGTTTGTTTCAAAGTGTTTTTTAAATTATTTTTATTTAAAAATATATTAAATTAATTTTTAAAATTTTCAAATAATCTTGATGTGGTCATGATAAAAATATAAAAATATCACTTTAACGTATTTTTATTTTCAAAACACATTGCATTTCAATGCCAAACACTTAGTCTAACTAATTTTTTAATTAAATAATATGTAAGTTGTATTTATATATATACATTAAAAAAACCCACAAAAAAAATCATCATAACATCACCAAGAAACTAACTTCTACCATGAATATTCTAGCAAAACCCATCGCTTGTTTGTGATATCTAACCGTTAAAATGGATGAAATCTAATACAACTGTATCGATCAAAATACTATATAATATACAGGTTAAGACAAGGGAAAAAAAAACCCAACAATTCAAGAGATGTCATCGAAAAGGCTTACAAGACTTGAAACAAATTTTTCTTGGCCGCGAGACCCTTTAACAAAGCAACATTGTATCAGCTATATCTGGAGACTTGGTTTCCAAGCATAATTCTTTGAGTTTGCTCGAACATGGTTTTCTTAGAATAGGATGGTTCAACATATCTGAGAGAGAGCTGATGGGAAAATCGTGAAGAACTGTGAATTTACCTGTTCAACCTCTACCCGATATAGCATGTAAATTTACAAATTAAATTAAATAAAAAGATTTTAATAAATTTGTTCACTGGCGCTTTTCCTAAAAGAAAAAAAAAAGATAATAAAGAATTGTTAAATGACAGCACATCCTTTTTCTTTCAGTGTTGCCGCACCCTTTTCCCCACCGGCAGAGCCCAGTGCCGAGAAAAGAATGGAGATTGAGATATCATGAGAGCAGCATGCAGCACTCCCGCGTTAGTCTCTTCTTTACAGAAAGAAAAGCATAATCATTTTTATTCAATTTCTTACGTAGAAAATGACAAGACACTTTTGTTTCAAATGCCGCTAAATTTAATGAATTGTTATTACATTAAAATGCAGTTAGCTCTGTAGACAAACAAGCCTCTATTTGTTTTTCCATCTGAAATAACCTCTGTTTTATTTCCCAGCCAATGAGGAGCTGTGGAGAGCTTCGACCTAACCTGAATAAAGTCGAAATTTGAATATTTCTTCCACCCTTCAAGTAATGATTTGGAATAAATAAAAGGGGTGTTTTGAACTAAAGCCGTATAATGGTTAAAAAATCAATTCTTCTATAAATATTTAACAGAAAATCATATGGGTTTGAAACTTGCATAGATCCGTATTACTTTTGTGATTGATTTTTATCAAATAGAATAAGGGTGATGATATTTGAACTTGTGACTGTTTGGTCAACAAAGACTGTGATATTATGCTAAGGAAATAACTCATCTAAAAATTTAATATCTTAGATGAGTACTCGTAATATAATTTATATCATTTATAGCACTAATTACTCTCTGTTTTATTTTATTGGTAAGATTTCATGGGTCACATAATTTTACCAACCCAAAAGCACCTCTGATTTTTCTGAAAATGTATGCTGTCATTTTCAAATTCAAGAGAAGCAAGCAGATAGTAAATGCTTGAAAGAGATGTAGGACCTCACAAAGGACCCATTGCCAAAAAGTCAAGTAAAATCCCCACCCCCTCTCTCGAGCCAATGTAAATGCAACGAACCCCCCCTTCCAAAATTCTTGACCGAGCCCCCTTGCAGCATGCCCAGCCACCCATCCATCCTCCTTTCTCTTTAAAAACAATAATTGAACAACTCGATACCCAAAGATATACATATCCCACTCCTTTCTTCCCCGCGTATAAACTCCACACCTAGCTTGCTATTTTTAATTTCCCTTTCTCAACTTGAAAATTTCTGAAATCGGAAACACAGCGTACTCATGCCTAGACTGATCCACAAGCTCATACTACTCCTTACCTTCCTCTTCCTCTTCTTCTCTCTAACCACCAATGCCGCCACCACCACTACGATCACTCAGCAATTCAAAGAAGCCCCCCAGTTTTACAACTCTCCTGATTGCCCTTCAATCGATCAAGATGAAATGGAACCGGAGCCGGAGCCGGATGGTGATAACACCATCTTCTGCTCCGAGCACGCAGTCCATGTAGCAATGACATTAGACGCCGCCTACATCCGTGGCTCCATGGCTGCGATTCTCTCGGTTTTGCAACACACTTCCTGTCCCCAAAACATAGCTTTCCATTTCGTCGCCTCTGCCTCCGCTAATGCTTCACTCTTACGCGCCACCATCTCGTCCTCCTTCCCTTACCTCAAATTCAGAGTCTACACCTTCGACGACTCGTCAGTGTCGGGACTCATCTCCACATCAATCCGTTCAGCTCTGGATTGCCCTCTGAATTACGCTCGCAGCTACTTGGCCAACATCCTACCTCTGTGCGTCCGACGAGTTGTATACCTTGACTCGGATCTGGTTCTTGTCGATGACATTGCCAAACTAGCAGCTACTCCGCTTGGTGAAAAATCTGTTCTTGCAGCACCCGAATACTGCAATGCGAATTTTACATCGTATTTCACCCCAACTTTCTGGTCCAATCCTTCTTTGTCGCTAACATTTGCGGATAGAAGACCTTGTTACTTCAATACCGGTGTTATGGTAATCGATCTTGATCGATGGAGAGAAGGAGATTACACGACAAAGATTGAGGAGTGGATGGAACTACAGAAGAGAATGAGAATCTACGAGCTGGGTTCATTGCCGCCATTCTTGCTAGTTTTTGCCGGCGATATAGTGCCAGTTGATCATAAGTGGAATCAACATGGACTTGGTGGAGATAATTTCAGAGGGCTCTGTAGAGATTTGCATCCTGGTCCCGTTAGTCTCTTGCATTGGAGTGGCAAAGGGAAGCCATGGGCTAGACTTGACGCGAACCGGCCATGTCCTTTGGATGCTCTCTGGGCTCCTTATGATCTCTTGCAGACTCCATTTGCCTTGGATTCTTAAGGAGATGATAAAAAAACAGCGATTCTTTTCCTTGTTTCTTCAGCTGTGGTCTCATCGGACTCGAAGATGCCGGTCCCGAGAGAGATCTTGGAAGAGTTTTAAGAGACAGAAACCCAGTTACGTCTCTGAAGAAGCCAAGTTTCAAGGATCCAAGGTGGATTAGGTATGTTCTTGTAGATGATTATACAGAGGGGGTCTATACATTAATCAAGAAAATATATATATCTTAATTCTTACTTGTATGAAACAGAACAACAGTACCCTTTTAAATTGTGCGGTAATAACAAGATGGATTTATACACATCCAGAAAATGTACCAAAAGAAGAAGGATTCATGAATTCCCATCTCGGATTTGTGGTTAATTGTAATCAAATTGTATAGCGGAAGAGCTGTTTTTGTTGGTTTTGTGGATCAATATTTTGTTTAATAAGAGCTGGAATATTCAGTCGATAAATGTTTATTTAAGCTACTTCCATGTTCTTTGCCATACTGGGAATTATTTCCTGAACATGCTAAGCTAATATAGTTTACCAATCATCGAGTGAGTTCTTGATTCTTCGCCATTGAGACAAGGCTATGCTTGTTCTGTGCTAAGGGTATGATGCAGTTTGTGTTTTGCTCCCATCATGGATTTAAAAGTATTTAGTTATTTAATACCAAATTATAGTTTTTCACTGAAAAACTCTATTTCAAAATATTAATGAAGAAAAAGTAATATTTTTAATTTTAAAAATACTGTGATTCATGCAACGCCAAACACACAAATTAAAACGCCTGATTAGGAGAATTTGGTGTATTTACTTGAAAATATATTAAGTTGAGATTTCTTAGTGTTTTTTAATTATTTCAATATTTAAAATAAAAATAAAAACAATATTAAAAAAAAACTTACACCCCAGTAATAATAAAAGAATAACACGCTAAATATGCTGGTGGGTTTGGAGAATTTGATCGAAACGTCTCATCCTTTCCAGCAGTCTCCACCTCTCCCTTTCAAGCACCATTGAGGATTTTGCATGTGGGTTCGGTAGGCTGGAAGCATCACTGCTGTTATAAATGAAAGGAATTGTTTCTTTTCTTCTTCTGAAATCTTGAAGCTAAAGAAGTAAATACTTCACTTTCAATCTTTTTTTATTTAATTTTTTATTATTAATCTGAATTTCCGAGACACGTAACTACACTAATTACACGCGGAGTCCTAATAGTACGTGGTACTCGTACTTTGTAAGGTTACTTCAGCTGGAGAGGTGACTGCTTAGACATGTTGCCTACTGACGCGACTTTTCACCGACAATAATTTCGAGACCAGACATTAAATTATCAGGTAAATAGTTGATAGCTACTGATAATTTTGTAAATGCTTGTGTATAAATATATTAAGCATTTTAGAATTTATTCAACACCAACTGAGTTTTTCAAGTCCTGGGATTATATTCTTAAACAGTAGAAGATTTTATTTATTTTAAAAATAACTTATAAATTGATTAAATAGCTGTTAAGTCACACAAGTTGGGAAAAAAAAATCTCAAAATAACAGGAAAAATAAAATATATTTTAAAAAAAATTATAGATTTAACCTGGACATGAAAGCGATCTCAACTTATTATCAAAAATTGACCCATTATTAAAAAAATTGACTTTATAGAACTCATTGACTAAGTTTTAGTGTAACCCTACTACCGAAACGTTTTCATTAGTTTACACGTTTGAATTTCTCATCGAACTATGACCAGTCAATTATGATTCGCCAACCATCCACAAAATGTTTCGCATTAGCCGAGGTGCACGTACCGAGTCAAATGTAGACGGCTAATTTTCCTACTCCGGGCATCGGCAATTTCGATCGAAGAAGCGATGCCGTATTCGATCACTGCAGCATTCTCGATCACCCCCGAAATGGTCTGCCGACTCCAAGTGCCCACACCCATTGACCCTTCTCTTGCTTGCCAGCTATTTCTGATAAATTGCCGAGTCGGAAAACAGTGCAGATGCTTCTGTCATTACACAGTCCAGTGGACAGAGATTTTATCCCATTTCAGATGATTTCATGGGAGAGCTTCATAATGTTACCCAACTTGGAGTTTTTATAAATAAGGTGGAAACCCAAAATTAGAATATTTTTTTGTATTTTTTATTTTTTAATAATCAAATATATTTTTGTTTTTATTTTATGTTTTAGAACACTAATTGAACACAGACTTCTTGATTAAGCATCGTGGCTTCAGCTATAATCATGTCGTCAACTGTGACAACTTTCAAAACGCCACTCTGTAAGAATTTCTTTTCCTTTTTTATTTTTTAATATTTAAACAAAGCAATAATTTGTCCAAAACGAAAGTGTCGGTGGAGAAATTAGAGACTACGGAAGGTCACATATAGCTGGATCATGGAGGCTTCTCGCTGACCGACGCGTGGCATGATTTGAATCGCTGAGCCTTGTGCACGGCATATGATCCCGGTCTGGGCATGTAAAGAGGACTATAAATAGGTGGACCCTACCTCAGTGTAGCCTTTTCTGATTCAACACTTAAAATCTCCTGACTTCTCTTGGATTGCTGGCAAACTGTACGACCTGCCTGCCCTTAGATTTTCCATGCTTGTTTTTCATAAAGGTCGAAGATTTGACATGTCGTTTGTCCTGTCTTGTCTTGTTCAAGAATCAGGCAGCTTGGAAAAACAATTTCATTGGAGGGCATCAATTTAGTGTTTTTTTAGATTCAATCAACCTTTTTAAATATTTTTTCAAATTGTTTACAAAAAAAGAGTAAATAAACACTTCTAAAATATATGTTTCTTCATGTGTTTTTAAATATATATATATATATATATATATATATATATATATAATTTTAATTAAAAAAATTATTTTTATGAAAGTATTTCACACAATGTACCAAGTATTCTAATAAGATATTTCACACTGTGATTCAATTCAACCTCTTAAAAAAATGAGTTTCTTTTAATTATTATTATTTTTATTAATTTGACATGTATTATTTTAATTTATTTTCAGACAAAATATATTTTCAAAATCAAACACCATCACATTTTTTTATTATAAAAATAAATAAAGAGAATAATATTTGAACTAAAAAACTTTCTATTATGATGTGATTATTTTTATCTCACCAAACCGGTATAAAATATTTACTTGTTCCAATAAAATCTATTAATTATTCTATATTACGTCAATTCTTGATCTAAAAAGTAATTATGTTGGTGATTTTTTAAAAATATGATCTGATTGTATTATGTAAAATTATATTAATATGTTTATGATGATGTTTAAATACAATTTTTGCAATGATTTTTAAAAAGAGGATTGTATAACTGCTTGTATTATCGTAGTTTAATTTTTTTCAACAATTTAACATAGTCACGTATCCTTTAATAAACACTAATATTTTTTTGTTCAATTTTTTATAGCATTAATCAGTTGATCAGAGTGGAATTCATAGGGTGGGCGACACAAAACCTATAAATCGTGCTCCAAATCTGGTAGAGATTTTGCTCAAAGTTTTTATAGATGTTGTTGCCTGGCATGGAGTCCACGAATCTTGATTGGACGCTCAGAAAAACATTGCTACGAAAGTCAGCACACAGCTATCAGCTTGTATTAAAAAATAACGTCGTTTTGTTTTTATTACAGAGACAGTAGTTTAGTTTATCCAAGAGAAAAAAAAGAAAGAAAAAAACAATTTATCAGTGGAGTTTCTGTATTCCATGGAACTATAAATCATGATGTCGTGATGCTGATGACAACGCGTTTGTAAGGATTCCCTTCGTGCTTGCCAGCACGACCACTCTCGAGAAATTTCTCCACCTCGAAAAAAAATAGGATTCTTTCTTCTTCCTGTTTTTAATCATTGAAGTCGATGGCAATGATTCTCCTGGTTTCTCTGCGCACATGCTCGACTTGTAAGGGTCAGACCCGCTATACAAATTCGGGTAATAAATAAAATTTATTATCTCATTTTTTAAAATGTTAAAATATACAGATAATATTTTTTTGAAAGTTGAGTAGATTTTGACTTGGTTATGGATTAGCAGGGCTTCTGACCGGATCACACTGTATCAACACTCGAGTTTTTAATGAAACCAAATCTAACTTAGGTGACAGACATCTGAGTTCGGAGTTGACCCGCTAGCCTGTCCGGTTTGATAGCGGTGGCGCGTGTCTTCTTTGCCTCTTCTGTATATTCAGCACAAGGCAGTGAAGGAGCTGCTGTGTTTATTATGGGCATCATTTGGATTTTAATTGAAGTAACTGTGGGTTTTCAGACTTCTAGCTATTTTCTCCGATTTTTAACATGGATTAGATAAAAAAATTGCAGCAAAAAGCATATGTAAGCCTTTTCAATGGGTCTCTTGACAAAAAAACAATTATAATTAATATATATATATATATATATAAATAAAATAAAGAATTGTTTATGTTAATAATTAGAAAAACATATTAACAAATCTATCTAACTCCTCTCATTTTGGGTTAAATGTTTTTTTACAACGCAATATAATAAACTTGTAGGTGTTGTTGTCATATTTTTTTTTCTAAATAAAAAGTAAAACATATTACTATGAATTAAAGAAATCCCTCTACCATTTCACATAAACCAATTTAATAATAAAACATTACATGTAAAATAATAAATTGACCCAATAACATCATTTATGTTACATGTTAATGTATTGATATAGTTATCAAAACAAAAAAAATACTTATTTTTTTTAAAATATTTTTGAATTATTTGGATGTTAAAATAGATGTTTAAAAAACAATAAAAGTATTATTCCAGTATTTTTTTTCAAATAAAAAAAACTTTAAAATATAGAAATCTCAGTCCACTTCCAAACAGTGACGTAGAGGGCCAGAGGAAGAGATTCCAAACAAGTACGGGGTAGGACATTCTCTTTCAGGCACTTCACGTTTTAAAGGAACACTATCAGTACAAAGGAGATTGTTACAGCTCGCACCCCATCACCCCAATGTCATGCTCATGCAATAAATCTTACATTATAAATAATATTTTTTCACAAATAATCAAAGTGAAAACGACACAGTTTCATACATCTCCAGGGTCTGGAATTAGAGTCTTAGAAATGGGGTGTCAGAATGAAATTTCTTAAAGATACTCTCAAGAATAACGTATACTAAATGGCTAAATAATACAATTATTATTATTTTATTGGAAAATGCAAATATTCTCTTAAACAAGCCGTGCATTCAAGGGGGAACTAATTTTTTTTTCTTTGGAAGTTTATGACTAACATGAAATCTTCACATTTTGGGCTGCCACGGTCCTCTTGTACTTTTTTGCGTATGTAAAGTTATTAAATCCAATTAATAAGTTAATTCGAGTTAATTTTAAACCAAGTTGTTTCAATAAAAAGAATTTGAAATGATATGTTTTGATTATAAGAATATCCATGGTTGAATTGCTTGTAAGAACAGAAACGGAAATCCATGAGAGCCGAGCTAGAAATGAGCAGCCCCATTCTACCTGGGAAATCTTCCTGATTAGTGATTTAATTTGGACTACATTAAATCTGATTTCATCATTTAAGTTGATAAATGCAAGAAAAGTTACTTAAAAATCACGAGAACCTATCTTGTAGCCACTGTCCAATGTATGCTAATCTACAGGGACGTCTTGTGGGTGTAGGAAGAGGATGCGTCGTATTCCATACACGGAAGCATTGAAATTTCATACAAGTAGCGTCTCCTCTTCAGTAAGTAAAGTGTAAATTTCATGGAAGAGTTTTTTCTGATAGGCCATAGCACATAGACTAGAAACTAAACACCAACAAGAAACCTTCACTTCCACAACAAAGTTCACTTACTAATATTCTCTTTGATCTGGTATTTTTAAAATGAATACATGCACCCCACTCAACCCAATTGTTAAAGTTGATTGAGAGCAAAAAATTTGATGAAAATATCTTTGCTATCATTACATTTCTAATTTTTTTTAGGTAGTTCTCTTGACAAACCAGCTGGTGTCTCCTTGTTGCAAAGGACTTACCTCGTTAACTGCACTCTTAGATCCATCAACTTTAGACAGGAAATAAACTTTCATAGTGTCCATCCCAGATGATTTCTGTCCCGGTTACAAGGCAGATGACAGTGGAGGGCATTCTCAATCTTCAGGTGTTGACCTTGAGAAATGATCCAAGATGCAAATCCCACCATGATGAAAATATCGGTTACATCATAATACATCAGAGGCGGGTTTCCGGTTTCCTTGAGAACCTATAATAAGAGTCACGTCCTAATGATAAAAAGGAAATTTATCAGG
Source organism: Salix viminalis (assembly GCA_029228465.1). Lineage (NCBI taxonomy): Eukaryota > Viridiplantae > Streptophyta > Magnoliopsida > Malpighiales > Salicaceae > Salix > Salix viminalis. The sequence continues at coordinate 9,665,118 of CM055439.1, forward strand.
AAACTTGCTAAAGCAGATGTCTGGTGACACAAAAACAGAAAATAGTTACTTTAAACCATATCCTTCTAGTCCAAGTTCACTCCTACCAGGCTACAAGTTTGATTGCTAGAGCCAAAAAGATAACGGATGGATTCTTCTTTGCCATCATAATCTACATGCATTTATGTGCATCTGCTAACCAAAATGCATGTGTACAACATAAACACCTAGAATTTCTAAAATGCACCATTCTAATATATTCATACAAACATACATGCATATTTATAGAGATGTTTGATTCAGCAATTTATAGGACAAAAAGTAGGTATCAAGTCATTTCCACACTTAATTCAGTAGATATTGCGTCTTCCTATCAAAGCACACAAAACAATAGCAAAGGAATTTTCTCACTGCCCTCGACTAAAATGTACAGAAGTTGGGCAAAGGAATTTTCCCACTGACCTCTACTAAAATGTACAGAAGTTGAACTTCTATCATCATTTAACTGTCATTGCAAAAGGATGATATTACTACCACTGAGATATTTACAAGGCGAGGCAGAATTTGCCTCCAGCCTGCTGCATTAAACCTCCCACTAAGCACAATCTTTCCTGTTTCTGCAATAAGCAATGGTCCAGCTGTTTATTGGCCTGATCACGATGGATATATTGCTCCATATAAAATACCATTGTTTATCCTGTGAAAGAAAATATTTTAATTACAACATGCAAGTTTTAAGAATAAACATCAGCATCTTAATGCATATGTTAAAAGAAAACCAGAAAAATCATAAATATAACTATGGCTGGGGCTGGGGCAATGACACAGTTATGGGAAGATACAAATGGTTTCAAAGATTGATTAACTCAATAAAAGCCCACCACAGCTTTCTCTCAATTAATGCCCGCTTTTGGCTAGAAATATGTGAAAGTAAAGCCAGAAGCTCCTCGAGCAATTACTTACCAAGATGGTCAGAGCAGGCAACATTTGGAACCATAAAGCAATATAAAACAGATGGGTTACAAACTGCACCATGAGACCACGATCAGTGCCCCTTGCAAACAAGAGACAAACTAGTGTATTTGCAACACACATTACCAAAACCTCCCTTTTGTGGAGGATTGAGTTAAGGAATGAAACAATTTCCGCATAGAAAATTTTAGTTTACTCATTCATCAACATGCAGCTTCAGAGATGGTATACGCATCTAGCATTTCTTTGGCGTTTGAGAGCTCTGATAACCCCATTTGTTTATGAGAAGTAACACCAGCAGAGGGACATGCCATATGCATCATATTGTGAAGCTTGGACATCTTCTTAACATCTCCATGTTGAATACAATCCTCGACTAACTCGGAGAATGTGGCTATAGTTTGGTCCACATTTGATGCTTTCATCTCATTTAAAAGCCTCATAGCTTCTTCCACATCGCCTTGCTTACAAAAACCATTAATCAAGGACGAATAAGTAATAATAGAAGGAGAAATCCCTTCTTTTAACATTTTGCCTTTCAAGTCCAAGGCTTCTCTAGGACGGCCACTTTTACAGTAGCCATCAACCAATACATTGTAAGTAATAGCATTTGGTATTAATCCCTTCAAGTAAAGTTTATTGAAAAGTCTCTGTGCTCTATCCAGATATCCTGACTTGCAAAGGCCATTCAGTAGAGCATTGTATGTAGTTATGTTCGGAACAAGACCCTTATTCACCATCTCATCGCGCAAGTTGAAAGCTTCATTCACATTACCAGCGGCTGAAAAGCCATGGATCAGGGTGCAGTATGTAAAGTTATCAGGAGTAAAGCTTCCTTGTGACAATTCCATGAAAAATCTCCTTGCATCACTAACCTTCCCAGACTTGCAAAGCCCTGCCATAGCTATATTGTACACCACATTGTTGGGGAGAGAAAATCTAATAGCACTTTCATCGAGGGTATTGGCAATTTTCCGACAGTCTAGTTTTCTAATATCATCATTCTGAAAATCTTCCATACATCTGTGATCTAAAACAAGATCAAAATCCACCATCTTCTGCAAGAGCATATTTGCTTCATCAATCCTACCACACCTGTAGAGGCTACTGACAATTTTGCTACAAATAATGACATTGGGAGCGAACCCCTTCTCAATCATCTCAAAATATGCTCCAAAAGCTTTATCCAGTCTACCTTGATCACACCAACCAGCAATAAGGGCTCCATAAGTAACAACGTTAGGGGACAATCCCTTAGTGTACATCTCTGCAAGAAGATCTATCAGTTTACTTATTTTCTTAGAACTAAAAATTCCAACAATTAGGGAATTATACATTTCAATGGAAGGAAAAAAATCTTCCTTTTCCATTTTCTCTTTAACTTTAAAAGCTTCTTCCACGTTTCCAACTTTACAATACCCATCACTTAGGGTTCTATATGTTATTCCATCAGGTTTACAGCCCAATTCCTTCATTCTTTTAAAAGTCTCCTCTGCTTCTACCATTTTCCCCATCTTACACAACCCATTGATCATTGTATTGAAAGCATATATGCTTTTGTTTAAACCTCTAGCTAGAATATCATCCCACAGGATTAAAGCCCTCGAAAAATCTCCCATCTTGAAAAGACCATCTAGTAGAGTACAATAGCCAACCTCATTAGGAGCGATCCCTCTCTGTAGCATCAAATGCCAAAGGCGCAAAGCATCCTTGTAACCACCAACGTGACATAAACCTTTGAGGAGAGTATTATAAGTTACAACAGTTGGTTCAATCCCCTTCCGAAGCATCTGATCACAAACATTGAAAGCTTTGCTACTGAGACCATCTCTACAATATCCATCCAAAAGAGTACAATAACTATATGAATCTGGCTTTAAATCCCACTTTCTCATACGCATCAACAACCTCTCTCCCTCATGAACTTGACCAGTTTTACAATACCCATTAATCAAAGAATTGCAAACAAATAAATTCATCTTCAATCCTACCTTCAGCATCTCATCCCTGACCCTAATAGCATCATCCATTTTACCAACTTTACAATACCCATCTATCAACGCACCATAAGCATACTCATCAACAACCACTCCCTCCTCTTTCTCCATCTCTCTAAGCACCTTCTCTGCTTCCTCCACCTTACATTGTTTACAATAACCCTTAATCAACAACGTAAACGTAACCTTATTTCTCATAACCCCCCTTTCACTCATAAACTTCAAAACCCCTTTCGCCCCCTCTACATCTCCCAAACTAACATATCCATCAACCAAACTATTGTAGCTAACTACATTCAATTCAAACCCTAACTTCTCCATTTCCTTAACAAATTCCACTGCTCTCTCCACCTTCCCCGCCTTACAATATGCGTTGACCATAATTGCACGAGTAAAAACATCAGGCACGATATCTAACCTTCTCATTTGATCATAAACTAGAACTGCAGTATAACTCTCGCCCCTTTTAGCTAAATTACTCAACAAACTATTACAAGACCGTAAACTCGGTTTACGACCGTACTTCCCCATGTTATCAAACACGTGGAGTGCATTCTTTACCATTCCTTTCTCTGCATATACTTTCAAAATCATATCAAAAACTAACGGAGAAAACTTAAAGTCTTTATAAATCCTAACAAGCTCATCAAAAACAAGAAAAGAGGTGTAATTATTCTTACAAAGACAAGCCAGTTCATTTAAATACGATCTGGTCTCATCGTACATTCGAGCTCGAGATAAAATGTGAACAAGTTTACAGTAAGATTTAACGTCCGGTGTAAAATTAGGTTGCTTTGTGGCTAATTGGAAGAAATTAAGACAAGCTTCGGGATTTAACTTGAGTTTAACAAGGATGGAGTCGACAAGGCTGTCAGAGAAATGGAAGTTGAGTTTTCTCGAGGGCGTCAAAACGACGTAGGATCAGGAGACGAGAGATGCGGTCGTGGAGTTCGGGTCGGGGAAGGTTGGATTCGTGGCGGGGTTTCCAGTGGATTGATTTGCGGAGAGAGGAGAGGAGCGGGAGAAGGGGACGGGATTGGAGAATGCCTGAGCATTGAGATTTGAGTTTATTGGATTTGGAGATGTACACGGAGAGAGCATCATAGCGAAGGGATCGGCAATGTTTTGGCCATTTATGAGTTTGAAAGAGGAGACTGCATTTCTATGAGGGATGGAAGTGAAGAGTTTGAGCCGAATGACTGTCTTGTCTCGCTGTCCTGGCTGAAGGGCGTATTTCACAGGTCCGACCCGACCCGACCCGGCCCATGTTTGCTTACTAGTATCAGCTGCATTTAATTTAATATTATTTTATCCTTAAAAAATAGTATTTACCTCTTATTTTTTCATTTTCATTTTCATTTTCAAATAAAAAGATAACATGAAATGAATTAAAATAATCAAATTATCAAACATTAATTAATCTTCAAATTAAAAACAAAGTTAATTTATTTCACAGAAGTAAAAATACTAATTTATAATTTACTCCAAAACCATCCTTGTTTTATCTTACTTATCAGTTAAAGTTATTTTGAAAATAGCTAAGTATACCATAGTTATCAATACTGTTCTGGTCTCCGTTCCGGTTTTTTGAGTGGAACAGAACGTTACGGTTTCGGAGCGTTCCGGCGTATCGTTTCGGTGTCGTACTGTTCATATATAATTAATTATATATATATATATATATATGAAAAAAAATAAAATATTAATTTAACAAGCATAATTAAAATTTGAATTCTTTTTTATTTAAAATATTTTGGTGTTTTTAAATTATTTTGATGTATAGATGTCAAAAATAATTTTTAAAAAATAAAAAAAATATTATTTTGATGTATTCTTGAACAAAAATTATTTTCAAAATCGACATCAATTACATTCTCAAATAGACTCCTAGTTTGTATTTCAAAGTGTTTTTTTTTTTTAAAACAGTGAAGTATTTTTTATTTTAAATTATTTTTTTGTGGTTTTATATTATTTTTTTTTGTGTTGGTGTTAAAAATAATTTTTAAAAATAAAAAATATTATTTTAATTTATTTTTAAAGAAAAATTATTTTTAAAATTATTTTCAATTACGTTATTAAACAATTATTTAATAATTTTTTATCCGTCGATGTCAGTGAGTTTTATTCTATAGATTTTCATCATTTAAGCTCTACATCCCCGTTCCAGTCTTTTCTATATGGTATGAACTGGACAACCTCTCAAAAGAAAAATCTCAGCCCCAGACCATTTACAACGGGAGCTTTCTCTTTTTTCTCTCTTTCGGCGTTGTTTTGATTTTGAATCCGGAACGGCACGCTTGGGACGGAACCGAGACGTTCCGGCCGGAATTTTTGGAACAGACCGGAATTAAAATCGATATGAAAATAACACTGTTTTATCTCGGTTTTTTTTCCAGAACGGAACGGAATATTCCGGCCGAAACCGAACAAAATTAACAACTATAAAATATACAATAAAGACATTTTTCCATTGTACTGGCTGGCATATCAACTTCTCTCTCTGACTTTACTGAATCAACACCACGTTCAAGTTCAACTCACACACACTCTCTCTCTCTCCACCCTCTAGTCTTATGGCTGGTTACTGTGATATGGCTAGTGGTTCCTTTTATTTCTCTTACACTATTTAAATTTCCAAGAAAAATAAGCCAAAGGGGTCCAGGCACTACCCCAGGGCAGCACAACAATGAAGGAAAAGACCCACCTTGACCTGGTAAAAGGATCCTCCATTTTGTCTCTCTTATCGTCTTTTACACCACCATAGTCCCACACTTTCCTCAAAAATCTTACTTTAAGCCAACCCAAGAAAAAAAATATCTTATATTTTAAAAATATGTAGAAAATATAATAAAGTAATGATATTTTCTCCTTCCCTTTTTCTTCCGATGATGATATGATAATGGTGATGATGGAGATTTCTTGTGGAACTTTCTCTTTAGTGTTCATTTCTTGAGTCTCGAGCCATAATCTCTGCAATTTTTTTTATTTTTTTCTTGTTGCCCTTGCTTTACTATTAACTTGTAAGAAGTTTCTCAAAGAAGAAAAAAAACTTGTGAAAAGCTGTTGACCTGTTGCATTTCATTTCGAAAAATATAATAGAGTTGCTATGTATTTTAGCGTGGCAGCTTCTTTTTTATTTACTATTTTTTTTTAACTTCATGTGCGGTGCAGTATACAACTTATTACTGCTATTGTTGTTTCCTTGGAAATTATAGATTCAGATTCTAATACATTTCATTTTCATTGTTTGGTGCAAGGAAATATTAAAAGGGAATTTTGGGGTTTGTACTTAACACTCATTTGTTGCGATATTCTTTCAAAAAGCCTCAAGTGGTGTTGATGTTTTTGAAAACTCCATGGTTTATGTTATATATTTTCTCTACAAATTCATTAGATATGATTTGAAGTTAAGGCACGATTTTTTCCTTACTATTATTTTCAAAAAAATTTCTTTTGTTTTTGGAAGAGTAATTATCACATAAAACCTGCTTGCATATTAATTAATGAGTATTACCTGACAACTGGTGTGGAGCTTGCTTGGGTGTTTAGGGACATCTCATCGAAGAGCTAAGCTTGGGGAGTTAACGACCCTAGAATAGGGGATTATATTATATTATAACACTCCCTCATAGCAAAGCTTTTGTTAGATCAAAACTTGACACAGAATCACATTATCTTGGGCTTAGTTTTTTTTATGAAACTATATCAAGTGGGTGCAGATTTTGAACTCGTGACGTTGGGGTCAACAAGGCTCTGATATCATGTTAAGGAACCATCTCATCTAAAAGGTTAAGCTTGTAGGTAAGGCCCAGAATATGATTATATTATATTCTAACACTTGGGAGCTTTTTCGAGTGAAAGTGGCTGTAGGGGTTTGAGTTATCTGACCAAATGGGAAGGTCAATGTATAGAACAATCTATAGCAAGGTTTTCTTAGATCAAATTGACAAAGAATCAATTATCTGGGGTTGATAAACTATATCAACTGGGGCAATTTTGTGCCCGGGTTGTGGTCTTAGTTGTATAAATAGTCATGTTTCTTCTTCAAGGAGAAGTTGTAAGTTGATTCCCTCTTCTCCAAATATCAATCAAGGACAGAGAGAGATGGGGGGAAAAGAATAAGAAAAAAATGGAGAAATCCAATTTTTCTTATCTTTTGTAAAACATTGGATCCCTGGCAAGCATTTTGAATATTTTTTAATCTATGGATATCCATGGAGTTCAAAAACATTAATTTGCCAAATGGTGTATTTACTCTGCTTTGCGATTTGCTAAGAGCTATTAGCCATACTCATGAAGAAAACAAGGAAATCAATTATGATGCTCAAAGCTGATAGCAATGTTTGTTACTTGGGCAAAAAGATTTCATTAGTTGCTGCCATTCAATGTTCTTGGATCACAGCTCTCATGTGATCTTTTCCACCTTGCAGGTGAAGCTCTGTGACATATGTGGTAGTGGTGGGTTTGGGGAACTTATAGCAACCTGCTCTAAATGTGGAATATCTCAAGAACATCTGTAAGATGATCCTCTCTCTCCCTGTGGCTGGGCAAAATTTACCAGTGTAAATTGGCTAGGCTACAATTTCAATTGTCTGGACCTTCATTTTTTATTTATTTATTTAGCTTCTGATCCCTCGTATAAGATGGTCCCAATGCTTTCAGTATACTCAAGTGGTATCTTACATTTATTATTCTGTTTTATGATTTCATGAGAATTTATGTCGACACTTCTTCTTTTCCAGTTATTGTATGGGAGTTTTGTTCAAGGATACCATAGAAGATTGGATATGTGAAACGTGTATATCATGCACAGACATAGCTTCACCAGTTTCGCTAGGATGTGGCAGGAAGGAAGACTCACAGAATTGCTCTGATGCTTTGCGACATGAATCACATGAAGCTCTGATAATTTCTGATGATTTGCGAGGGGACCCATCATTCTAAAAGGCAGCCTGCAGTAACAACTGGAAAAGTGAAGTTTCTTACAGCTGAAGAAGTCATTAGATTATCATCAGGAACGGCTAAAAAGGAATCTCCTTCAATAAGTAACTTCAGATGCAGAACTATTCATTCTTCTGTCACTTCAAAAATCTCCCCTATTAGGGTGCCTCCAAACCCCCCAAGAATTATCCCTTCACGTCTTATAAAGCCCTCTGTACATGGAAGAATGCAAGCCAGTTCAACAACTAATAACAAGCAGTCTCCAAGAACATCAAAGGGTGATAAGTGTTTTCTTTTCATCTACTTTTGTACAAAATCATTTTGTTAAAGATAACAACTTTGAAAAACTGGAGGCAACAAGCGTGCAAGCTCTTCCTTGTATTTCAAACCATACTTGGCAGCAATTTGATTCCCTTTTCTTTCTTCTTTTCTATTTACAGGAGAGAACTCTTGCCCCGTTGCTGTAGCTATAAATTCTGATGTTGAAGAGAGAGACCTGATGGATATTCTGCCTAAGCTTAGGCTGTATCATCCTCATTTCCCTGCTTTGCATGTGGCTTGGAAGTATGTACTCGTCTCTATTATGTTTTTCTTAAATGTAATGTATATCTTGCTTGGAATCTGATTTTCACCACAAATTGGCCGACCAAGTACATAAAGGGTTTTCCAGGATCTGCCGTTTTCTTTTATCAGGGCCTTCGGTTGCTTGTTTGGCTTTGTAGAATGGTTTAGTTATAACTGTTTATGTTTCATATAACCTTTTACTTGGAGTTTTGGATTTGTAGAATGCTTTCTGAGGTCCCTATTTTTACTGATATGCATTTTACAGAATTCTCTAAAGCATTCCACACTCACATAGAAATTCATTTTGTAGTAACTATTGATTTCTCCTCTCTTTTCTCAAGGGGAGGCTTCAAGTTTGATGTTGCTGCACTACGTATGTTTTATGGTGGATTCCAGGCTCAGCTGCCATGCAGAGTACATAGGAAAGCTTACGAGTCTTCACGGAATATTCCATTAATCCTTCAAGTTAAATTACTTCCACAATTTGATATTTTGGGAAAGACCTATTTCAAGACAGTTGTCCTGATTTTCAGTGATATTGCACTTTATTTTTTCCCTTCTGCTAATATTGAGAGGTACATGGTTTTTGGAATTTAACTCTGTTGATTTGTTTGGGGACATATTTTAGCGCTTACTAAATATATGCCATTGATTTGCAGATCAAAAGAGAACCATGCTAGCCTATTCCAGCTTATGGAAACAGAAAATGCAGCGATAAGAAGTTACATATATGGTATAGAGTTGTTGATATTCACATCTAAACAGCTGCATGTGGACTCACAGGGTAAGCTTTCTGTCCCTTTTTCCAGTTTTTCTTTAGCTATTAGTGAATGAGTATGTTTATGTTAATCTTCTGATCCCTTATCTTTCTTGTTTGAGATCTTAACTAGAGTATCTTTTCTATGTGATTATCTAGAACACTCGTATTGAATTATTGCATCAACCATAAACTGTGTTGTTATTTGTCCTTTTTGTGATTGGACTGGAAGTTCACAGCACCAAATGAATTGCTAAAATCAACCTTTTGTAGCCGTACTGTGAGTAGGGGGGAGGGGAAACAGAAGCTAAAGGACAAAGCACCAAGTTGAGAAAGGAAATGATTATGTTGTGCGTGTTTATGTTTAAATTTGTGCATTTTCCATCTTCGTTATTTTATCTTTTGACAAACATGAGAGAAGCCAAACGCTTTATCTTTTTATTGTATGTTTGCTTGCCTAGTTTTAAATTTGTTTACTAAATAGGTACTCAATTATAGTAATTCAAATTATGAACAGAGATATAACCAATGAACTACTAGTACTATTCATTTCCCTTTACTTTTATGCTCTTAAATTTTTTTACTTGTCAACAACATAGTGACGTGTGTTGATGGACACTAGTGAACTAATAAAACTCACTATTTTTAAATTTCAAAATGGTCACTTGGAGATAAAGAGGTATTTGATCAATAATAGATAGCTTTTAAAATATCTGAAATGGTCTATGTTAAATCCCAAAACATGCCTCCCATAATCCTCTTTAATTAATGGTTGCAGTTTGGAGGTATCAAGAAAGAGGAAAAGGGAATTAGAGTCTAGCGGTTTATACCAGTAAATTCCTTTATGGCCATGCTTCAAATCTCTAGCTTAGATTTAGCCATGTAGCAAAATATTCATTTCAAATCTATGGCCTGTTATGAATTGAAAATATAAAAGCAATTTGAGATTGCATGAAAAACATTAGGCTCTTTCAGATTATTGGAAGGCTCTTGGTGGCCATGTTATCTTTATGAATGTCCAATAGTCTTTGTTGCTGAACATGCGTGAGATCTGCATAATTTTTGTCGAGGTCTTCGTTGACACGATTTGAATTTTTCTTTCACAGATGTTATTGCAAGGTCAGGAATGGGAAACTTCTTATGGGGAGTTTTCCGGCATGCAAAACATGATAAAACTATTTGTAACAAATTCCCTTCATTGGCTACTCCTTTGAGAAGTGAACATGATGACCATGCCAACATGGATAGAGATGAGGCTGTTGACATGGAAATTGACATGGTAGGTGGAACTGTTATAGGTAGGATTGATGTGGCTGTTCCCAAAGAATCATCCAGTAGGTTCTAACAAGGAAACTGTTGATGAAGATACCTTAAAATCCAATATCTTATACTCTTTCAAGGATTTGGATTCCACTGTCGAACATGCAATTTCTAAACCTGAACGAGCTCACCATTTAGTTGCTGAGAAGTTGAGAGGTGATATATCTTGGAAAGTTAGCAGAAGAAACTGGAAATTGGGCACAGAGAATTCGGATTGCTCTGGATGTTGCTAATGGACTTTACTATCTTCACAGCTTCACCGAACCTGCCTATGTGCACCAGGACATAAAAAGCAGCAATGTTATGTTAAACGACAATCTAAGGGCCAAGATTGCAAATTTCAGTCTTGCGAGAGCAGCAACAAGCGCTGCCATGACAAAACATGTTGTGGGCTCTATAGGTTACATGGCGCCTGAGTACGTACGGGAAGGACAAGTGACTCCCAAGATTGATGTTTATGCTTTTGGAGTCGTTCTGCTGGAAATGATCACTGGGAAAGATGCTGTTTTCACACAGGATGACAGGGAAGTCCTACTCTCAACGGCAATAGTTTCTATCATGGAGAATAAAAACCCTGAAGTCGAGCTAGATTTCTCAGTCGATCCTGCTCTAAAAGGAAGTTGTAGGACAGACTTCGCATTATGCTTGGCTAAAGTAAGCGTAGCCTGCTTGATCAAGGAACCAGCAAGGAGACCTGGTATGGAGGAAGTGGTATCAATTCTGTTGAAAATTCAGGCAAATGTACAGAAATCATAATTATTAAACTTCGACTCTGTCGATGAAGCAGCCCAACTATGGTGTCCATCACTAAGTGAAACTAATTGGAAAGCAGAAACCATTTCAAAGTAAAAGTCATTTGCATGTAGGTTTTTCTTATTCCCACCATTCTATCCTCGTCAATTCTTTTTTCACATGTACAAAATGATGGTGATTGCTTCTTCATATAGCTTTTCTCATTGAAGAGTTCCACAGTGAGCACAGAGATGAAAGAATGAAATTCAATAATAAGATTAGTAATGTATCAAACAAAAAATAACCTATTCAATGTGTCACTATAGCTTAAGAGGCTTAAAAATCAGCTCTCCTGCAGCTACTCTCTAGATAATCAATTCCTATGTGCTTCGGCCCTGGGATCATACAGGGAAAGGCCGAGGTTTAACGATGGATAGCAGAGTATAGTGTGAAATCACTGTTCAAAAACTCGGTATGGAAAGCTCTCTGTCATTTGTCCAGTACTTGCTCAGTGGCTCTTTATCCATTTCCATACACCCAAGTGCGTGATTCAGTATGAGACGTGAGATAATTCAAGCTTAGAACTTCAATATGGAAACTTCCCTGTCATTCGTATATGGTCAAGTGTCCTTTCGAGGCCATATTTCCTCACTGCTTGCTGGCCAGCCCTATATCCACGTCCATACACGGGGGATGTATCTGATTCAATTTGATGCTTGAAGAACTCCCCAAGCTTTCTCTCAAATGGAGATCTTGTACCATTTCTTGTTTTTCTGGGAGCAGAGGATGACGCAACATTCCTGCCTGAAGTGGATGCGAGCTCTGAATCTAACCACATGTGTGCAAGCACCTGACAAATGCCCTCCTCAACATCTTGATCGAGAGTTCGGATACCTTTCAGAAAAACAGAAAATGTCAGAATCACAAAAAAACAGACCCCGATACTTTTAATGAAACAATTGCACAAGTGAAATTATTTAAGGGTCATCCATCAATTAACATTTGCTTGAGCAAACTACAGGGAAAATAAACCAGCATTTAAAGGTCAAATCTTGATGCCAATATATGAAAGAAAAAAGAAAAAAAAATGACTACAAAGCATGGGATAAAGAAGCACCTTTCAGCCGCATCCATGCATGCATCATCTCATGAGCTAGGATCGACCCCGTAAGCAACCTGAATTGATCAAGATTTCAAGACATGCATAAAACAAATGCTATTAAAATACAGAACTAATGCAGATTAGAAATCTTCCACTAAATATCCATGAAGCATGTCAAAGAAATGAAATGATGTGTTAATTTCTAGTTCCTCCTGCATCTTCTTGTTATAAATTGTGGCCGAACTATTTAGTATTCAAATACTCGCATACAGACAATGAATATTCGTTTCTATTTCCTATTATCTGCTTGTTATTCAGTATTTTCATGGATCCCTCACGTAAAAGTGTAGCAGAAAAGTGACGAAGGATATACCTTGGGAGGCCATACAAAATCAGAATTGCAGTAACCTCGCAACGACGTGTTAGTTTGTAAGGCTCTGTTGTCATACTCGTGAGTTGGCTCCCTGCTCCAAACCTTGGCTGCCTTGATACCTGATGATTCAAGGTGATTGCAATATAAATTTCCTAAGTTCCAACTACAGAAACCAAAATGAAAAAGAAAATGAAAATGGAAGATTCCTAAATTTCTTACTGTGCTAATGGTTTGCTCCTCAGAAAGGCAAAGTCCTCTAGTCTCTGGTATGTGGTAATGGCCCTGTCCAAGAGTTAGAAATTACAAAACCAACTTAGCAAATTAAATTGCTTGAAAACAAATTCCACTACCAAATTCATGGAATAAGTAATTTCCCATTTTTTTATGGGTTCAATAATGTTTGGCATGGTAATTCAGTGAGATGAAGACAGAACAATGTTTGGCATGACTTAATATATCAGAAGATCGTTAATAATGGCTTGATTCTGTACATGGGCAGAATAATCTTCGAGAGAAGACAATTATATAAATTGGAAATAGCTTCAATGTGTAGTTAGCCAATTATTTCCAAAGAAAAGAGTCAGGCAGGCGATGCAAAATCTTTTCAATGCATTTGCCCTTACATTTTTTTCTCCAACCCGGGCTTCATTCAGTGCTTGTCTTTCAACCAAGAGTAGTGGAACATACTGCTCCACTTTCATATTTAAACGTTCATAAAACTCCTGTATATCAAGATAAAGAGGTTGGCACTCCTTGGTATCCAGGACTGCTGAGTCCAGGCACTCAAGACAGAGCTTCCGACCATCATCAAGGGAAATATATCCAGTGTCTCGTGGCTGCATGTGACGAGAAGATGCATTATACTCGTGAATTACTTTTCAGAAAGCCAGTTCAACAGGATTTTACTTAGTAAACTTAAAAAGAAGTTTTTGCAAGCGCAAGGAATTCATCCAGACTAACCTCCATTCGCTCACAACTGCAACACCGAGGAGTACCATCATATTCATGAGAAGGACAGTACTTCTGGATCCAAAAAGGACTTGCCCTGTATTCAATAAGACCATCTGGGTTTCTTGGAATCTGTCAAAGGATATATATATACAAAAAAGCAACACCAATTGTATATGAGTAATGTACCTGAAATTTTATGATAAGTACATTTACAAATTGCAGTTTTATCAATATAAAACATGATAAGCATATCACATTGATTTTAAAATGATTAACACCTTTTGGATCTCTAGCCTCTGCAAATCCCCCTCAACTCGTAAACAACCTCAGCAATCTCATTCACAGTTATCATCCAAGTACAGTAAGCATCAATGTTTCTTAAAACAATGAAGTGTGGGCTCATTTAAGAAAAAAAAGTTCTAATGAGAATCCTTTGGCTTGACCTTCAAGAGCATTCACAAATAGTTCTGATCTATTACATTAGCAGAGAGGTGTTCAATTACAAAAAAAAAAGGCAGGACAAAAATTCTTAGGAAAGTATTTTTTAGTTTAACCATTATAAAAGTAGAGTAGTTTCTGATGAAACAGTTATAAAAATTTATTTGCCCAAACTTGGCCATTCATACAATGAAATGAAACACACAACTTTAATTGGACGAATAAACAGAAGATTTCTAGGATAGATACTTACAAAGAGTTTACAGACTTCACATCGTGGACGGTAATGCTCTTTGCAGCACGACTTATGATAAGGGTAATTTCCACTCATCGAGAACTATATTGAAATAATGCACTTAAATTTATCCATTGCATATTACTATAATAATAATTCAAAAAAAAATCTATGGAAGGGTCTACAGAATCAACAATCTAATATATAAGCAAATAACTCGGAATTTCATTTTTCACCTCGTTATCAGAAATTGGTAGGCTGCAAGCATGGCAACGGAAACATTCTGGATGCCAAAATGCATTGAGACAATTCAGAAATCTTCCCTGGCCAATCTCTGTATTGCAACCAGCGCATATCCTAGCCAAGAATTAAGAAATTATTTACATATGCTAGTGACAAAAGAAGTAAATATAAAAAAAATGAATAAAATGAATTCATAGAATAAAAAATAACATTGAGGTGTGGAAATTGACAATGAATCAAGGACCAAACTTAATCTGTTATAGAAATAAGATACCTGAACCCCATTGGAAAGTGAACAGGATACGGCTGATATGTGTTCCCTTGATACGGAATTCCATTCCCATATTGAAGAATTCCATTTCCATATCGAGGAGAAGATTCGACGTTCAAACTTTCTTGTAAGGCTTTGGCAAGTTGTTCATCATCTTTTACTTGAATCTCATTATCTATCCATTAATTTGAGAAACTTATTAATATGCTGTGGTGTATTGGATCATAAGATGTAAAGAGAATGAAGCAATATGATAAAACAGAGCTGAAAAGGCAATGATGCACTGCAAAATATTACACTGGACGAAAAAATGAATAAATAAACCAATTCAGAAAATCAAATAACAAATAAAATTTATTGGCAAAGGAATCCAGAAGATGAATCAAACAAGGTATAGGAATAACAGTGGGAGTGTAGTGAGAGAACCAATGAGTTCTGCTGATAGCATCAGACTGCAATATTGCTCACCAATGACATGATATCCATTTTGACTGTCCTCTATAAGGGATAATGCAATAGCACGATCTATATTTTCATTTTCCAGCTCCAACCATGCTTCCTGTATTCATTATGCAAACTGAAAAATGTCAAAGCAAGAAGAGCAGATCAGGGATTGGACTTAACTACCACAAAATTTCAACCAAGCCTATTCTATAGGTAATAGTCGATGTAAAAGCTACAGGCTGCCAGCAAAGGAGAAGTATTATTTTATGCATCTCCCGCTACAATTAGCAACGGTTTAACAAGAAAGATCAAATCAAGTGGGTGAATACCCTTGAAGTAGAAGGCGCATTATAGTTAGCATCCGGTTCATAATCCCCATGATAATGCCCTCTTGAAATATGGTGACGGGACCCTTTAAAAATCTTGCTAAGCCAACCCATATCGTGTATGTTTATTTGCTCATGATCATCAGATTTCTTAACTGCACAATAAATCAATCAGTCAATCAAAGGAGCCAAAATAAAAGACGCAAAATGCAGCAGGCTTAGCAATCACCAGCTAACAGAAAGCATTCACACAGTGATACTGGCATGACATGAAACTTGCGGGACTGTTCATAAGAGGAAAGGAAGAAAAGCCTCCGCTTTGCAAACAATTCCCAAACTTGACATGAAAGCTTCGAACTTGGTCTACATTCTACATTGCAAGCAATACTCATATTCAATATGACTGTGGCAGCTAAGCATCCCTGCAACCCACTGATTATGTGTTTCCAAGAAACTTAATTCCAATACCAGGGATAACCAACTCTATAGCTATTCCTATTCAACAGCCAGCGCAAAAATACGAATAGGCTATATCAAGAAAAATCACCAACCAGGCATTGTAATGCCCCGGAATGTTTCGGCTACAAAATATGTTCATGGACATCAACAGTCCTCAACGCCCACCAGCTCAAATCAATATAAGAGAGAAAAAGGGAGATAAAAGGATTGATTCTTCCCGCTCAACATGCCCATAAAATTCATGACACAAAACCTTTTGATTTCAGGTTCTGAATAGAAAGAAAAAAGAAAGGCAAGGAAAAAATCAAATAGTGGAAGATATTCACCTATTACAGAAACAACACAGATCAGATTAGACCCCAATCTGCTCTACAAAATTTCCAGTCTCGAAAAGAAAACTATTTTCTTGCTGCTAACAACACCTTTTCTCTCTCTCTCTCTCTCTCTCTCTCTCTCTCGCAGTCTTTCTCCGTGTCTTTTGTGTATAAGAGAAAAATATCTATAAGAAAACCAATTAACAGAATTATTATATGCAGAAGATTTGGGATTTGGAAAGTGAGTTGGAGATAGTGTATAGAGTTAAGAAACATGCGAGACAAATACGCAAAGAATTGAGAACTGCCAGAATTGTACGCAATTTCAAAGTCAAATTTGTACAGAGAAGCAAAACGTGTTGGGTTTATTTATTTGGATTTTCGTTAATAAGCCCAAAACACCCCGATGATTGACGAAGTTTAATCGAAACCCAACTGTAATAATCTAACAAAGATTCAGAATTCAATACTGTGACTTGATTTTGGTTTCGCAGAACATATATTTTGCATGTAGGGTCCCTGCTCATCTTCGACAAGGAGACTCCAGCCAAAAATATATTTGTCTAGTTGGCAAGGGGTCTACAGTTTCGCCGAACTTTGAAGTCCCAAAACAGTTCTCTAGTTAATCTGTAATTGTTCTAGAAGTATCCATTGCTCAATATTTCATTTAAAATACATTTATTAATTTGTAATTATATATTAAAGCTAATATGATTTTTATTGCTATTTTTTGGACAATGGTTTCAATTTAGTAAACTACTTAAATATATTAATTATCAATTAGCATATATAGCTTTAATTTTTTAGCTTTAAATAATCAAATTAAAGACAAGATTTTAATCGAGTTTTAGCCCGAGTGACATGTCCAACCTCCAAATTTATAACAAAGTTAAAATAAAACAACTGTGTTCTTCTTGAAACAAAAGGTACGGACGATACCTCTTCTTCCTCGAACATGCACTATCCTTTTTGTCCTTTCAGATAGAAAAATATGAGTAGCCGACTTTTTAGGCGTGCATGCTTCGAAGCTCTGCCTTTTCACACGTCGATCATTTAATCTATCGGTCAAAACAATAAACGCGTCCATTTTGTTTGCATTTTTTCTTTTCATGGACTTTGACTATTGGGAAATGAAAGGGTTCCAATTTATGCCTAAGATACAGAGGAAATTAAACAAACAAAAAAAGCCCGATTTTCATACAATTAACTACATTCTGTGCATTTCTCAAACCCTTAGAAGGGGTCAAATGATCCAGTTTTCAATTTTGGTCGGCCAGGTGATCCAATTTGAAATGTCTCGGTGGTCATTTAGCCAATGTCAGCAATGTGGCTTCAAGTGAACAAATATTAAAACCGATATGTTTATCAGCTGTAGATAGATAGATAGAGCGAGAGATGATAACGTCTACACAAAATTCGGATACCTCAAAAGATTCTGATTGGTCTACGCAAACGTAGTCATAATTTTAAAATTCACTAATTAGACCGGGTTTAAACTCAATTAAAAGCTCATATAATCCTAGTTTTGCAGGGGGTAACCGTCAAGGTTGGAAATACCTTCAATTAATGTTGGAAAATGTTTTTCTTGTATTCTTAATTATTGTCAGTCATATTTGGGTTTTGATTATTTTATTGCTTGTTTTTGGATTTTTATGTTTGTTTATATCACTATGTAAACAGATTATGTTTTTTTTATCATAATTTTATGAATTATATACTTTGCCTTCTAGATTATGGTATGACACAAAAAAGCACAAGCTGATACCACAAAGAAAAGAAAAAACTGATTTCTATTGGCAGGTTATGGCTGTTCATTAACTTTCAAGCAGAGGTGAGCTTTAACTGGCTTGTGATCTGAACTGTGAATGTCATCGACAGACTCGTAAGAATGCAAGCTTGCCCTAATTTCCTCCATGTCTTGAATCTTGAACAAGATTCGATCTGTCCATGATGGGACTCGGACCTGCGAAGTTAACACAGGAGAACCAAATTTATGTAATGATCGGTCGCCAACCATCGAGTCAAAGAAACAGCTAATTAGAAATTTAGAAGAGAACATTCTGTGAAGACCTTGTAACTTGTATCGTAATTGCTGCTCCCAACATCGTACTTGTATGTTG
This sequence comes from Salix viminalis, assembly GCA_029228465.1. Lineage (NCBI taxonomy): Eukaryota > Viridiplantae > Streptophyta > Magnoliopsida > Malpighiales > Salicaceae > Salix > Salix viminalis. The sequence continues at coordinate 9,683,656 of CM055439.1, forward strand.
GTTTAAAAGTCAATGTCCCTTCGCAGTATCCATCAAACACCTGTCCTCTTTCAGCTTCTTGTAAGAGTTGATCTTTGCCGGTGAGCAACTGCGCGCATTATGATCAAAATTTGATCACGTCAAATTTAATTTTGGTTGATAATAGTCATGAAAATATCTCATTTAAGAGTTTTTATTGTTAGGTGAGATATCAAAATATGATTAATATTATTCTCTGACACATCTTCTCAAGTGAAAATTATTTGAAATTAAAACTTGTATAGATTCACACTAACTTTGTGTTTGATTTTTGACAAATAGAAATGAGGGTGGTGAGATTCAAAATAATGATCGCTAAGTCAATCAAAGCTATGATACTAAGTTAATAAATCATCTCGTTTCAAAACTTAAATTGTTAAATGAGATTTTAAAATATGATTTATATTATTCTCAAACAATAATGTGATAATAATATTGTCATGTGAAGATTTAACTTACTCTGTGAAGGTTTTTCTGTATAAGATTTCTGACCGGATGTGTTTTTATCCCTTGTATTCTGTAATTAAGATCTCCCAGCCATACGGTGACTTGAGCAGGCTTGCTGTGAGGATTCCTATGCTTGGAGAAAAGGCTGTGTGATATGTGTCTGCATTGTGAATTTCTCTCTTCCACGTTACGAGCATGAGCTGCATTCACGACAACAATCCAGATTGTATATCGATATTCGACATAATTTATCAGCAGTAATTACTAGTAGAGAATCCGTGCGTTGCTTCATACAAGGTTATAAAATCTATTAATGTTTTAATTGATTTAAAGTTAATAAAATTAAAATAAATAAACATTAATTGTAGTATTTAATATCATATGTGTTTTTATTTTTAAGTTTAAATGTATATCATGAAATGATAAATGAAAAAAAAATGCAATTAATTGCTGATGTCACCTCATAAAATCTAATTGAAAGAATGCAAAAATCGACTGTGCAAGGACGTTTTGGCAATGTAATGTTGGAATAGCGATCTTCATAAGTGAGTCTATAACTTAAATCACGCTGTAATATATCCTAGAAAACCAAAAAATTGAACTCTCCTCTCTCACTCGTTATTCAGGACATTGACCGTTTTATATAAAATTATAATTTAAAGGATCAAAGTGTAAGAAATTGCATAAAATTTTCGAAAAAAAACACTTCATTTTTTTTTGGTAAGTTTTGTTCGCCAAAGCACGAACTTAGCTGCAGCAAAACCATATGTAGTTTCAGATTCTTCCTTGCAATGTAATTTATAATTTGTAAAAGATAATTGAGATTAAATATATGTTGGCATTTTCAAGACACAGAGGAAAAAACAATTGAGCTGAGGACTCTGCCCATGCGTGTACTGGGATCGCCATAAATCGAGACGAGGAACGTATAAATGAAATCGGGGTCGTACCGGAAAGATGGCAAGAGATGAACACCATTCGGATGCCATTGTAGCTCATGCGGATTGCCACAGCTCCTTTCTTTCTTCCAATCAATCCTCCACACCCACCAACAGAATGCTTATCCACCTTCAATTCTGAACCAAGTGTGTCTCAATAAAAATTCAGAAGATATATATATATATATATATATATATATATATATATATATATATATACAGAGAGAGAGAGAGAGAGAGAGAGATGGAGATGGAGAAGTAATTTCAACTCTGGAAATTAGATGACTCACCTTTGATAAAAATCCCCGAGTTCTGAGTTCCAAATACATAAAGCTGAAGAGATTGCATGATTGCCTTTCCTAGCAGGCTTCACTTCAAAGTTAGGGTTTTTTTTAGTGCAAATAGTTTCGTCAAAAATTATTAGCATCATGTTGGTGAAGAATTCAAAGTACCTCCAATAGTTTGAACATCTAATAAACTACGTACTATAGTGGCTTTCTCATATGCATAAAATTAGTTTTTTTCTATTTTATTTATACAATAAGCATTTCCTAGCACCATATAATATATTACAGATTTGGCATGCCCATATAAATGTCGTTATCAATACATTAACAATCTACTCCATTGAATATCCACATATATTAAACTTGATCTAGAAAACAATTATACTAGTGAGCTGGGTGAATTAATATAGATAAATTTAAAATGATAATTAAAAAATAATTAAGATAGTGATGTTTTGAAAAAAATATAAATTAAATTTTAATCAGATTGTAAATTAACATATTAAGTTAATTAAATTAAATTTTATCTAATTTAATTAAAAATTGAAGCATAAAACCAAGTTCAGATATAACCAAGTTAACTAACAAGTTAATAGAACTACCATGAACATCTGTACATTTAGAATTATTTGTTGGGACGTTAATAGGATTTTGGATTTGCAGTCCATTTGATCAAACACCACTGACCCAAGACATGGATGACATGAAACGAATAGTTTTTGGGCCCATCCTTATACGCTACTGGGCTAATAATGGGCCACTGTAAACTGAATGGTTATATTGAGTTTTTCCATGCAGATGGTGACACATGAAAATGAAAATTGAAAGGATGTCCATGGCCAGAAGCTATCACAAAAATTCAGAAAATCGAAAGCCATGAAAATTTAGATGGCTCTATCATTTGAAAGAACACTTCATATCTATTTTGTGGTCTTGATCCTCTCTATCCACACTTACGGTCTCCTGCTTCTCGAAGCAAGAGTTGTTCAAAAAAACAAAACTAAAGGAGCTTTTAGAAGAAGAAGAAAAGGAAAATTAAGCTGGGTGGTTGGCTTACACATGAGTATCCGCAAGTGCTGCCTGCAATAATGGCGCGATGTTTTTTCGAGGCACCTCTTGCAAACCTACCACTAGTAGATCAGACTTGGAGTTGCTCCCGACCAGCTCCACCAAGTCTTCATAAACAGCCTATAAAGCAACACGATCGATCGAATACATCATAGAAAATCATTAATGAGCTTACATTAATTACGATGATTAATTAACAAACAGTGTGTGTGTGTGTGTGTGTGTGTGTGTGTGTGTGTGTGTGTGTGTGAGAGAGAGAGAGAGAGGGAGGGAGGGAGGGAGAGAAGCCTGGTAATTTTTTATCAAGCGTGAGGGATTTTTTACCTGTCCATTCATGTTCCAGGTCACTACGCAAATGCAAAGGTCTGAATTTCCTGAGAAGTTGCAGACCTTATTCACCTTTAAAGTCTTTATTCCTTCATGATGAGTATTATGATCCATGGAATCCATTTGCTTCCTCGTGAACTTAGATCTAATTAATATATATATAAAAGCATGAACAAACCGATACTTAAGATCAGCACACCTTTAACTATACGAGGAAGAAGAAAAGAAGCCGAGAAATTATATTAATTAAGCTTGATGCTTACCTCGTACAAGCACAAGTTGTGTTCCAATTTCCCATTTCTTTCTTTCACTTGATCACCACACTACAGAGGCAGCTAGCTGTTCCTAAGTTGTAAATCCCATGCAGTACTGCCTGGACAAAATGCAGAAATGTTTTGATAGAGGTAGATGGATAGAGGGACAAGTAGCTAGTTCATTAGACTTCACGTAAAATGAGAAGTTAAACATATAAGTGGAGAAATTTTGGCGTTGTGGCGGTGAAGTTGGAGAAATTATAAGAAGTCAAGCATCTCAAATATATCTTCGGGATTTGATCACAAATTTCTCTTGGTGTTAGGTTAGGAATTATTGACTTTGGAACCAACTTCTACATATCAACTTAAAAAGGACCACATCTTGTTTACCCTTTTGTCCACGTACGTACTTCCTCTGAGATCATAGCAAATCTAGTGAACGATGATGAACAAGAGAGATTGAAAGATCTTCGAGCAAGGGAATCATACGGTGCACTATTGCTTAATTAATTCTCAAGTGCACGTGCCAATGAGCAAGCACCCGTGATAAAATGTCTTAAATCTCGAAAGCTTTCCCATACATTGCCGAAGGGATCCGTCTTTCTGGCTGCTAGGGAAGGAAGTACTCGTTCAAATTTGCCTTTGATTTGAAAAAGAGAAGTTGTAGAAGCATATGAATTTCCATAATTTGTCGTGCTGAACTCAACTTTAAACGTTAAAACGTGTGTGGATGGGAGATTGCCAAACATGTCCCAAATACTTACTTCTTCCAACTCTGGTTAATATGCAAGACAGATTTTGTGTTTTGTGTGGTTCCTGACCTCACCTACACATATTAACCATTAAGTTCAAAATCAAAAGGTGAGCTTTCAGTCGATAAAAAAATTAGCTAGGAGATCAATCCTTAACCTATTTTTATTTTAATTTAAGTCTTAATTTTATTTTATTTTTGCCTTTTTATGGTTTCTGTTTTAAAGAAATTATAAATTGTAATTTTTTTAATAAATTTTTTTTGAAAAATGTTTTTTAATGTATAATGATTAAATAAATTTCTTAAGACTAAACCCATTGTTTTTTGTTTTATCATGTTGAGGTTGTTTGTTTTATCATGTTGAGGTTGTGTTTGAGTTCTATTTCAATACATAAAAATATCCCCACAAAATATCCTTTTTAGTTAGACCAAAGACAAAAGCCAAAAACGAATAAGCTTTAAAATCAAATGCAAATAAATAAAAATTTATTTCTTAAGCCTAAACCCATTGTTTTTTTTGTTTTATTAATTATGTTGAGGTTGTGTTTGAGTTTTATTTCAAAATACAAAAATATGACTACACTGTTGTTTTAACACTTTAATAACCCGCTATCATTAACCTCAATGACCCAATTCAAGAATTTAAACATTCTATCTTTCTCGAATCAACAAAAAAAATTTAAGAAAACTTCTAACGACAAGCAAATCAAGATGATAAAGTCCTTAGTTAGCAGATAATGACAGTGGAGATTGAGTTTGCCCTTGGTGGGTGTAATGGCCGTTCGCATGGTTGGGTGTCTCGCAAACTTGCGGTGGTGGTGGCAGCCATAGTTGCCTTTGTTATTACTGACGCCCATTGAAGCAGGTAGGAGGAGAAGGTGTTTGCGGGTTACGAGTGCCAGGTTGCATTATCTAATCTTTTTTGTTTAATTAACGTGGGATATATAAGTCAATTTATACGTATCTTAGTTAATTTTACAAATTCTAAAATTAACGATCATATAAATTTATAGTGATTATCATATTAATAATAACAGTGCTCAAACATAAAACTATAAAAAGAGCAAATCTAACACTGAGTCACTTGCTAAATATTTAGATTATCTAATCTTGAATTCAAGGGTGAGTGTGAACCATTTGACTTTAGAGCCCACGGTGATGTGGTTTATTGGCTTAGGAATGAAGAACAAAATGAAGAGATGGCCAAGTTGGAATTGTTGCTTAAGAATGAAGAAAATTCTCGGAGAGAGAGGATTGTGAGAGGGTAAAATTGAGAACGTGCCTGGTTGGTTTTCAATTTATCTTCTTCTTCTTTTTCAGGAAAGAGCTGAGTCACGTGACTGGAAGTGTGTGTTTCAGAACACCTGTCACAATATTAGAGGGCGTTTGTTTTATGAAATACTTTACAGACTTTCTAATGTTTATTCATTTTTGAAAAGGTTGATCGAGTGGATTTCGATCAAAGAAGAAACTTCACTCCATTCTAGAAAATATTTTCCGAATCCTTAAAAATAAAATGATTAAACTGTCTGTGAAGTAAAAAATTGTTAAATTAGGATCTATGAACATTTATATTGTTTTTAATAATAAAATTTTATATTTTAATTACTATTAAACAATAATTAGGGTGTATATTGGACGTGTTTGGACGGTTAGAATCATCTATGCAGCCTCTCTCTTTTTTCCTCTTATTTTTTATCTTCTCCTTGACATATGCACTTAAATTCCTAACTTTTCAAAATAGGTCCTCATTTTTTTAAGAAAAAATATGATTTTTTTAATCTTATCAGCCGAATCAAAATCAAAACAGGCAGACCGTTATCCGTGAAGATCACAGGCCCTCGAGAGGTTTTATAGCTTGGGCTGGGTTTATTTTAGTTATTCATTTGAGCCTAATAAGTTGGCTGGCCATCTCAATATTATTTACCAGTTTAGACGAGCAAATAAAACTCGATTATTTTATATTTTTTATAATCTGATTCACTTGTTATTTTATTAAGAGTAGATATCCGGGTCAACAAGTTTGATTTAGGATACCTGGCTCACTTGTTACTTTATTAAAAATAGATATTCGGGTGGATAAATTTGGTTTAAGATACCTGACTTGTTACTCTATTGAGAATAGATAAATGGGTCGACAAGTTTGGTTTAGCATAACCGGTTCGTGACAACGAAGTATAGGATTTACCACGTTGGAGGATTACAAGAAGAGCTCGGCTCTCTCCTTTCAATTCCATTTAAATTACCGCTGCTCCTCCACCTCTCAGGCAATTAGTCATCAAAGTAATTCCATTCAATTACTGTGCAACATAAACCAGTTCCATTTAATACAGTAAAACACGCGCGAATTCTCTTCTTTATTGCATTTTCAATCATTTTCCCTTCAAGATTTTAAACCCTGAAACACCCATTCGAGCTACCATCTTCCTTTCGCTGGTGAAACAGATTTTGTTGGGTTTGGAAATTTCCTTGAGAAAATCTAGCTTAACGTCAGTATTGCTGTAAGTAGCTCCTGTTCTTGTGACTGTATTGATTTTCTGTTAACACCCACTGTTCTCGATAAATGGTTGCTGAGTTGTTGTTTTTTTGTTAATATATTAGAAGCAAAGAGAACCACCCAACTTCCCGCGTGAAATGGACACGGAGATGGACAGAATTAGCAGCTTGCCTGGGAATGTTTTAGACCAAATTTTATCAGATTTGCCGATTAGAGATGCAGTGAGAACTAGTACTTTATCAACAAAATGGAGGTACAAATGGTCTCATATTCCTCATCTTGTGTTTCGATACTCAATGCGTCTCGATACCTTCAGAAGATCAAACTGTAGCCAAGAATAAGCTTGTCAGTATTATCGATCATGTTCTTTTACTTCACAATGGTCCAATCTACAAGTTCAAACTATCTCACCGCGACCTTTTAGGTGTTAGTGATATTGATCGGTGGATTCTTCACTTATCTAGAGGTTCTACCAAGGAATTTGTACTTGAGATATGGAAGGGGCAGAGGTACAAGCTGCCTTCTTGTCTGTTCTCGTTCGAGAACCTGATTCATCTGGAACTATTTAATTGTTTGCTGAAACCTCCTTCGGCTTTCAAAGGATTCCGGAATTTGAAGAGCCTTCACCTTCAGCACGTTACCCTGGCACAGGAGGTGTTTGAGAATCTAATTTCTAGGTGTGCTCTGCTCGAGAGGTTGACATTGATGAACTTTGATGGTTTTACTCATCTTAAAATCAATGCTCCCAATCTTCAATTTTTTGACGTTGGGGGTGTTTTTGATGATGTCAGTTTCGAGAATACTCTTCTGTTGACCCAGGCTACCATTGCATTGTATGAGAATGTCAAAAAATGACCAGAACGTGTGTCGTCGGAGCTCTAGTAAATTGCTCAGTTTTTTTGTTAATCTGCCCCGTATTCGCAGGCTTAAGCTTCATAATTACTTTCTTAAGGTAATTTCTCCACCAATCTTATTTATAGTACATCTGTCTCCCTTGTAATGTTAAGATTTGAAAATTTAGGTTTTATGCATGCATGCATGTATGTATAAGGGGTTAGTGGAAAAACACCACCTTATTATAAGATTTACAGGCTATTCCATTTCCATCATTTGTTTCTCTTTTATTTCCTCCAGAATTTGGCTATGAGCAAAATTCCAAGCACGTTGCCAAAATCATGGGTGGATTTGAACTACATTTCTATACACATAAATTTCAATGACTTTGAAGAGAATTCTGTTGCCTTTTGCCTCTTGAAAAGCTGCCCCAACTTGCGAGAAATAGAGATGTTGGTAAGTGACCTCTTGTGTGCTTACGTGGAATTTAATTTTCATCGCATCATATGATATTTTTTAAGAAAAGAATGTCTGTTCAGTTTACATCCTATGCCACCACATCCTTGTAGGGTCGCCCAGAGGAAAAGGCTGTTGTGGGACCACTGACTGGTTTGCTGGGGAGATGACACTTGGAAGAGCCTGTTTGGCCAGCTGCGACAGGTGAAAATAGCCGGCATCTCTGGCACCCGGTCTGAACTCGATTGCATCAAGTTTCTGCTTTCAAAGCTCTCCTGTGCTTGAGCAGATGACTGTTAGGCCTGCTCCCAAACGAGGGAGGATTGGAGTTGGCAAAAGAATTGCTGCGTTTTCGGCGAGCCTCGATCCGGGCAGAAGTCATTTATACGGAGCCATAATGATGAACTGTGTGGGTTGGGCAGGCACAGTTGCTGAAAAATACTTCCTATCTAAATGTATATAGAAAACACACCTTTTCGGTGTCTGCAACAGGGATGAGAAATAAACTGAAGAACTGATTAAATCGAAAAAAATTAACCAAGAAAAATCAAGCTGAAAAAAATACCCTGATTAAACTGATTAGATTTTTTAAAAAAATTTCTGGTCTTGTATGGTTTTCAGGTTTTTAAGTAAAAAACCAGTAAACCAAAAACGAACCGAACCGGTTCAAAATAAAAAAAAATGCTATAATTTCTTTTATTCTTCTGGCCTAGTTTAATTTTCATGGTTAAATGAGAGAAGGAAAAACTTTGTTAAAAAAAATCAAAACTATTTTTTGATTTTTATGTTAAAAAACCGAACAAAAATTGATCAGTTTAAACTTGGTTTTGTTTCGGTTTGGTTTTTTTGAACTTTTTTTTTAGTTTGATTGTTTTTATTGATAAAAAGCTAAACTAGACTAAACCGAAAATAATTTACCCTCTATTTTGCACTATCTATTTATGTTTGACTAAAACACTGGCTAGTTATAATTAGTTAGATGTTATTATTTATTAATCTAAAAATATTAAAAAATAATATAAATTATATTTTAAATTTTACCGGTCAATGTGTGGACGTGTAAGCTTATTACACGTAAGTGACATTCACGTCCTCCCTCTCACCTCAAGTCTCGGGTTTGAATGTTTCCTATCAAACACCAGAGAATAATGACATCCAAGTAGCCCTTCGTGCTCGGCAGGTCGCTTGGAGTTAGGACCGTGATCCGTGAAGATCACAGGCCCTCGAGAGGTTTTATAGCTTGGGCTGGGTTTATTCTACTTATTCATTTGAGCCTAAACAATATTTTATGAGTTTAGATGATCAAATAAAACTCGATTATTTTATATTTTTATAAAAGATACACGTCATGATTTTAATTCAAGATTTATTGTACAGATGATAGATTCTTTGTCATCACATCATGCCCTTGAAGACAAAACAAAAAATGCTTATAATAATAATAATAAAGTAGCCAAGTAGGTTTATACTTTATACCGGGGAGGAGGGGTTATAATAATAATAATAATTATAATTAATAATAATAATAATTATTATAATTATAATTAGCATAAAAAATAATTTTAAAAAAATCCTATTAATTTAAGATAATAAATAACATTAATTAATTTCAAATACAACAACCATAAAAAAAAATATACAATTACTTGAAAAACATAAAATAAATAGTTTAAATTTCAAATCTCAAATACTGTGGGTCTTTTAATTATATTTAAATTTATTTTTTAAATTTAAATATAATTAAAAATAATAATTTTTGTACGGACATATTTGGGTACGATCTTTCTATGATTTTACGATCCGATCTTATGATCCGATTTTTCAGAGTCCTTTTCGATCCGTGTCAAAATCTCGATTTTGACTACCTTGGCTATTAGCACACCATCTTTGTTTATGGGCACAACCTTTCTATTTATTTTTTATATATAATTATTGATTGTGAGTTCGCCAATCAAAATGTGATTTAGTAAGTCAATTTAAGGGCTATTTTAAAATATTATGATATTGTTTTAAATAAAAAATATTAAATTAACCAAGTGATAAATTAGTATGTTTAATTATCGGGATTAAATTGTAATATTTTTTAAAAAATAAAAATAAACTCGTTTGGAACAAACTTTTTATTGGTTGGTAATATAATTATTTTACGACTATTTCACGTCCGAGTTTGATAACTATTAAGGTTCTATACAGGAAATATTTGAAAAATCTTTCTTTTAAAAAATAAAAAATGTTTTTTTGCTTCAAATTAAAAAACTATGTTCCTTTTAGATGATTTTAATATATTAACATAAAAATAAAAAATATTATTTTAATATATATCTAAAAAACTACTCTCCCAAACAACCGTGAAATAACCTAGGTAAGGTAAGAGAAAAGTTGGCTTCTCTATTTTTTTCTCTTTAGGTAGTGATTACGAGCAAACTTGGTCGCGCGTTGCGCTGAACTTCTATTTATGTGGAAAATTAATTGATTTTATGCGTGTTATAATTGATTATTTTAATATTTAATTAGTAAAATTGTTTTGTCAAACTTATTGCTTGGTTCAGTTTATTTTAACAGCAACGAACGATTTAACCGACAGATAGCAAAATTGCAACCGCTAAAATCTATCAAAAATGGATTATGTCTGGTTGATTATTATTGTGTGTCGATTTATTTAATTCATAGATTGCGAAACTGCAATTGATTGATTGTTTGATGTGTCTTAACTGTTTTGTTAATTATATAATCGGTTGATGAAAAAAATGCAATCGATGAAATCATTTAGAGATGAATAACTCTTTTTTTGTAGTCAATTGGGCATTCGTTGGCGGTGGGGTGTGTCGTAATTGTTCGACTTATTATTCTCTTTTTTCTTTTTATTTATTCTTCAAGTCAAATAATTTTTTAAAATCTAATAATTTTTTTTTTGTTTTGTCATTTATTTTATTTTTTAATTGCTTTTTTTTTAAAATGTTATTAGGTGTTGAAATTTATAATTATCGTAGATAAGGCATTCAAAATAATGATAATAATTATTTGCCAATTTTTTCCTTATAAATATGTTAGACTAATTATATATTTTGTTATTTATTTCATATCAACGCCTTGAAATATATATATATATTACTTTTTGAATTGCGATCTCTTTTGGGTATTCTATAAAATAATAACAGTCGTGACGCGTGTAAGTTGATCCAAACACCCTGATTATATAAAAAAATATACAAGTGGGAAAAAAACAGAAAAAATGTTAAAAAAAAGTGAGTTCAGGGACTATTTGTGGCGCGCTAAGTTAGCCCGAAACAAAAAAATATATACTTGGGAAGAAAAAATTGTGGTGCGCGTAAGCTGACCCGGATACTTAGGTTATAAAAAAACAGAAAAAAATGTCTAAGTGGCAAAACAAAACAAGGAAAAAAATGTCAAAAAAAAGGTGGATTTGGAGATTAGTCGTGGTGCACGTAAGTTGACCCGGACACCTCAATTATTAAAAAAAAAAACCGAGTTATAAAAAAAAAACCCAATTTTTATATATATAAAAAAACCAAAATCAGTTTTGTTGTCTGAGCGGTTCGAAGTCTTGCGTGCTGAATTTGCCAACGCGCAGACAACCACTCGCCCACAACCACTCCTTTGTCATTTCTACTCTACAAATAAATAAAAAAGAAGCCCTGTCAAAAAAAAAACCGAGCTCATGTAGGTGCGAAGCAACGAATTAAATGTCCAGTCCACAGTGCTTTGTGTGTGTGTGAATAGTTTCTACAGTAACTGCCCCATTTTGTTTTAGCTATATTGTAATTGTAATTGTAATAATTACCATAAGTTATTTATTAGATTCATTTTATAAAAATAAAAAATAAATAAAGACTGCCAGCAGGGTCTTGGCTTGGTGGTAAGGAATGACTTCTCCCTTCCTCTCACCCCAGGTTCAAGCCTTGTCAGGCACGTCTGTCACCCCCGCGGTGTCTTACATGCTCATTGGACTTGCAGGATATTCAGTGAGCCCGGGGATTAGTTGTGTTGCATACAAGTTGGCCCGGACACCCCGATTATAAAAAAAAAAATTAAAAAAAAATAAAGACTAGCAGGAGATATAAATTTCAAAGGGGATGTCCACATTGCTGATAGCCCTCTGCCTTTTTACTTTTTTTTCATGTTTTAAATTTGTCTCGTGACAACGAAGGACGAGGATTTTCCACGTTGGGGGATTACAAGAAGAGCTCGGCTCTCTCCGTCCAGTTCCATTGAAATTGCTGCTGCTCCAGTGCTCCTCCACCGCTCAGGCAAGTCATCAAAATAAATTCCATTCAATTACTGTGCAACTTAAACCAGTTCCATTTGATACCGTAAACACACACACGAATTTCTCTTCTTTATTGCATTTTCAATCATTTTGCCTTCAAGATTTTAAACCCTAAAATACCCATTCTAGCTATCATCTTCCTTTCGCTGGTGAATCAGATTTTGTTGGGTTTCGAAATTTCCTTGAGAGAATCTAGCTAACGTCACTATTGCTGTAAGTAGCTCCTGTTCTTGTGACTGTATTGATTTTTCTGTTAACACCCACTGTTTCTCGATAAATGGTTGCTGAGTTGTTGTTTTTTTGTTAATATATTAGAAGCAAAGAGAACCACCCAACTTCCCGTGTGAAATGGACACGGGAGTTGGACAGAATTAGCAGCTTGCCTGGGCATGTTTGTAGACCAAATTTTATCAGTTTTGCCAATTAGAGATGCAGTGAGAACTAGTAATTTATCAAGAAAATGGAGGTACAAATGGTCTCATATTCCTCATCTTGTGTTTGATACTCAATGCATCTCGATAACTTCAGAAGATCAAACTATAGTCAAGAATAAGCTTGTCAATATTATCGATCATGTTCTTTTACTTCACAATGGTCCAATCTACAAGTTCAAACTATCTCACCGCGACCTTTTAGGTGTTAGTGATATTGATCGATGGATTCTTCACTTATCTAGAGGTTCTACCAAGGAATTTGTACTTGAGATATGGAAAGGGGCAGAGGTATAAGTTGCCTTCTTGTCTGTTCTCGTTTGAGAACTTGATTCATCTGGAATTATTTAATTGTTTGCTGAAACCTCCTTTGGCTTTCAAAGGATTCCGGAATTTGAAGAGCCTTGACCTTCAGCACGTTACCCTGGCACAGGAGGTGTTTGAGAATCTAATTTCTAGTTGTGCTCTGCTCGAGAGGTTGACATTGATGAACTTTGATGGTTTTACTCATCTTAAAATCAATGCTCCCAATCTTCAATTTTTTGATGTTGGAGGTATTTTTGATGATGTTAGTTTTGAGAATACTTTTCTGTTGACCCTGGTTTCCATTGGATTGTATGTGAATGGCATAAATGACCGGAATGTGTCTCGTGGGAGTTCTAGTAAATTGCTCAGGTTTTTTGTTAATCTGCCCCATATTCGAAGGCTTGAAATTCAGAGTTACTTTATTAAGGTAATTTCTCCACCAATCTTATTTATAGTACATCAGTCTCACTTGAAATTATAAAGAGCATCTAAAGTAAATTAATTATTTTTGAACTGCATCAATTTTTGCCCTTGTTTTCAATATATGTATATATGTATGTATGTGTAAAGGATTAGTGGAAAAACACTACCTTATTATAAGATATACAAGTTATTCCATCATTTTTCTCTTTTATTTCCTCCAGTATTTGGCCATCGGCAAAATTCCAAGCAGGTTGCCAAAATCATGCGTGGATTTGAACTACATTTCTATACGCATAAATTTCAATGACTTAGAAGAGAATTCCGTTGCCTTTTGCCTCTTGAGAAGCTGCCCCAACTTGCAAGAAATAGAGATGTTGGTAAGTGACCTCTTATTTGCTTATGTGGAATTTTATGTTGATTGCATCACGATTTGTTTTTTTTTAAAATGTCTGGTTGGTTTACATTCTATGCCACGACAAAGGGAGATTGCAAGTTTATATCCATTATCCATGTAGGGTCGCCCAGAGGAACAAGCTGCTGTGGGACCACTAGCTGGTTTCTGGGGAGATGACCATTGGAAGTGCCTATTTGGCCAACTGCGACTAGTGAAAATAGCTGGCATCTCAGGCATCGGATCTGAACTTGATTGCATTAAGTTTCTGCTTTCAAACTCTCCTGTGCTTGAGCAGATGACTGTTAAGCCTGCTTCCAGCGAGGGAGGATGGGAGTTGGTAAAAGAATTACTGCGTTTTCGGCGAGCCTCAATCCAAGCAGAAGTCATTTATCTGGAGCCATAACTATGAACTGTGTGAGTTGGGCAGGCACAGTTACTGAAAATTACTTCCCATCGAAATGTAAATAGAAAAGATACCTTTTTCTGTGTCTGCACAATCCATTCATGTCTGACTAAAACACCGGCCAGTTACAATTAGCGTGTTGTTATCATCTGTTAATCTAAAATCATGTGCATGAGTGCATGATTTAGATTCTGGTTTCTGCTGCCAATTTATAGTTAGATGGTTGTGCGAGCTCTAGCTGTCTTGCGGTATTTTTATGTTTAGCAGTCGGGGTGAAATTTTTTTTTACAGTGTGTTGTGCTAATTTTGAGCTCTCAACTTAATGAGCTTCTCCTCTTGTGTATCAATGGTGGTATTGGAGATTAGGATGTCCAAAGAACTTATCTTTTCACTTCTAAATTTAAGCTTACATGGTCTCTTTTGATAGAACTAGCCGTGTGTTTCCTGTAATGTGGTGTCTCCGTTTCATGCTGGAAACTCGTCCACCTTAATTCTTTTAGAGCGAAGTTGAATTGCATGATTGGATTTGATTGAACATTCTTTCAATTGCTTTGGTTGATCTTTATCCTGTTGGAAGTCTCGAATTTTACTTGTTAACCACCATTCCTCGGTAGAAGGATTATTTTCTTATCTTCTTTTGTTCTTGTCTTCTAGATGTCTACAACAAGACTTCAATGGTTTGCTTATTTTACTTTTATGAATTGTGGTCAATAGCATCGCTCTTCGAAATGATTTTTATTATTGGAATGTATATAAATTAAAAAATATATATATTTACACCATTTCAAAAACTATTTTATCAATTTAGCTATTCAAAATAACATTTTTCCTCAAGATACTCTCATGTGAAAGTCTTATCCAGGGGCGGAGTCAGGAAATTAAGTTAGGGGGCTAAATTAGCAACAACAAAAAAAAATATAGGGAGAGATTTAAATTTTACTAGTTTTAGTGCTACAACTATAAAGTTTAGATTTTATTAGTTTTTATAAAAAATGCTTTTTAACGGCAAAAACTTTTTAATCACAATAATAAATAGAGTATAAAAAAGGCAAGATGAAACAATTAGCAAAGATAGTTGACCCTCATGTGTCGGTCTTGGTATTGTATTTTTTTCACCTATTGTGTTTGACTTTTTTTAATTTAAAAATACATTAAATTAGTTTTTTTTTATTATTTATTATATATATCATATTAAAATTATTGAAAATAATACTATTTTTTAATTAAAAAATAGTTTTAAAAGGAATACGTATAACACTGCACAGTCACTCAGAGGAAGCTAAAGGGTAAGGGTAGCTCTTGATAATTAGTAAAGTTAAACAAATTTGGGGTGTTTTTTTGAAAATATTTTTGGCGTGATATAATTTGTTTTTTAAAATATTTTTATTTAAAAATATATTAAAATAACACATTGTTTTTTTATTTTAAAAAAATAAAAAATATTTTTATTTAAAAATATATTAAAATAACACATTATTTTTTTTTAAAAAAATAATAATTAATCTTTTAAAAAATATTTTTAAAACACATCATCAAATATCCCTGCCTGTACCTTGTGTATGCTAGCAACAACTAGACACAAACTTTACCTTGCTTTGAATAATTATAATTTCATTTCGTTAGTTGTGTAGTCTTATTTTTATTTTTTATTTTTAATTATTTTAGAAAAACATTTTTTCAAACAAATTATATTAAAATCTCTTAGATCAAGATAAAATTTCAAATACAATTTTTTTACTTGTTGCCTTTTCTCCCATCTCTTTTTAGAAAACACAAGTATTTAAATCAATTATAAAAACACAAAATAATATAAAATATTAATCATTTAAATTCAGCATGTGAATGTAATAAAAAAGTATTTGATTAAATAAATATATCATATTTAATTATTTTTTGTATTATTAATCATAGATTTATTTTTAACTGGATAATGATACCTAATAATAAAAACTCAAATTGAAAATAATTCATTGATTGTGAAAAAACAAATAAATTAGATAATTGAAACATTATTATTGTTATTGAAAAGAAGTATAAAGGTTAAGAAAAAATAAAAAATTGGTCGTCGTCAATTCAAGAAACATATCTCCTTCGCTCACCGTCATCTTCACCCTCTCAAGAAGCCATCGCTAAAACCTTTCCCTTTGGCCAATGGAAGTTTGAAACCGGAAAAATGGCAATCTCGATCGACTTTAAAACACCACCACTCTCTCCCCTTTCATTTTCCTCCGAAACCTCCCACAAACCAAACAATATCTCATTTTCCTGGTCCAATTCTCTTTCTTTCTCACTCTCCCTTACTCTCCGTGTGTCCGCCACCGTTGCCTCACCTAAAATCACCACCACCATCACTAACCTTAAGAAATCAGTGAAATCGAGACCCCCTGGTGGCTTCTCCGCTCAATCCATTCATGGCACTGGCCGCCGTAAATGCGCTCTTGCGCGTGTTGTTCTTCAGGAAGGCACTGGCAAGGTTATCATCAATTACCGTGATACCAAGGTCAATTACAATTTTCTCTTTTACATTTTCTCTCAATTTTCTTGCTGCATGTCTGTTTTAAAAAATGGGTTTTAATCACTCATTGATTTTTATGTCAATTTTATCAACTTAAAAGTTAATAAACTGTCTGGGATCCGTGGCTTTCTGGTTGCTGGATTGCTCTTTATATTCTCATTTTATTCTATGCTTCTTTAGTGACTGCAACCACACTGAAACGGGGTTTCAGGATTTTATTAGTAAATATCCATTTTTGCTACCTGAAAGCTTGATACGGGGAAAAAATTCATGGTTCAGCAAGCTGTTTTATGAGCGATGAGTGTGTTTGATACTTGTCAGTTCTCCAATATACACTCGTTTTGAGAGATATACAAACGGAATTAAAATCATGATTGCCATATTTATTGCTTATTGCTACTGTACTGGTCCTTATGTCTCCAACGATATTGAAACGAAAAGGTTTTACCTTTCTGTGATTTAGTTTTCATCTCTCCTGAGAGAAGTTCCATTGCCGATGGTCTAGTCTAGTCCCCTTGAAGCAGGCTGGGTGAATTGCAATACTTTTTTTTGGATGGACAAGTTCTGTCAATGGTAAAAAACTGCACCTCTCTGATTGCAAATCCAAGGACTTGTGCGTTAATCAAAGGAGTAGATTTTTTGAATGAATGCATACCTTTTGAATGAGCAGCAGCTCATTTATCAATTCTAAGCGATTCAATAGATACCAAAGCTCCAATTCCACAAATGAGGATGGCAATTTTACTTCTACATTCATTAGAAAGCTCCAATTCTATGCTTGCTGTGCCATAATCTGGCCTTTGAGTTCTGACTATTTCTGTGATCATGCTACTCTTTTGCACATGATTCCTTTCCCTGCATGTTATGCATCCTTTGTGACAGGGCTTTCTATTACTGTGTAGGAATATCCTCAAACTAATCCATCGTGGCTTCATTATTTGAAAGTCCCACGGGTAACTCTGGGGTATGAGAGCAGCTATGACATGTTTGTCAAAGCTGGAGGTGACCTTGCTGGTCAGGCTCAAGCAATCTCCCATGGTGTTGCCCGCGCATTGCTAAAGGTGAGTCAGAACCACAGAATCCCTTTGAAAAGGGAAGAGCTTCTAACCAGAGACTCGGGAATAGCTGAGAGGAAGAAGGTTGGTCCCAAGAAAGTTCGCAAGACCCCACAATTTTCCAAACGTTAAGGTTGGGAATTATTGCTCAAGTCTCCACTTATCGGCCTTTGTTTGTACATATTTTCAGTAGCTTGGCCTGTAAAAACAATTCTGGCTATGTATTTCAGCATCAGATACAATATGTTTTTTTGGGTGAGCAGAATAAATTTATTTCTGGTGTTTTTTGTTTTTCATTTGGAGGTCTGCTGAACCTTGAATTGTTCATCTTATGTTAGAAATGCCTATAGAACTGAGAGTGTGGATTTTTACCTCACAGTCCCGTCCACAGGAGTGGGGGAAATAGTATAGGTTAGGATCTAAAATCAAGCTCTCAACCAAACTTATCTAAATTCTTTTTTTTTAAAAAAAAATACTCGGTTCTAGTTAATTTTAAATCAATTCTTACAAATATTTTGTTGGATTTAACTATTTCTTAGATAACATGCTTGAACTTATTTATACATACATCAATATATTTATATTTTTTTATAACCGAGGTTTCTGTACCACAATTAAATTTTCGGGCTCTTGTGTCCACAGAAAATTATCTATATAAAAATAGATTAAATTACTAGTTTTTACATTATTAAACATGATTTCAATAAAATATAACCAGTAAAATTCAAATAATTAATTATAGAAAAAATACATTTTAAAACTTTTACGGCTACACTAACCCTTCAGATTAAAATATATTTGAATTTGAGATTAAAATATATTTGAATTTGCAATAATAAACCTTTTTATTAAAATAAACTCTCGCTATTCCTATGTCTACCATTGAAAAAAAAAGGCAGCTACTACTGATTACTAGAATAACTAAAAGATGTGAGGCTGGTTTAATTGTTTATAAATAGCAAACTAGCTTGGGATGCTATTCTAGGTGCTGGGTCAATGAGTTTGTTGTTGAAGGGTGTAAGGCCAGGCTTTATTTTTGGGGGAATTTTTTTTTATCTCTTTTTTTTTAACTTATTCTTTTAACGTGAAATTTAATTTAATTTAATTTAATCTAGACAAACAATAATATATATTTAATTTATATAAATTCAATTTTCTAATTTAATACAACCACAAGATCTCAAAATAATGTTTTTCTAATTATTTTACATATAAAATAAACCGACCCTTCCATAATAATAAAAAAAAAGTCC
This sequence comes from Salix viminalis, assembly GCA_029228465.1. Classification (NCBI taxonomy): domain Eukaryota; kingdom Viridiplantae; phylum Streptophyta; class Magnoliopsida; order Malpighiales; family Salicaceae; genus Salix; species Salix viminalis. The sequence goes on from CM055439.1 coordinate 9,702,601, forward strand.
CTACATATTTTTAATCCTTTTATTCTCAAGAAGGAACGCGTTTTAAGATGCCGGGACGCGCAAAACTTTAGTTGAAAGGCTGTCAGTGGACCGCGTAAAACAAAAGCAAGCTGGCGGTCCAACTAACCGCCATCTAACACATGAATAAATCGTGACCGTAGATCGTTGTAATTAAGAAATTGATCCCAGCCATTAACCCCAGCTCTTCGATCTATAAATAGAGGCCCTCATCCTCTCATTTCTTTACTTTCAAGGCACCGTGCGAGGCCTTCACCGATTCTCTATCTTTGTCTACTTTTGCTTCAAACGCTTGGTATCATTCTTCCTCGTTCAGCTCCTTTTCGATCTTTTTGCTAATTATGGTTTCAGCGATCCGTGGATGCTATGGCTTCAGCGATCCGTGGTTGCAGGGCCTCAGCGACCAGGGAACTAGGTTTTGTCATACGATCCGTAAATTATGATCTTGTTCTACGCAATTAGGGTTTCTCGATTTACGAAATTTTCTCCTGATATTGATTAGTTTTAGATCGTGTTGCATATGCCTGGAGTTTGGATCATCTTCTGTGCCTATTTAAGCTGATGTTTGAGAATGGATTCAAAGAATTATTTTCTACATTTTTTTAGGAACATGTGAGTGCTGGATGGCGATTCATGTGAGAAAATTTAGTCTCGTGTGGTTTGGTTCCCTTATTCTTCACTTTGCCCTATTCTGAATTAATTTAACAAGTCTTTTTTGCAAAGCAGTGTCATACTTCTCATTTGCGCGATAATGATGCTTATGTCTGGGCATGGTGTCCCTTTAACTTCACAATTATTTTTCTGGAACATGGGATACTGCTGGAGGGCGAGTTTTGTGAGAAAATGTAGTCTGGCTGGTTTGGTTCCCTTACCTCCATTTCAGCTTGCGCGATTCTGAATTAATTTAACAAGTCTTTTTTGCAAAATGATGTCATACTCTTCTCATTTGTGCGATCATGATGCTTATTGTAGGGCATGGTGCCCGAACTTTATAATATTTTTTGGGAACCCGTAACAATGCTGGATTGCGAGTTTTGTGAGAAAATGTAGTCTGTGGCTGGTTTGGTTCCTTTACTTGCTCTTCAGCTTGCGCGATTCTGAATTAATTTAAAAGTCTCTTATGCAAATTGGTGTCAATACTCCTCACTTGTGCAATCATGATGCTTATTGTAGGGGCTAGTTTTGTGGGGAAATGGGGTCTGACTGGTTTGGTTCCTTCCTCCAGCTTGCGAAATTCTGAATTAATTTAACAAGTTTTTTTCCAAATGATGTCCTACTCTTCTCATTTGTGCGATCATGATGCCTATAGCAGGGCATGGTGTCCCCTAACTTCATAATTATTTTTCCTGGAACATGTGACAGTGCTGGAGGGCGAGTTTTGTGGGAAAATGTAGTCTGGCTGGTTTGGTTCCTTTACGTCCTCTTCAGCTTGCGCGATTCTGAATTAATTTACAAGTCTAGTATGCAAAATGGTATCAATACTCATTTGTGCGATCATGATGCTTACTGTAGGGCATGGTGCCCGAACTTTATAATATTTTTGGGAACCTGTGAGTGCTGGAGGGGGCGATTCATGTGAGAGAATGTAGTCTGGCTGGTTTGGTTCCCTTACTTCCTCTTCAGCTTGCGCGATTCTGATTTATTAAACAAGTCTTTTTAGCAAAATGATGTCATACTCTTCTCATTTGTGCGATCATGATGCCTATAGCAGGGCATGGTGTCCCCTAACTTCATAACTATTTTTTCTGGAACATGTGATACTGCTGGAGGGCGAGTTTTGTGAGAAATTTTAGTCTGGCTGGTTTGGTTTCCTTTACGTCCTCTTCAGCTTGCGCAATTCTGAATTAATTTACTAGTCTCTTATCCAAAATGGTATCAATACTCATTTGTGCGATCATGATGCTAATTGCAGGGCATGGTCCCTGAACTTTATAATTATATTTTGGGAACTTGTGACAGTGCTGGATGGGGGATTCATGTGAGAAATGTAGTCTGGCTGGTTTGGTTCCTTTACTTCCTCTTCAGCTTGCACGATTCTGAATTATTAACAAGTCTCTTATGCAAAATGGTGGCAATACTCCTCATTTGTGCGATCATGATGCTTCTTGTTGTAGGGCATGGTGCTCGAACTGTATAATATTTTTTTGGGAACTTGTGACAGTGCTGGAGGGCTAATGTAGTCTGGGTGGTTTGGTTCCTTTACTTCCTCTTCAGCTTGCACGATTCTGAATTATTAACAAGTCTCTTATGCAAAATGGTGTCAATACTCATTTGTGCGATCATGATGCTTCTTGTTGTAGGGCATGGTGCTCGAACTGTATAATATTTTTCTGGGAACTTGTGACAGTGCTGGAGGGCTAATGTAGTCTGGGTGGTTTGGTTCCTTTACTTATTCTTCAATACGTCCGATTTGAATTAATTTAACAAGTCTTTTTGGCAAAGCAGTGTCATACTGTTCTAATTTGTGCGACAATGATGCTTATAGGAGGGCATGGTGTCCCCTACATCATAAATATTTTTTCCCGGAACATGTGATTCTTGACTGCTGGAGGGTGAGTTTTGTGAGAAAATGTAGTCTGGCTGGTTTGGTTCCTTTACCTCCTTTTCAGCTTGCGCGATTCTGAATTAATTTAACAAGTCTTCTTTCCAAAATGATGTCATACTCTTCTCATTTGTGCGATCATGATGCTTCTTGTAGGGCAGGGTGTCTCTGAACTTTATAATTTAGTTTGGGAACCTGTGACAGTGCTGGAGGGTGTGACCCATGTGAGAAAATGTAGTCTAGCTGGTTTGGTTCCCTTACTTCCTCTTCAGCTTGCGTGATTGTGAATAAATCTAACAAGTCTCATTTGCAAAATGGTGTCATACTTATTTGTGCGATCATGAAGCTTATAGCAGGGCATGGTGTCCCCTAATGCAGTCAATAATTTTCATTCCTTGCCACTTATTTTAGATGCTGTTTGTTTGTGGCTCCCAGGACCCCTGAATGTCTGAATGGAAAATAAAGTTTGCCTTTTCAGTGCGTCAAGGAATGTTTAAGCTGGCATATTTCGGAATTAACTTGGCATTGCTTGGGCTGCTTCCTTCCATTTTCACAGTTATTGACCAAGTATCTTTAAAGCTTCGATTTATCATTTTGATCAATAATTTTGTTTTGGCCTTTTGTTTTCCATGTTTTCTTGGCCATTTGTCAGTGGTTTGTTGTTAACCTCTGCCAGCTTCATATCCAACTTCAGCAACAAGGCTCAATTGCTGACAACATATTTATATTTGTTTTAATGTGCAGATATTTTCTAGATGATTGTGCTTTCTACAAGATCACCAAGTATTTTCTAACGTTGCTTTTCTGAGTCAGCTTCTGATCCTAGGTCAAAACAAATGTTTCCTTACCTTTATTTTATTTTTCATCCTAGTCAATAAGTTTAATTTACTAGAACATAACTAGTGTCTAACCTTCGCTCACTTGTCGTTCTAGATTCCTTCCAATTTATCAAGGCACATATACGGGCTCACAATTTTTTGAGTGTTTATTCCATTACCTACTCGTCCTTTGTCAGCTTGTATTCTTATGTTTTGCATTAAAATTTTGATTGTTTAGTCTAAGACTCCCATTGTGTCCTTCCAGGAGCATGGAGTTGAACAATAGGGATTTTTTATTAGGTGATGCTTTGGAACCTGCTGTCCTATTTCTAATTTTGTATTTGTATCTTTTTCTGTTCTTTATGTATACATTACTCAGTTCTACCTACTTTAATAGAGGTTGGGTAGCATTGTAGGGAATATCCTAAAAGTAAACAAGGAATTATAACTTGCTGCAGCCTGCTTAAAGGAGGTGGATTTTTTGTTACTGGTTCCACCAGCTTCAAGTCTAAGCTTTACTAGTACGATCCATATTTGTATATTCTCGTGTTTTCTTCAATATTTCTATTTATGTTATTTCTTGTGTTTTTTTTGTAACATGTAATCTACAATTTTTTCTTGGATTTACTAAACAGTAACTTTTGTTAGCACCTCCTTTGTGTTTTTTTTTTCCAGGACCTTTCATACTTGTCAAGGAGTCCATGGCCTAGAGTTAAGCCTTGGGAGTGCTCATATGATCACTTCCCTCTTCTTTACCTTCTTATATTTTAATCTCAAGCTTTGAGTTTGGGTGTTATTCCAGGAGCGTGGACTTTGAGCATGTGTCTCTTACTTGATGCTAACAAAATTGCAGTGACCTAAGTTTTTTCTGAGATAATTTATGACTAGTGTTGACCTTTTGCTGGATGCTTTTCAAGAATCTTTTTTAAATCTGTCAAGGACCATGTTTGGACTACAATCAACCCAAGAAGCATTACCTACTTCCCTTTCTTTGCTTGTATTTTTTTTTTATCTTGCATCAAATTTTTGTGCTTGGTTTAAGATGTTAACTTAATGTCGTTCCAAGAGCATGATTTTTGAACAATGAGTACCTAGTTTAAGATTAATTAAAAAAACTAACCTTGGCCAGTCTTCACTCTATAAGTAGTGATCATCCTCCCGGTCCTTTTCATGCAACTTCAAAAGTGAGGAACTATGTCTTTCTTCTCTTGGTTTCAGATTCTGGGTAACTTTCTTCTCATTTGTTTCTTTGATTTGGTCTTTCTGCTAGTGCCTTCTGTGAATACCAGGGTCAGTGATATAGGAAATTTTGGGTTTCTTGAACTATGAAATTTTTTAGTGATGATGAATATTCTTAGTGCGTTTTGCTTATGAATGGAGTCTGGTTGTGTGGCTGTTTTGTTTAATTTGCTTCTGATTCTGCTACTTTCAGGATAAAAATTGATTGGATATATATTTTATTGGAATTTTGGCGTGGAGAAGTTTCTGCCATGTTTTTTTGCGAGAGGGAATGGTATGACAGTTTTGACAAGTTTTGTGTCCTTGATCTTCGTTACCCTGTTTTTCATACACTTTCATCAATTGTTTTGTCCTAGTTTGCTCAGTGTCATTGGATGGTTCCAAGAGAATCTTACTAACAGGAAATCAACGGAACGAGGCTAATCTAGGTGTCAATTTGAGATAACATAGAATTAATCTGGAAAGAATATTCTGCTATTCTCATATAATTCAGATGGCCCTACTTGACAGTGATTGGAGTGCTTTCCATGTGAATAATTCTAGCCTGGCTGGTTGATTTCCTTACTCTCCTCGGATTGCACTGTTCTGAATTAAATAAAGCTACTCTTGGCTAAATGCTATCTGCTCATTTGTGCTGTTTATGTTGCTTTCAGCAGGGCATGGTGTCCTTTATCTTTTTTGTGGTATTGCAGTCAACATTCTTATTGTTCACCATTTGTTTGTTTGAGGTTTTCTAGGACCCCTGTTTGTTTTGTAATGGAAAACGAAGTCTGGTTTTGCTGTAATGAATGTTTGGCTGCTGGCATAGTTCTGGAACTAACCCAAACATTGTATGAGACAGCAACATTTCGACAATAATAGGTCAAAGGTCTTCAACTTTCTTATCTCATTTTGATCAATACTTCTTTCTTGACCTTTTCTTTGCATGTTTTTCCTGGATCCATTCAGTTTTCGAGGAAACAGGACTATGATTATGTTGGAGTGTTAAATGCATTGTATACCATTCAATTTCAAGGCTTGTTATATTTTGTGTGGCACTAGGACATTCTAGAGTTCTAATTCTAAGCTTTGGTTTTCAGGGCCATTGACTTCGTGCAATGAGAGTTATGCTATGAATCTCTTGAAACTTGCATTGGAGACTAGGTTCCTCTGAGTCTTGTATAATAATCTACACTGGTTAAATAGGTAGCATTTGGGTTTAATTGTGTGTTCCTTAAAGATTTGCTTGAGATTTTTGCAGTGGTTTTTTGTTACCTCTGAACTGCTTCAAATCTTACTTACAATGGGGCTGTTTTCTTTACTCTTGTATTTCCATATCACTTTCAACTTCTGACAACTGTGTCAACAGCTGTTATGCTTGCTTATTTATTTATTTATCTTTTATGCAGATTTTTTCTAAATAATGTTTTCAACAAGATAGTGTCTCGTGTCCTAACTTTTCCCTTTCATTTTAGATTAAAACTAGTGTTCTTAACTTTGTTTTTTTATTCTAGGCAACTTGTTTTGATTTATACCAAAATATAACCGGTGTTTGTCTAACATTCTGATTGATTTTTTTTCTAGATGCTTAGAGGTGGACAATGGTGATTCTTTCGAACTCTTCTATTTTAAATCTGTATCTTTGTATACAATTACTTTGATTTCATTTTGTGCAGACATCTAGATGGTGAAGTTTCGAGAACAATGCATCTAGTTTCTTCTTATGTTATTGTACATTTCACTCCACTGTTTGTTCTTTATTCTACAAAATAATACTGGTGTCTGCTTCGTTGTGTGTTTTCCAGTATCCTTCTTGTTGTCAAGGAATGCATATGAACTCGAGTTTAAGCCAAGGAGTGTCCTGTATACTATCTGCTTATTGCATTGTAGTAAGTTTCTGTTTGTGTTATTCCAGGGAACAATTGAGTCTTTGGCTTTGGTGCTAACAAACTTGCAGTGAACTAAGCTTCAGCTGTTTTAAATGCTTTCATTCTTGTTAATTTTTGTTTTATCTTGTTCCTTTGTTTTCTAGACAATGATGTTTCACCTGTTGTAATTGTCTTTTTGTAGGGATCTAATCAAGCATTCTAGGCATGGACTAAAATTAAACAAGGAATCATAATGCAGTCTAGTGTGGTTTTTGTTTGTCTTTTGGGGGTCTTAAACATTACAAGGGAATGTGTTGCTTTTGGGGCTTGGTCATGTGTGACTTCTGATTGCTCCGCACTTTCTTCTATATGCTCTTGTTTTAGGTTCTTTCCTGCAAAATTGTTGAGCCATCTATTTTGCAGGGAGCAAAGCTCAGTATTGCTGGACATCAAGTAAATGTCTAATGTGACTGTCAATCTGTGCATTTGCTTTGGTGATACACGATAAACTTCTTTCCTTGCTCTGACTGGGGAGTGTAAATTGGTTGTATATGCGTCTAGTATGGTTTTGGGTTCATCCTCTTTAATCTCTTTGTACATATGAAGTGATTGGCTGAATGTGTTTTTACCTGTCGTTTTTTCAGGGTCCCAAAACTCATTTATGAGGTGTTTTTTCTGGGTCTTGTTGATGTGACTTCTGGTAATTCATATCTGTTCCTCCTTAAGCTCTTATTTCAGATTTTTCTCTTGAAGTTTTCAGATCCTCTGCTTCTGTAATTTGATTAGAACAAGCAAAGTTACAGGTGAGCCAACTACGTTTGCTAATGCTATGGATCTGGAAATGTGTCCCGGATAGCTCATTGTGATGTTTTAGGTTCTTCCAAATGCCTCTTTGTCAAGTTCTATACAACCAGGGTAACGAGGTCAAGTTGGTTTTTGTTGGCGTGTTCTTGTTTTCAGTTTATTTTTATAAAATCCTGAATTCAACTGGAATAAGAATGGTGAAGCGAGTCCTTGATGCTTTGGGGTTGCTTTGGGGTACTAGATGAGTTTCTGCTCTGGTTGTAATTTTTCCTTCAGAGTTATTTTACAGTAGGGTAATTGATGGATCAGCTTCTTTTGGAGATCTATGTAAAGATCAGATGGCAAGTGTTTCTGGAAGGGTTCCTTTGCTTTTAATTGATGTCCTTTGCATGATCTCTTGATGTTTCTTGGCTTTGAGTCTTTTCTGGAGCAGATGATCATGCATGAAGCTGCTAGGTACTGATATTTCAATGGCTGGAATGTCTTCTCCTTTTTCGTTAAATCACTTGTCTACCATGTGGTGCCTTGTGCTGTGATTTTTCAAATCAGATGCTTGTCAGGTCTTGGATATTCTCATTGTTGGGGGTTTATGTATTTTAGAAATGGTTGTTTCATGTCCATTTGTCATGGTGGTGCTCTGATTTTGGCTGTCTTTGACGTATTTGGTGGGCTTGACCTTCCCCCTTATTTCTCCTGACATCAGTCTGTTGCTTATGCCCAGTGTGTTTTAGGAACCAATGGATGGCTATTGACTCATTGAAAAAGTGTTGTTGGCTGCTCAGTTTTTGACTGAGTTTGGCTTAGTGTTCCCTATTAAATGGCAGTGTCTTCTCGGCTGTTGGAGTTATAGATGGATGGCTAGTAATTGCTTGGTGAAACTTTGGATTTTGGTTTGAAGGGATTACCAGCTGTGCTTCCCTTTTGTTTTTTTCCTGAGCTTCTGCTATAAAAGAAGTTATGGACCAATCATGTTGCCATATCAAGTACTGAATTTGCGTCATGGTTTGGGTTAAGATTGCTTTTGGTAATAGGTGGATCATGTAAAATTGTCTTTTACTTCTGAATACCTGCACCAAGCTGATGATTTTCAAAGGTGTTTGATATCTCATGCGTTATGTACGTATGAAAAATGAAGTGATTGTGGTTGGAATTGTCAAGGTGCTTTGCATGGATCGTGGTTTCTGTTCGTTCTTGATACATCTTCTTGGGGGTGGACTGTCCTTGAATATTGGTGCCCTGGTATCAGATTGTGATAGTGTCAATGTTGATTTGTCAAGTGTTACTCTAAGTGCGAGCTACAGTTTTGATGATTTTACAGCATTTTGTTAATGTTTTTGAACGCACGGCTTGCTTGTTTCTGTGTGTGTGGTTGTTTGTACCTGTGTGGTTGCATGCATGTAACTCCGCCTGTGTTGCTTATCATAGCTCGCAGCCGGTCTCAAGCCCGGGTTAAGGAGGAGAGATGCAAACCATGTAATATATGGTGATCGAATTATGTTATAAGCTCATGCTGCACACCTGAATAAATGCCTATCTTTACTTTTGCGTTGATGATGTTTTAGATCAGGGCATGTCTGGTCTGCCGCTTGTATGCCCAGCTGATTTGAGACACGCTAAATGTGGAATAACGAGATTGGCCTTTAACTATCTGGATTCAAATTTGTGGGACCAGGGTTCTTTGAGATTTCCTTTGGTTGGTGTCCTCGCCTAGAAGGGTATCCCATGCTTGAAAGTGTTCTTCCTTTTCTAGACCCTGCGCAATCCTCACTCAGTTACAAAGAATGTGTTACCCTCAATAGAGCTTTTTACCCTGCATATAAATGTATTTGCTTATCCTTTCTTTTCGGCAAAGGTTTATTTGTGGTTTTGCCTTGACCATTTGTTTGCTTGCCCAGTTGATTTAGCTCACTGGATGAGATATCACCAGATGGACAACCAGTAAGTAATGGCGGTGTGTGACCGTGATGCTGGCTGTTTTTATGATGTTCCTTCTGCAGTGCTACGGGGGACAAAGCCAACGACCTACCAGGTCTTATTTCATTGACATGCTTTCAAATGGTCAAGTAATATTTTTTCTTCTTCTTTTGATTAAATCATTTATTCTCCGAATTGTTTGGTTAATTGTTTGCGCTCAAGTGGCGTTAAACAGCTCTTGACCTCTTCCTTTTGTTTTTCCCTGTATTGACTAATACTCGAGAAACTGCTGTATTAATCTGTGCACTGCATATAAATTTGCTTGAAAAGGGGTTTGGTGATGGAACAATTTCCTCTTACGAGGGGAAAGTTATCTTTTGTAGATGTTAAACCAGGCAATATTTCAGAATATATAGAATTCATGTTCCAGTTTTAGTTCCAATCGAATCTGACGTAGTCTGGAAGCGCATTAATATGCCAAAGAACAATACCCCCTGCCTCTTTTAGGCTACACGATATTAAATTGCTTTTTTTGGATAATAGGCTTTCCTGCTCTTTCTGGGCTATACCCATTTTGTATTTTTTTTTTTATTCTCATTTATAACTTAAAAGGCTGTTTCGGGGAGTGGTTGATATAATTTTTGAAAGTGATTTTTATTAAGAAATATATTAAAATAATATTTTTTTAAAAATAATTTATTTTTTATATTAAAATAATTTAAAAATACTAAAAAAATTAATTTAAAATAAAAAATATTTTTTTTTATTTTTTTCAAAAATGTTTTAACGTTGAAGACTGACGAGACATCTTATTGAGGTATAGCTATCCATTAACCAAAATTATACAAAATATAAGTAATTTTGTGTACAATTTTAAAATAAATACGATTAAGGATAAATGTGTTCATTTTAAATTTGTAATTTATACATGTACAATTTATAATAACAAAAGACATTGAACAAAAGACATCGATAATCACGATCTGGTTTTTATGTGAAAGTGGAAACAATGCATTAATATATAATTATCTCTTTAAATAACCTATAAAAACATTAACTTAGCTTTAAATTATTATTTTTTAAAAAATAAAGAGCAACAGTGCAGGAGATTACTAATAAATTAGCAAAATAATTTCAAACATTGCTGTATATCAGCATTAGTACCCCATCTGTTCTATTCCTACTCTCAAGATTTTCGAGACTGACCTCCGTCCAGAGGGATCCCGTCATTCCTAAAACACTTCTAATTCTGGCTACTAAAAGTCTAAAACATATGGTTATGCACACCACCTGTAAATCCCTCAAGGTGAAAAGCTAAATACATCCTTCTTGGTCGCCGGATTAGCAGCTACCTTCGAGGCGAACTTCTGATAACAGCATTTGCTATTCATTTGAAGAAGAGAGGATCCCCTTTCAGCTGCCACATCTCAAATAATTGCTTGGAATACGTGACGGCCAGTCTCTTGCAATCACGGAAGCCTCCTGGGTCATCTGCAACCAACTCCATCATTGATTTCTTCAGCTTCCCATGGGGATCCCCATTAGTGAGAAACTCAGCCAAAGCAGTGCCCCTGGAGAAAAGTGTCAAGCATAGCAAAGCCTGCTGTTATGAACAATGGTAACAAGCAACAAATGGAGGTTCAAATAGGAAGGAAGAGAAAAATGTTATTTCCAGAGAGAGGTTATAGTACTGGTGCAGGCGTCGTAAACAACGATCACTGACCAAGATAGAGCAGTTACTTGAAAAGAGTAGCAACTAGAGGCAGATTTTATTCCTCTTCTAGGGTTATTGAGAGAAATACTATCTCATCCATTTGTCAAACAGACCACCTGAATTTTAAAACGTATCGGCTGATTATAGCAAGTCGACTAATACAGTTACTTGTTCATGTGGTGTTCTTAGGTGGACTAGTATCATGTTCTTTTCCACTCTTCCTTGCTCCTGCTAAAGCAACCCAGTTCATGCTGGCACTTGCGCATTCAACTCAAATTTCAATCCAAAAACCCCAATTCCTTCTCTCTCTAATTTAGGATAGTATAAGGCACCAAAGAGAAAAAAAATAACGACACCCATGCTTATTTGTCCTAGCCTTTCCTGTGTCAGTAGAGAATGAACACACCAAACCAGTTTGCTTCTATTATTTTACAAAATCAATTGCCTCTGAACATGCACAGAGAAATTCATGAGAACAAATGTGTAGTTCATTGCTGAAAGAGATGTTGCTATGCAACAGAGTAGGGTCAAATAATTCTCATTATAGAAATGATTCTGAAAATAAAAACCCATCAATCATCCTTAATCCCAGTGGCACATGAAGACAGAACAATGCTCAAAATTTGTCATACCTGGCTGCATCAACCTTGTCAAATCCTTGATTTTGTAAAGATGCCGTGAATTTAGATGATTTCTGCGCAGCAGCCTGTCCAAACAGTGCACAAACAGCCCTTAAACATAGTTCTACGTCTTGCTGTAGAGCAGCAACCATGTCTGCTACAGATTTACATTTTTTATGGATTATATTTTCTTGTGTCAGTTTTATTGCCGTAGAGAAGTCAGTTGAGAAATCAAAATCATCAGAGTCTGAGGAGCTCGAGCTCTGCTCACCATCAGAGCCAACAAACCCATCTAAAACAGGCTCCCTTCTCTGTATTTGGGAATTCTGTCCAGCCCTAATTTTCTCCTCATATTGTCTCAAAACTGTTGAAGCTTGCCTTGATTGATTAAAAATATTTCTTCTGTCATCACTTCCAGAAAACATTGTTGTTGCAGCACAACCATTGACAGGAACACTTTCAGGGTCTTGAATTAACACTTGGCATTTTGATGCCCTGGGCTCATTGCTACCACCACTATCACCCTTAGAATTTGAACACGAGGTTCGTTTTCTTTTGAGCAATTTGGCCTCGTTGTTGACATCTTCCAGACCTAAATCTGCTTCATGCTGACATCCTTGCTTGCTCAATTGTTTTCTACTCAAAGTTGCACTCGAAGTAGAGTCGTCATCGCTGTCATTAATCTCTATAATGTCTGGTGATTGACGTGTCCATCCACCTGGAAAGAAAAAAATGCACTATCAATATCTGATTGTCATAAACATATCATTGCTAATTGTAATTACACGATATCGTCTTGTCGAAACCTCCAGTTCAAGTGGCAGGCGATACCCTTCATACCCCACGAAACGCTAGATCATTCCATAATTTGATGTGCCCCAGATTCCCAGAAGGTAATATCACACATTTACTAGTCAGTTTAGTAGTCTGTCTAGTGTGATAGCCAGTGCGCATTTAAACTTGTATGAGGTTGTCATGAGTTATCGGTAATCCAGGTAGATATACAGGTTGTTTGATTAGTTCCCTAATGTTAATGTTCTAAGTAGTTTGAAAGATATTTTTCCAAATGAGATTGAGATGGTTTAATCCAATCCACTTATTCCCTCTCTTTAAGGTTCATAGTTCTTTTAGAGTTCATTTGCTCACTGGAGTCAGAAATGAACAAGAACTTTCTGGGACTGCAAAGGATTTTGCAGCATAGGTTTTTTTACTAAGAACATGTTTAGTATAGTCATGGCGGTTGAAAATGTATAGAAATAAGTATTTGTTTTATTTTTAAAAAAAATATTTTTGATATCAAAACTATCTATTTGAAAACACACAAAATAAAATTGAAACAAATAAAAAAAATCATTTTTAAAAAAAATAACATAAAAAAAGCTCAAAGAACTTAAACAAAATAACACATAAGTGGAGTTGCACGGAGAAATTTAAATTCAATAGAGTTCCAAAATCGCACAAGACAGAAACAATTTACTGAATATTACGGACCACGCATTCTCTAAACTAATGTATTCTTGTAGTTCACTAACAAAAACATGAGCAAACAAAATAATCAAATTAACAGATACAGGTGACAATAAAAACACAAGGATCTTAGCAGTACCTGAAGCACCAATATTTCCATCTCCATTCTCCGGCAAGTTGCTCCCAGAACCTCTGCTTGCCCCTAAAACCATGTTCTCACGATTATCAACAGCGATCGTCTCAGCTTTCACATTACCAACCCTCTCTCCCAAACCCAAACCCTCACCAGAAACCGGACCTGGGCCCCTCACATCACTGTTTCTGCTCTCTGGTGAGTGAGACCTAGGATCATCATTTGCCTCAACAGCATTAGTACCATTGGAATCATTGCAGACCACCTTAGTTTTCACAGTGACAACATTCTCATTCAGAAGAACCTTCTCTTCCACAACCCCCCTAGAAACCCCAACACTATTTACAGGCTCCTCAGACTTCAACAACATCAAATCCTTCTCTAAAAGGAAAACCCTCATCTCTAGCTCCTGAAACTTACTCTTGTACGCATCAACTTCAGTCTCTGCCTTCAATTTAGCACACTTCGACTCACAAATTTCATCTCTGAGCTCTCTTATTATCCTCTTATCCTCTCCACTAATCCTCAATAACTCAGTAAACCCTTCTTGCTCTTTCTTCAACTGCAAACACTCTCTTCTACACTCCTTAAGCTCAATCTCAGCTTTCAATCTCTCCGATCTCTCACTCCGAGCTTTTTGTTCCATCGATTCCTTCTCTTTCTTCAATGACTCATTCTCACGCTTCATTTCTTCTTTCATGGACAGCAAAAGTCCTTCAATTTCCGCAAAATGCTGAGACATAGCTGATTTTAAAGACCAAACCTTTTCCTTTATACTTTTATCAGTAACACCCTCTTCAACGCCTTGTAAATGTGACCCAGAAGCCATATTTGAGAGAAACAAAAGTAGAAACACACAGAAAGCTGGAGCCTTTGCAAATTTTAAAGAAAACCCAGAACAGAGTCGGACGTTTTCATTCCTGAAAAAACAGAGATAATCAACTGTTCAAGGAGTCTCTTTACATGTTTTCGAGTCAGAAAATTAAGAGTTCTTTTCTTGTGGGTTTCAGTCTCTTTCGCGACCTAAGCACGGATTTAATGTGCCACGTGGTGCTGAATTCGGATCGGTTATCAAAATCGCGAGTTGACTCGTAAAATTGTACGATTTTGCGAGTCAACTCATCAAACTTTGTCAACTCGGGTAGAAAAATCGATTTTAGTCAAACCCGGTCAAAATCAGTTAAAATCATAAAATCGGATCGAATCAGTCCGATTTTACGATCCGCTCATTCTACCCCGGTTCAAAGCTAATTCAAAATTTCAAACGGAGCCAAGAAAAAAAATGGAGAAGAGGATGAGGAGATGAGAAGGAAGAGAGTAAAGGAGAAGATGAGGAGGAGGAAGAAAAAAAAATGGAGAAGAGGTTGAGGAGATGAGGGTGGGCGGTGGCGTGGGAGAAGGAAATTGGGATTTAGGGTTACGTTACTGAGGGAGGGTCTTTTATACTTAGTTATAATAATAATAATAATAATAATAATAATAATAATAATAATAATAAAGTAGGTTTATACGGGGGAGGGGTTATGATGATGATGATAATAATAATAATAATAATAATCTGGGGGTTTATAATAATAATAATAATAATAATAATAATAATAATAATAATAATAATAATTAGCATAAAAAATAGTTAGCATAAAAAATAGTTTGCATAAAAAATAATTTTATAAAAATCCCATTAATTTAAGATAATAAATAACATTAATTAATTTATATATCACATCAATAAAATATTTATTTTTAGTTTGTTAATTTTTACCTAATGAAATTCTATGGACATAATTGTTTTGTAATATATTTTTCAATTATTTTGAATCATGCATGAACCTTAACTAATGAAGTTTTATGGCCATAATTATGTTATATTATATTCGGAAATATTTTATGGCCATAATAATAATAATTAGCATAAAAAATAGTTAGCATAAAAAATAATTTTAAAAAAATCCTATTAATTTAAGATAATAAATAACATTAATTAATTTATATATCACATCAACAAAATATTTATTTTTAGTTTGTTAATTTTTACCTAATGAAATTCTATGGACATAATTGTTTTGTAATGTATTTTTCAATTATTTTGAATCATGCATAAACCTTAACTAATGAAGTTTAATGGCCATAATTATGTTATATTATATTCGGAAATATTTTACTTACGATTTTACGATTTTTCTACCTACACGATTTTAGCTGTGATTTTACGATTTTTGTACGGAAAAATTCAGGTACGATTTTACGATCTTACGATCCGAGTTTTCGAAACCCCTTCCGTGTCGTGTCACAATTGCGATTTTGACAACCATGATTCGGACTTGTTTAGTATATTAATAGCTAAATTATCCATGGAGTAAATAATTTTTATAATTATTGTAATTGAAATAATTTATAAATTATGCTAGTTAAAAAAAAATATAACATCTATATATATAAAATTTGATATAATAAAACATATCAACATACTATATCATAATAACATCAATATCAAAATCTTAACATTTAAAAATATCATTACTATTACTGTTAAAATAATAAAAATTATTAAATTATCTGGAAAAAAAACTTAAAAACATTAATATAGAGGAAGAAAGAGAAAAAAAACTAAAATTATTATTATTATTGCGTTAATAATAGGAGAAAAATTAAATCAAAGAATAAAAAAAGCCTAAAAACTTTAACAAAAGAGCAACAAAAAATAAAAATTATCATCTAAAAAATTATTTGACATGAAATTAAAACAAAACTGATAAAAAACCAAAAGAAATAACAAAGAAAAAAAATATCAATTTTCAATTGATTATAAACGCAACTAAAATTTAAAAGCAAATTTTTTTTTTAAAAGAATATCACCTCAACAAAAGATAAAATAATAAAAATTAAAAATCAAAGCTAAGAGCACATATATATAAACATGGGCAAAAATAGAGACTATTTCAGAAATAAAAAAAATAAATGAATTAAAATAAAAAATTAAAAGTATAAGGGCTGAAATGAAAACCAAATATATTATCAATTTCAATCAAAAGATAAAATTGAAAAAATCAAACCTTTTGTACCGAAAATATTAGGAGATTTAAAATAAAACCCAAAATTAAAAGAATAAGGACTGAAATGAAAACACAATATATAATCAATTTCAATTGAAGGACACAATTGAAACAAATCAAAACTTACATAAAAAAATGAGGACCATACAACACAATTAAACGATTAGGGACTATAATAAAACAACCATAAAATTGAAGGGCTACCGTGTAATTTATTGTGTAGGAGAGAGAAAAGGAAAAACAAAAGATCAATTGATCATTGTAACGTCTCCGGGCATTGTGTTCCGCCATGCACCACACCATGAAGAAGAGGACACAACGACGAATCCACCGAAATGCTAGATGAACATTTTCTGCCACCGGAATACACCGAAAGCATCGCTCGAATAGAGCATTATGAAGAAAACTGTCGGCACGAGTGTCAGACGCACCCGCGGTGTTTGCAGGAAATTTTTTAAAATGGTAAATTACTTAAACATCCCTACAATCAACTCTTCTATTTTATCTTATTAGGGGGCAAATAAATATTTAGATATTGTCAAAAAAAATGTGAAATAGCTGAAACACATCTATAGGCAACCCCTGGTTTTTGTCCTATTAGAGGGTAAAATGGTAGTTTTACTATGCAATAGAATGTGAAATTACCGTGACAGCCCCTCCGACAACTCTTGGTTTTTGTCTTATTATAGGGTAGAGTGATTATTTGACTGTGTACAAAAAATAAAAAGAAGCAAAATAACTCGTGACCTAGAAATGTGAAATTATCATGACACCTCCTCCAACAACTCTTGGTTTTTGTCTTAGGGTATAATGATTATTTTACTGTGCAGAAATTATAAAAAATAAAAAAACCCGGTGACCCAAACACCTGGAACCAAACCGACTCAAAAACCGAACTGACCCAAAAACACTATTGTAATCCATATTGAAAACACTTACAATGAACAGTAACACCCTAATCTCTTTTAATATATGTTATAATTACGTGTTTAGCCAAAAGTGCTTTAAAGAATTTTTATTCTTTATTTTAATTAATCTTATTGATGTTTTTAGATCATTTTTATGTGCTGATGTTAAAAATAATTTTAAAAAAATAAAAATCATTTTCAAGCATTTTTTCTATGAAAAACACTTTCAAAAGCAACCTCAACCACACTCCCAAACAGAACAAACAAAAAACACAAAAAATAAGTGCCGAAATGAAAAATAACATATATGATCAATTTCAATTGAAGGACAAAATTATAGAAAATTCACCCTTGGACTAAAAATAATTAGAGTACTTCAAAACAAAAAAAATCAAAAGAATAAAGGTCGAAATGAAAAATCACATATATCATAAAAATCAATTGAAGGGCACACTTGAAACAAATCAAAACTTCTATAGTAGAAATATGAAGGAAAAAATAAATAAAAAGCATAGGGACTAAGATGAAAACACTATAAACACAAAAAACTAATTTGCAGAAGAGAAAAGGTGAAACAAAGGGATCAACCGACTATCGACACGTCTCCGACCATCATTGAATGACACACAAATGTGAAAGAGGACACAACGACGCATCAAACGAAATGATGAATGAATATTTTTAACCACTAAATGATATCTCACCCATCATCCTAAAGGCGTGGATGAAAGACAACTGTGGGCGTGTTAGCGAGACTCGCTTACTGGTTTTCTTATAAGAAAAGAACAAAATGTAAATGAAAATACATATATAGCCCATGCTAACTTTTCTATTTTTTTAGTTTCAAAGGGTGTCCTCGTAATTTAATTGTTCATCAATTGATTAAAAACTAAAAATACCATCGCAGGGAATAGTCATGTTTTGTCTTATTAAAGGGCATAACAAATATTGCACTGTTTATTAACAAACCAAAAAAATAAAAAATACCTTTGCCCACTAAACAATGTTTTGTCTGATACTAGAGGTAAAACAGTAGTGCAACTATATAAAAAATGAGGAAAAGATGAAAATAATCTTAAATAATCAAATAATGTCAACCGGTCTCTTGAACAGATAAAAAATACCCCAATACTAAAAGTTATTTTAAAAGCACTCAAAGATAAAATAATAATTATATTATTATAATTGATAATAATATATATCTACTGTTATAATATTTATTCCACACGGTATAGCTTTTTCTTTCATTTCATTGCAGGTAACATAGTGAGCTTAAAAACTGGTTTTTTGTTTAAGATGATGTAGTTCTTATATATAAAATAAAAAAATAAATCGAACCAATTTACCACGTTAACCCACCTGACCAGCGATGCGGAACGTTTAACTATGGACAAAAACTTGGTTATGGGACCCATAATAGGAGAAAAAGAACAGCACCATGGTCCATGAGAGTGCAAAATTAATTATTGACCAGAGAGGAGAAGCAAAGGAAAAAGAAAGATAAAACAACACCCGCAAATCGACGCGCATGCTCATCTTTCTCTCCCTCCCTCCCTAAGCAACTGGAAGAAGGAAAAATCAAAGAGGAGGAGAAATGGCGAAATCAAGCGCCGACGACGAAGAGCTCAGGAGAGCCTGTGAAGCAGCAATTGAAGGCACAAAACAGAAGATCGTTTTGTCGATCCGTGTCGCCAAGAGCCAAGGGATCTGGGGCAAATCTGGCAAATTAGGCCGTCACATGGCCAAACCCAGGGTTCTCGCTCTCTCCAGTACGCCAAACCAGACCCGACTTTCTCTCATTTTCACACCACTCATTAATTTCTTTTTCAATTGAAAGCATTTTGTTTTTTGCAGCAAAATCTAAGGGTCAGAGGACGAAAGCCTTTCTTCGAGTATTAAAATATTCAAATGGAGGAGTCCTTGAGGTAGATAATGTTTACTGTACTTGCTTTTGTTGCTGTAGTAAAATTTTTTTATGTCATATCCGCGACGAACGAAGCGTGTGTGATCAATATGTGATTTTGGAAAAGAAATAATGGGCTGTGAATGGATGGGTAAAATAAATTTAATTTGTATAAAAAGGAAAGCTATTTTAAATGCTGTTTACGGTATCTTTCTGATTTTGGTGCCAAGGATTATAGATACATGTCTCAAGCTTGTGTTTTTGACTTAATTATGCAGCCGGCAAAGCTATACAAACTCAAGCATCTTTCCAAAGTCGAGGTTATAGCTAATGATCCCAGCGGATGCACGTTTTACCCTGGTAATGCTTCATCAGCATTTTTACGTGGGGTTGTTTACTGACTTCCTGGATTAAGGAAGGACTTTGTGAGGAAATGGGGAACTTTTTATTTTTTATACTCCTGACTGAGCTTCTCACAGGGATTTGATAACCTCAGAAGCCAGAGTGTTGCTCCGCCACAATGGACTATGCGCAATGTTGATGATAGGTGAGTGGGCCTGGGAACACCACTTCATCTTCTGCTTCTTTTCTCAGTGCTTATTTGGTAGTGTGGTTGCAGTGCGCTTGAAAATGCTTTTCAGAGTGAGATTGGGCCGAAAGAGCATCATATTAGTGCTTTTTGGGTGCGTTTGGATGATTGTGGTATGAAGATGTCAAAACTATAAAAAGGCATCCCAAAACGCATTAATTAGATGTTTTTTCTGCTGAAAAGCACTTTTATAAAAATACCTGCACCGCATTACCAAACACACCCTTAATGCGTAATGGATAAACAATTCAAGATTTTGTCTGCTTAATACTGTTGTTTTATGAATTTATATACTTTTGCTCTTCATTTACGTTCTTCATTTTTTTTGTTGAAGGAACCGCCTTTTATTTTGCATCCTAAACATCTGCAAAGATGTACTTGGACGTCTTCCAAAAGTTGTCGGCATAGATGTCGTGGAAATGGCACTTTGGGCTAAGGTGTGAATGTGATTTTCTACTACTCTATTTATTTGTTTTAAGAATGATGATTGGCCACTCCATCTTCAAGTATTACAGTGTTCTATCATAGTTTATGATTAACCTACTCGAAGGGAAGCCTGTTGAATCAGTAGTGCTGCTAGTCATTTTGCTGTCGCGGTAACTTTCTAGATACCGTGTTCTGAATGCAATAATGTAAAATCAAATTGGCACATAAATATTTCACATTTTGGATGTTATTTGATGATATTGAATTGAAGTGCTTGTTTCTCTCAAACTTAGAAGTGATTGGTTATCCTAGATCATGATGCATGACTTTGTTCTCAAGCTTACTTTGATTTAATACTTGAAAAAAGGAAAATACACCCACCGTTCCCAAGCAAACAAATCAGCAAGATGGAGGAGGGCCTGTTGAAGCTACAGTTACAGAAAGTGACTTGAAGGTGTCTGTTGAAAGAGAACTGGTCTCTCAAGCTGAGGAAGAGGACATGGAGGCTCTTCTTGGCACGTAAGTCTTTCCTTTCCTTATTCCAAAGCTGTTCAGTCAGGTAGAGAGCTTACACATGATTTTTGGCAAAATAGCACTATCCTGTGGAAGGTTCTAACAAAAGGAGGAAAAGGAACATGAACAGCATGTTTGTGGTCTAAATGTTTGAACATTTGTATTGATTAGCCTTGATTTCTGACATAAACAGCAAACATCCTTTAACTCACCCATCATTTACACTCTGCAATTTTATAATCCAAGGTTTCAGTAGATGGGGAGTGGATCTATCCCAATGGTTTCATTTGCTTGAAAATTTTCCATATTTTTATTTTAAAATATTCAAAACTTAATTTACATCAGAAAGTGCTCGTTACGGTGCAATAAATGGTCCACACTGGTTATGACCTGCATTCATGTCTTCTGTTTGTGTTGATATCAAGTGCCATCTCAAATTTTTTAATGACTATCCTCTTAGATCCCATAACACAACCAAAATATTGTTCTCATTCAAGTTTAGTGTGTGTAGGTTCTCTGATAGTCTACATGTGTTTTTTTTTCTTTATGCTAAATATGTTCCCCCCCTGGTATCAAATACATCTCATTTATGAAAATAATGGCAAACAATAGTAACTCTTTTGTGTTTAGTTTTTTAATCCACCTGATGATTTCAAGTATAAAATGATATGCAGTTATGTAATGGGTATCGGTGAAGCAGGGGCATTTTCAGAAAGGTTGAAGCGTGAGCTTCTTGCCCTGGAAGCTGCAAATGTGCATGCCATTTTAGAAAGCGAACCTTTAGTAGAAGAGGTATGTCCACAACGACTTAATTTTGTGCACGAGTTTATTGTTGTTTCTCTCTGCAGTCTTCCCCCCTTCACTCTTGATTTGTATTATACTTCATGAATTTTTATCCTGGTTAACTTTTTGAAGATTAAACTTTTTCATTAGTCTGTGATGTGCTTTGCCACAGCCTTTGGAGCTGTGTAATAGTGACAGATCTTGCTCCTGTAAATTGATTGCTGGTCCTTTCAGGTGTTGCAAGGGCTTGAGGCAGCAACAAATTGTGTTGATGACATGGATGAATGGTTAGGCATCTTCAATGTGAAACTTAGACATATGAGAGAAGACATTGAATCGGTAAGTGTATGCTTACATGAAATTCTGCCCAAGTAGGGTTTCTATGGTATCCATCCCTGTTTTTATTGTACCATGTCAGTCATAAAGTCATAAAGGAAAATGTGCGTGCTACGAGGAGAAATTGTTCAACTTGGTGGTTGTTAATGGATTCGTTACTTTCATATGTCTGCTTCAAATAAATATCTCAAATTACCTTGCAAGACACATGTTTTGGATCTATGCATATATTCAAACATTTACGTTACATCTTTCTCTGCTGCTGCATGATTATCCATTTTATGAATCCAGATAGAAACCCGCAATAACAAGTTGGAGATGCAGTCTGTAAATAACGTATCACTCATTGAAGAGCTCGATAAGCTTCTTGAACGACTGCGTGTCCCTTCTGAAGTATGTTATTCATCACTTTGCTATCACTTTTAGTGGCAATGCATTCAAATTTTGCTTTCCTCTAATCATGTTGTGTTGGTTGCAGTATGCATCTTGTCTAACAGGGGGTTCGTTTGATGAGGAACGCATGCTTCAAAACATTGAAGCATGTGAGTGGTTGACCGGTGCTTTGCGTGGTCTTCAAGTGCCTAATTTGGATCCAATCTATGCAAATATGTGTGCTGTATGCTCTGTGCCACTTTCTTCTCCCTGATTTTTTCTACTAGCAAAATGATAAACTAGGTTGTTTAGAAGATTAAGTGGGAGAATAATTGGCTATTGCATCAAGATGCATGGTTTTTTTTCTTCCTGATTAGTCATCTTTGTGTAAAAGTTAATTACACAATACACATGCATGGCAATTCTCTCCAATTGTTAATGATGTGATACACCGTGCTTTATAATTTCCAAAATGATCCCAAGGACACAAATTGAAGGACCCTTGTCTATCGTTTAGTATTTTTTGACAGTCTTTTGAATTCAGGTTTTAGGATGGAGCTACATAACAGAGCTATTTGTTAATGTGAGTAGTAGTCTTTTTCTAAAATAGTGGATTGTATTATTACAGGTTAAAGAAAAGCGGACAGAACTTGACAAATTAAAAACTACATTTGTCAGGAGAGCTTCCGAGTTCTTGAGAAACTACTTTGCAAGTTTGGTGGATTTCATGATAAGCGACAAGAGTTATTTTTCACAAGTAATTTTCAGCTTTCTGTAATTTTTATACAGATCACGAAGATTATTATTGGGTCTCGGAATTCTAATATTTGCTTGTGTGCTTTGCATGAAACAGCGTGGACAGTTGAAGAGGCCTGATCATGCTGACTTAAGGTACAAATGCAGGACATATGCTCGCCTTCTACAGCATTTAAAGGTTCATTACAAACCTTTTCCAATAAATCTCATAAGTTTACTTTTGTTCTCTCTCTCAAAGTTGCTCTTTACTAACATTTTCCTGTTTCTGTCGCCAGAGTCTCGATAAGAATTGCTTGGGTCCTTTGAGGAAAGCATACTGTAGCTCCCTTAACCTGCTTCTTCGTCGGGAGGTCAGGCCACATCTTTTTATTGACTAAACATTTAGTTTTTACTTGATTGTTAATGAATTTATATGGTTTTAGTGATGCCATTTTCATTTAGTTTATTCTGCTTTTTTTTTGGGCTGCATTTATGGTATTTCAAACATACCTTAAGGGTTATCTCATTCACATGCAGGCTCGTGAATTTGCTAACGAGCTTCGTGCTAGTACAAAAGCATCAAGAAATCCAACTGTCTGGCTGGAAGCTTCTCCAGGTTCGAGTCAGAGTGCACATAATACAGATACATCTTCAGTTTCTGAAGCTTACGCGAAAATGCTGACAATATTCATCCCACTCCTTGTAGATGAGGTTACAATTTCCGCATACATATTTTGGAAATCATCAATGTTGTTGCCTCTTTCATGAATGATTTATATTGCTTTGCAAATCAAACTGCAGAGTTCTTTTTTTGCACACTTCTTGTGCTTCGAGGTTCCTGCACTTGTTCCCCCAGGAGGTGTGGCTAATGGAAATAAAGGTGGGAATTACAATGATGACGATGATGATGACGATTTGGGTATTATGGACATTGATGAGAATGATGGAAAAGCTGGTAATACCCCACTTCAAATTTGTATAGAAGCTTGCCATGAAAGCTCTGTCGTTCTAGAAGTTAAACAGTGACAATTTATTTGATTTGTAGGTAAAAATTCTGCAGATCTGGCAGCACTAAATGAATCTCTTCAGGACTTGCTTGATGGAATCCAAGTAATGTATACTTTACATTGTTTCTTAGACGGGTGTATTCATTCTTGCATGCTCCTTGCATTTGCACATGCACTTTTTTATTTTTTGAATGTATGTATGCCATGTTTAAACTTTTCTTCTTGTTGGTTGGTGCTCCTCAGCATCTTCCCCCCTCTTTTTATGGTTATTATATTGCTTACTAGCAGTAGGTATTGCTGAGTGATTCATCACTTAATTTACAATACTATTATAATCTCCAAGTGCTGACTTGTTGAGGGTCATGAATTTTTAGGATGATTTTTATGCTGTGGTTGATTGGGCATACAAGATAGATCCCCTGCGCTGCATATCAATGCATGGGATTACAGAGCGTTATCTCTCTGGTCAGAAAGCTGATGCTGCAGGATTTGTGCGTCTCTTGCTTGGTGACCTAGAGTCAAAAATTTCTGTGCAATTCAGTCGTGTACGTGTTTAAAATTCAACTTAAAACAAGTAATAACCTTACACATTCCAAGCTTCTTTAAATATCTGGTTTACCTTGAGATCTATATTTCAGTTTGTTGATGAAGCTTGCCACCAAATTGAAAGAAATGAGCGTAATGTGCGGCAGACAGGGGTTTTATCCTACATCCCAAGGTAATTTGGATCTGATGGACATGTTCTGTGCTGTTATGGGTGAACTTGCATCTGTACTTTCTGTCAAATTAAGATGCAAGAATATTATATGTGAAAAGAACTAATTAATTGTAAATGTGTACCCTAACAGATATGGAGCATCTAGCTAACATTTGCTGCGAAATGATCAAACCAGCCAACTTTTATGATACTTGTTTCACTTGATTATTTGCTGTGAACTCTTTTAAGTGTGCTCACCGCTATTGTGTTCAGGAACTGATTGCATCTCCTAACTCTTGCCTGTGACTATAATTGACTTGCATATTTTACTGAGTTCAAGATGGATGTGCTTGGCTGCATAGATTTTCGATTAACAGCAGGAGCTATATTTCAAATTAACAATACTTGATATTTGCAATGATTTTTCTGTTTGTTTACATTGTGTGCTATGAAAAGTTCTTTTATTTCATGCTATATGATATTTAACATTGATCAAACATTTATTTTTATCATAAAAATGATGTAACTTTGTCTTGCTTAGATTTGCAACCCTTGCAACTCGTATGGAACAGTATATCCAGGGACAATCTAGGGATTTGGTTGATCAGGCATACACAAAATTTGTGAGTAGTCTTTTCTTAAGTGTCTCTTTGTGTTTTCTTTCTTTTTAAAAGGGTGGTGTTGTTTCCTATCCCCCCTTTTTTATAATTTCAAGCTAAGATGAAATTTACAATGTGGATGTTATTTGACAGGTTAGTATTATGTTTGTGACTTTGGAGAAAATTGCACAAACAGATCCAAAATATGCAGATGTCTTCCTATTGGAAAACTATGCAGCATTTCAAAACAGGTACATTTCTCTCCCTCTCCCTCCCTCTCATTTTGGTAAACTTTCCTCTTTTTGTGAAAATTCTTGATTCAGTAAAAAGATTTTTCTCCTCAAGTCTGCTTATTAGAAACAGTTGCATGCAGCTTGTATGACCTAGCCAATGTTGTGCCAACTTTAGCCAAATTCTATCACCAGGCAAGCGAAGCTTATGAACAAGCTTGTACACGTCATATCAGCATGATTATTTTCTATGTAAGCAATCATCCTATTCCTGGTCCTCTTTTGCCTGTCTTTATTCCAGTTGTCTTTCTGGTTTCTAATGTTTGCTGAAGTTTTTTAAATGATTTTTGCCTTAACTTTTGGATGGTGCTTGTCCTCATCAAGTTTGGTTTCTGCAGCAATTTGAAAAACTTTTCCAGTTTGCTCGCAAGATTGAGGATTTGATGTACACCATAACACCAGAAGAGGTTAGTTTGTGGTCATCAAATGTCATACATACTACACCCCATCATATTAGCTCCCCAGAGTTTGTTATGAACCTCTTAAGGAAGATATGATATTGTGATATACCTCCTTGATCAAATGCCATACATAGTACGCCCCGTCATATTAGCTCCCCAGTGTTTGTTATGAACTTCTATGGAAGATATGATATTGTTCCTCCTTTTCCTTTCTTTCTTTGTGTTTTTGTGCCATGATTTGCATAAGATGGATACTAATTCAGTCATCAAAACAATAATAAATGGAACAAAAACATGCCTTTTTTACATCTTTTCCCAGTCACTTTCTGTCTTGTTGCCTCACTTGCTGGGCAACCTGTGGTTAAACTCAAAATGTTGGTTTTGAATTCTGCAAGCCTCTGCTGGTTAGCACAAGAATTGCAGTGTTGCGTGCTCAGCTCTTAAGATCTAATTGATTTGGCAAGAAATTTGCTAGTTATATGGATACAATTGATGCTAACATGGTTCCAGCAGAGAACTGCTAGAAGCCATACTGTCACATCGCTGACAATGGTCTAAGATTTATAAGTTTCTGCTCAAACTATTGAAATGCTGAATGTCTTTGCCTTTTATTTTTTTCCTTTTAGATCCCATTCCAGCTTGGATTGTCAAAAATGGATCTCCGAAAGATGTTAAAATCTAGTTTATCCGGGGTAAGTTAACACATCCACAACAATCTGATTGTCTCTTGAGTCTGGTCTCGAATCTAGTGTTGTGATAACATGGTTTTTCTGCCACAGGTTGACAAGTCTATTAGTGCAATGTACAAGAGATTACAGAAGAACTTAACTTCAGAAGAACTATTACCATCTCTGTGGGATAAGTGCAAGGTAATTCACTTAATATTTGAGGATTTGGTCTTTAATGTTTCTTGAAAGTCAGCTGGTGGAGCAAGTAATGGGTGTTTGATCGTTGGAAAGTTATTGATCAACAAAGAATTTGATTTATGATTTATGAGCAAAGCATGCAGTAACCTACAATTGGAAACTCAACCTATAACCTATGTAGTTTGTTCTTGAGTGTTTTGGGGGTAATGGAAGGGAAAGGTGGGTTCCCACAAATAATAGAAATTGCCATCTATCCATCTTTCCCTTTGTGTTGAGGTTTGTGAAGATTCTTAAATGAAAGAAATACCCTTGGTTTGAAATTACATAGGAATTACAGCCCCCACATTAAGAATATTTTTTAGTTCAGTTATTGATCTTATATTTATCAACTCCTGCATTCCCTTTTCATTTGCTCTCTTTCCCTTGCCACGTCCACGCAGGGGAATGCTATTGGAACAATTTCTACCTGTAAAAAACTTTCATTATGGAAATTTGTTGATGCTGGCCAATGGAATCTATTATGTTTTCTTATTGCTAACAATTTGTGCTAGGAGATCATCTTCTGATGAAATAATTAATTGTGGTTTGCGTCTCATTCAGTAAACTGCTAATAAAGCTGATAGTTACTAGAACTTCTTTTTATCTTAATTTGACAGAAAGAGTTCCTGGACAAGTATGAAAGTTTTGCACAACTCGTTGCAAAGATCTATCCCAACGAGAGTATCCCTTCAGTGTCAGAAATGAGAGAGCTTCTGGCTTCCATGTGAACTTTGTAAAGGGTTTTCGGTTGTGTAATTTTTATTCTTGAACAGGACTATGTTGACATACTGTAATTATTCTTTTTGGTTCTTGTTTTCAAGTTTTCCCCATATTCTATTCATATTCCTATCTCAGAGTCTGTAGTTGAACTTGGGTTGAGTGTAACTTTGTTCCTAGTGCAATATATAAACGGATCCAATTCGTAGATGTGGCTCTTTTATTCTAGCTAATTTTTATCCCCTATAAGAGCAAATCCAATGGTAATAGCTATTTTTAAAAGTCAAATTATAGAAATGGCTTTTTGAATAGTGTTTAAATGGCTCTTGAGTTGATGTGCTCTCCAATGGTAAGAGTCATTTTGGAGAGTTATTTTTTTTTATTTTAAATAAAATTCAATTATTTTGTATATTGTTTAATTATATAATTTATTATACAATTAATATGAGTAAGCTATATAATTAAATAATTGTTTTTGAGAAACCCGACAACAATAAAATTATTTTTTTGAAATAAAAAAAATGAATTTAATTATAATTAAAAGATCCAGAATATTTGAAATTTGAGCTGTATGAACATTAGGATTTCTTTGTTGAGAAACAATCTGTTCAGAGTCACTTATAAGTAAGTTAGTGAATGAATCTGGCAAATTTGAATCCATGTATAAAAAAATACATTGTGTTAATTAAGATAATTGATCAAAAAATTCATAATTTTTCAATTTCGTATAATTATTTTTTACTAAATATTATTATTAATTATCCTTTTTTTCCCCTAAATATTATTATTAATTACCTCCACAACAATTCTAAAAACTTTAATTTACACAGATCTTAAATCTAACTGTAAATTCAAACCATGTAATTGAAATTAATTGATGTTACATATTGTATTTGAATGTTAGAAAAACTTAAAAAATCAAAATGAATACATTAAAATACATTAGTTCAGAATCAAAATGAAGTTAATGTCATGTCTCAATCTTGAATTCGATTCGTTTGGTCGTACTCGAAGCACAGAAACCACAGCCAGTGGGTCATTGAATACGGGCTCAAACGCTTTGCAATTGGAGATTATCCGGCTGTGTTTTCCGAGACCTTTCTGACATAATTTGATGAGAAGCTAAATAATATAATTAACGTCTTGAAAGTGTTTATTTAAAATACATGCTTGTCTGATAAAGATTAATACTCAAACATAAATTGCATATTATGATTTAAGTCGTGAAAATAGGGATCCGCATCAAGGATAAAGATTTTTCAAATTTATTTGCATGGTGCGAGCTCAAAATAGACGGCAAGGGTAAGATGTATCTTTACACATGCTGTCAGAGAGAGGAGACATGCCCCTGCCCAACCTAGCTGTTTGTAACACCACTCTCTTTGCATTTTTTCTCACAGAGATAAAAGCTTATTTTACGGGCCCAAGGATTATCTGAATTGGTTTGTTGATCTTATTTTGGAGATGCTTTCATCTACAGTGTGGAACATGGCAAGATTTACATGTTCAGAATCATCAATGCAGCTGTGGTTCGTGAGCTCTTCTCTGCCGTAGCATTACACTTTAACAGTTGTGGAGGTTGACGTAGTGTGCCCTAAACCCCAGCCATTATTATTGCTCCTGGACAGCTGTGATTTGTGAATCAAGTTCCAGTTCCAGACTTCATAGCCATGTTTGCAATATCACGAAACTTTGTTTCTCAACTCAGTAATTTTTTTCACCTTGACATTGTCATAACCTTTTTCTGGGTTATTTCCGAAATGTATTTGAAATAAAAATAACAAAAAAAAAAAAAAGCTGGCGTGGTGGGAAAAATGAAGTTGGAGATTTTGGATGGATTTGTGAGTTCGATCGTCTAGAAATGAAAGAAATTACAGATTAAAGTCTAAAATAAATAATTATCGGATAAATCTGCATACAAATTAAGTCAAAATGTATAATTTTTTTTTAATAGGTCAATTTGATTTAATCATAAGCCAAATTAAAGTTTAATTATGTTTATGAATTAATTTAAGATCCAATTAAATGATTTAATTAAAGTACAAGGACTTAATTATACTTTTAAAACTATTTGACTAGGGGCTGGCAAATAGTGCTTTTCTATTGCTCAAAACGGAGGAATGCATGGCTTAGCCAACGATCATGTAAAATTGCATTGTGGTCAACTGATCAATTACTGGGTCATCTGATCAATTACTGGGTCATTTTAAAACTGATGACCATTCTAGCTCAACTATTTTCTTTTCGTTAGGAAGGAGAAATGCAAGGCATGTATAATTAAGACTTCTAGAGAGAGCGGCATGGACACCAAATGAGCTCTAAACTCATCATCCCCATTATCTCTACTCTACTATTTTCATGCTTGTCTCACAAGTCATCATATTTCGGGAATTGAGTTGGGGATGAGGGGGTTTGATTTCTATTAGATGAGCGGCTGGTGAAGAAGAAACAACTAATCACTGATTCTGCAACTTCTTCAAGCGCTAGCTGAGAACTTTATTCAAATTAAAGAAAGGGACTGCCTATCATACATCAAAGAAGCTTGCACACAAAGAACACCGTGCACTATGATATAACAAAAAAATATTTTCTGATGTAACTTCAGGACCTTTGCTCACTTCATAGTGGCAGCAGATATAAAAGAATGGGTTAAGATAACAAAAAAAATTGCTCGCATCTATGCCTCCTTCTATGCATGTTATGAGGAGGGGCAAAAAAACACAGCATCCATTCATCCATCCATCCTGTAGCCACCACCTATATATTTTCCACAGCACCGAGAGAGAGTCTTGAGAGTAGGAATATACAGGTTGACGAGAGCAGTACCGCTCCAGCAAAACAGGCAAGATCCAGACTGGTAGTCAACGGTATGCTCTTGAATTTATCCAGCATCCCCACTTGAAGTATCATCATAATGGCATGCCCGATTTTAGACTTTGCTTGTGAAACTGATCGCATTTCGACCCACGTTGGGAGGGACTGCAAGAAGAACCAAGAAGATCAATGTTTGGAATTTACGAGTGATTTATTTTGGATCAATAATCGGGAAAAAATAAAAACACTCACCTTCAAAGAGAAGAGGCCAAACAAGTTTGAATCTGGCAGCAATAACGCTTGATCTTTTGGATTTTTAGATCCCACAAACATAACGTACAGCCCGACTCCAAAAATAAGCATGGCAGTTCCTACCAGAAACATGTCTGCATTCAAAATAATATTGGATCGAGCACGATAGAAATAGTTAGAAAAAATAGAACCATATAATTAATTGGTTTTAATTCTAAGAAAACAAGAGGGAGATCTACCTATGGCTTCTATAAGTAGATGCACCAGGTGCCCTTGATCTGAAACTCGAGATAGTGTGTTGAAATACTGAAAATATGACTCCAAAATAAGAAAGCAACCCTGCAATATTATGATTCAAAAAAGAATTAATGTTTATAACAAAGAAATGCCATTCAAAAACAGAATTAATTAAAACCAATAAATATGTACCATGTCATTCAAATATTCGAGGACAATAAAAAACATAGAAATAAGATAGAGAAAATAGTATTTACCTCCACAAAACACAATGCTGAACCGAGCAACGACCCCGCGACAGCAAATAACGTGAAGAATCGACAATCAATTATAGCCTGCACAGTTGCAGTCGATCAATTTAGATTTATCCATTGCTTTATAATCATAAGTTTTCCCCCATAAAATACAAATCCATGTATGCCTAGCAAAGTTGCTAAAATAAAGTTTTCATGCAAACATATTAAGGAAATAAAATCAGTTGCAGCAACTCTGAAATTATATATATATGATGTATAATGCATAGAAAAAAGCTGCAGATCCCTGCTATTGTATCTGGTCAAGGGCTATCCTAACGTAACATGAAAGCAAGTGTGTGAATAGAGTGCACTGGAAGTGCAAAATCTCTGCTTAAGCCTTGAAGTGTGAATAGAGTGCATAGAAAATCATAGTCTTTATGCACTCTTTTCAGAAAATCATAGTGTGTGAATATATGGATGGGCCATCATACAACTATGATTTTCTGCGAGACGAATTTCCCATTGAAGTTTTGAATCTTTCACACCTCCAAACTTTAATAAATAAATCAAACCAAAAAGGTTCATGAATTAAGTTTCTAGAAGGAAAAACAAGTTACAAAATCAATTACTGATAAAAATAGATAAATTACCTTCTCAATGAGCTTCTGGACCTGGAATTTCCATAGCTTTGGTTTCAAAGCCGGTGGCCTCAACACCTTACGCAAAG
This sequence comes from Salix viminalis, assembly GCA_029228465.1. Classification (NCBI taxonomy): domain Eukaryota; kingdom Viridiplantae; phylum Streptophyta; class Magnoliopsida; order Malpighiales; family Salicaceae; genus Salix; species Salix viminalis. The sequence continues at coordinate 9,734,217 of CM055439.1, forward strand.
CATTACTAACCGTAGCAAGTAAAGAGGCCAAATCTATTAATCCTCGCTCAAAAACCCGTGGTGGCTCTACGGTGAGCAAAGAATCCTTTGAAGCAGCCACAGATGCTTTGACAGCAACCGTGGATTTCCTTTTATGATCACCATGATCCCCAGAAACCATCTTGTCCCCATTAAACCCTGTAGCCTTGCCGACACATTTTACCGAAGTAAATGGTGAAGAAGCTGTGTTCGGAGGACCAACATGATGCAAAGGCCTAGACGAACGTAATAGCCTTGTGGTTGTCATTGTTCTTTCTACTTGGTCTCTCTTTTTTGGGTTTAATTATGTTTTGGTTGTGGGTTTGGTGGGCTATATATAACAAGCATCGAGAACATTGAGAAGAGAAGATTCGAGGCATATTAGCTGTTAGTGTCGCTACATGAAGGCGGAGCTTTTACACTTTTTCTCTCTCTTTGGGATACCACAATTTCACCATAACATATAAATCAATTCTTTTAATTTCATTCTGAAATAAAGAGTTTTACCAATTGGGTCCTCTAACGCTCTCACACGTTTCTCGAGCTCCTTCATTTTCTATCTAGTGTCCATGTTTTACTCAATAGAACGCTAATTGTTTGAGAAGATATTGGTGAGTACAAATAGAAGTATAAAATTTCGACTGATTAGGGACCTAATTGGTGAGTGTTTTGTTTTAAGTAAAATTAAGAGTCTAATGAGTTTGAGATTTTTTTTGCCCCTTTTCTTTTCTTGCAGAGGATGGTTTTGATTTGTTGAAGTTTCAACCTCACGTGGTGTTCTTAGTTTGACAGCGTGTGGGTTCAAATAAGTTGGGAGCCGAACACTTGTCAAACAGCATCTTTTAGGGGACTTTTAAGTTTTACCGGGTAGAGTCCGGGTTGGTTTTCCATGAAGAAGAATAAATTGTCAGGTTCTTCGAACCCTGGCGTGCAGAATGAACAGCATGTGCTTCCGTCGAGGAATAGTTGTCGGCGCATGCTTTTTTTTTTATTTTTATTTCGAACACGAAATCTTAAAAAAAAAAAAGGGCTCGATTGTCAATTCAGCTACATGCAAATAGTTGAACGAACAAGAAGGCTGCTTTCCCCACCATTTGCTTGGCAAGCTCGTATATTTGTCGTGATGGCTCGAGAACACAACCGAAGCTAGCTGTTCCTTGTGTTTTTTTTTCTTTTTCTTTTTTAGGGATTAAGGATTAAGGAGGGCTACTTGGTCGATCAAAATATGATTACTATTACTTTTTTCGAAGATAGGAAAAAAAGATTAACTCGATTGATGCGCTCGGATTTTTAATACTATGTATGGGTGAATAAAAGAATTTTTTTTTAACTAATTATTTTTTTTTAAATCGAAGAACCTTTCAAGGAGAGTGAATTGAACCGTTTCTTTCTATCAATTTTTGTGTCACGAATCCCATGACCAAATATCTTACAAAAATGCAAAATAAACACATCTCACCAGCACAGCATTTTGGGTTGGCAAAAATTCTTGCTACATCGACAGGCCAATGTCAACATCCGGACCTTTAGCATAGCACAGTCATGTGATGGATTACTAGACGGTGCCGAAGACGAACGCGCATATTCATGCTCACCCTCCATTGTAATTCACGGCCCAAATTTCTTCCCCAGCTCTACCTTATCTTGCGATTTCTTTTGTTTTTTTCCCGAGAAGGCCTTATGTCATGTTGAATTGCCACATATTCAAAACGCCACTGTCGCTGTTCTTGGTTGATTTTTATCCCAGATAAAAAAAATGGTTTTTTCTTTCTGTTTTTGTTTTGCGCTGAGAAAACCTTAATGATAGAGTATGTTCAAACTCGTTCTTCTTCTCTGTTATGATAACAGGTCATGATCCAAGCAGCAGCAGCAGCAAGCTGAAAAGAAAAAATATTATAATGTTCGAACAATATATAATTACTATATATTAAGTAGAAATTGTCTCACTTATTTAAAAAGTAATGGGAATTTTTTTACAGATTCAAAAATTATAGCTTGGGTCGGTTTTCCTATGAAGAGAGAATATGTGTTGTTTGGTTCTTCTGAGTTTTTACTTACAGAATGAGGAAACGGAATGCTTCCGTCGAGGAATAGTTGTCAGCGCACATGCCACAAGTTGAACGAGCAAGAACGTTAGTTAATGGCGTCATTTGCGTGGCAATCTCGTACATTTGTCGTGATGGCTTGAGAGCACGAGTGCACGACCAAAGCTAGCCGTTGTTTCCTTTTCCTAGGATTGGGGATCAAGGAAAGCTACTCGAACCTATTTGTTTTCGTGATGTTATATGTGTACTGTTTCAATTTGCTCCAATTATATATATTTAGATAATATTTGATTGATTAATCAATATAGATTAGAGTTTTATATAGGTTTTATTGATTTGTTTTTAAAAAATATGATTTATATTTTTTATTAAAACATGTTTTTTTAAGCACAGCCACACAAAAATACCATAATATAAATTACATACTTAGTGATTGCTTTCATTTTTTTTTAAGAAAGGCAAAGAAATATGCATTATATTCTTGATACCAGACATGCTCTAACTAATTAGAAATATAGAGCATTTTTTCTTTGAGAAGTATTTACAGAAATTTATTAATTAAAAGTTATTTAATATCATGTTCCGTGTCTTCCAAAATTAAGGAGAGAAAACAAATCAAACCTACAAAGAAAACACACAACTACACTATAAAAAGATAAGGAGTCGTTTTTTTTTATAAAAAAAATAATAATAGGAAAAAAGAAAATTACACAACTACACTCTATAAAAAGATAAGGAGTCGTTTTTTAAAAAAAAACAATTAATAATAGGAAAAAAGAAAATTGAACTACACGACAGAGAAGATCTTCTCTTAATTTCAAAATTTCCACTCTCTTTTGAAACTAAAACTTTTTACCGAAAAAATCCCAAGTCCTAGAGCATTCTCATAGACACATAAAACTTAAATTAAAATACAATAAAAAAAATCGAAAAACTTTTCAAGGAGAGATAATTGAACCTTTTCTTTTTATGATTTTTTTGTGTTATCCGTGACCTCTAAGCGATGATCAGGTTAAAATAATATCTTACAAGATACTAAATAAAAACTTTTCAAGAAAATATCATCCTGTGTTAGGAAATATATTAAAGAACAATATAAAATATATTTTAAGATATTATCTAACCGTTTAAGTTTATAGATAAGATAGTCTCATGATATGATATAACAAGTTTGAATCTCACAACTCTTGTTTTATATCATAAAAAACCAAACACAAAGTAGTATGAGTCTATATAAATTTTAAATATAAATATTTCTTTGAAAATGAATTAAAAAATCATATAAATTATATTCAAAAAAATCATCTAATAATTTAAAATTTTAATTAAAATGATTAACTGAGAAAACAATATCCCGAAAGGCAGTGCTAACATCCGGATCTTTTCCATAGTACAGTAGTCAGGGGATATGGAATCATGGATTAATGGGCGGTGCCAGAGGCGAACGCGCACATCAATATTCACCCTCCATTTGATTTACGGCCCAGAATCTCTTCCAAGTTCTACCTAATGTGACGATTTCTTTTGTTTTTTTCCTGAGAAGGCCTTGTGTTCCAAGGATTCGAAACACGTTTATTGCTCTTCTAGGTTGATTTTTATTTCATCTTATAAAATGGGTTCTTCTTTCTTCTCCTTTTGATTTTGCTCTTGGAATTCTTATTTCTGCATGTTGAATTTTCAAATCTTAAAATTGACCAGCTAGAGTATAATGATCGTTTAAAAAAATAAAAAAACGCAGCGGTTTGGGCTTTGAAATTCGGCCGAAGAGATTTATCCAAGCCTTTATCCGGTAAATAGCTCTGATCCAAATTCATTGAACCCATTCTGGTTAGAAATCTGTGAGAGTTTCTAATAGTGAGAGAGGTTTATCCTCAAAGCTTAGCTGTGTTACCTTTATGGTGCCTCGCCACAATCCTAAACTCATACCAACAGCGACCTGTGTTAGCTTATCAGAAAGAAAGTGGCATTGCATTTGCATGGAGCTGGTTATCAAATAATATTGGATGATGATACTTGTACAGTAAAATTTCAAAGGCTGATGACAGCAAAATTCTAACCACGGAAGGCTGTGGAAATGGATGGGAGGACTGATAGATTATGTTCAACCCTTCATGGATGAGAGGATGAACAAGGATCTAAACTCGCAAATCTCAATGATACAGAGACAGTATAAAGAAATTAGTGTTTAGGATAGCTCACCACTCAATGGAATCTACCAAAGAGATAAAACTAAAAGAAGCTACCAAGCTTAACTTGATCTTAACTTCAACCAAGTCTCTATCTTTTACAATGATTACACGCCTTAAATTTGATTAGAACAATCCCTCCGAGCTAGTAAAGCTAGTAAAATAACAGGACATCAAGACCAGATTATCCACACCTTCACACGTTTTATCATATATAGTTGTAGGAAACAAGTTTCCACAAAATCTGTCATCCAATGATTTCCTACGGAAGTCTGCTTTTGTTAGGTCTAGAGATAAGATTTACGGAACGAAATCTTATCGTTTTATTGCCTGGCAAAGCTTTTCATGTGCAACTGAACAGGGAGAAAGATTGTTAAAGCTCCATTAAATGCTAGTTGAAGAAGATGACAGACTTGCAAGTTGCAAAATATGGCAGCATATAGCTTTCTAGGTATGCATGGCTTGCCTAGTGTTCTCTGCAGAATCGATACAGTGTTGCCTTTACTGACAATCTTGGTTTCTGAGCATGTTATGGGCATTTTCAGCTTGCTCAATCCTTGTTTAGCACCTCTTATCTCTCATCTACATGTTTCCATGTGGATTTCGGATTTGTTAAGAATGTTCCTGCATTAGATACATCTATCAACATGCATACACGGTTATTTCTAGATGTATACCATGTATTATCTTCCACACACCATATTATAGGTCAAATCTCTATAAGTTATACATTAAATATCAGGTGGAGGCATTAGGGCAGCGGCTGGCTATTTTTTTTTTATATATACCTATTCTTACCATGACATTGAAAAAGAGATTTGTAGCTTTTTTCTTGAGGGAGAGCATGAACTACGAATTTCTATTAAGAATAACGAGGAAGCACAAATTAAAGCACAGGGCATATATAAGGCTAGAGAGTCTATAGTCAATTGAATTAGGAAAGGATTTTAATTAAAAAAGAGCAAATTAATTCGATCATTTTCATTAGCAAAAAAGAACAAATTTTATCTAGTTCAGTCCCTGGGGTCCCAGGGCGTTTTCATTAGCAGTAATCATGTGAGGCTTCAAGAAGATATTTGTGAGATGGGGCAGCTCCTTTGTGGATAAGGCCTGAGTATCTTGGAGTTATGGTTTCAGAGCAGAGCTTGTGCCTTGCTCAAAATTAAAACATCTTTCATGGTGGAATTCGCCAATTGAAGCGAAATTTGAAAACCAAGAACCCAAACAAATAAATTCTTCAGTTTTCGCCACCTCTCATGTAATGGCTAGTTCTCTGAGCTTCTTGTCACAGCCTAGAATTAGACCTGTTACCAAACGTCCTCCCAATCCCTCAAGCTCGTTTCTCGAGCTATTGAATTTTAGCGGTAAAAGTTTACAGGTAACAAAGAATAATGATTTAGCAGTGGTTTCGAGAGTATATCAACGAGAAATTGCTAGTGTTCAAGGAGAGAATCCGGTGAAGCCAGATTTTAAGCGTTTATGCAAGGAGAGGAAAGTGGAGGCAGCTCTTGAAACCATGGATGAAAAGGAGAGGAATGGAGGTTATGCAGACTTGCTCGATATTGTAAAGTTGATACAAATTTGTGCCGATTTGAAATTGCTGGAAGCTGGGAAAAAGGTAGATGGGTATGTTATGAGGTCCTCATCAAAGTTCAAGTCCAGTGTTGTTGTGCTGAATAATCTAGTGGAGATGTACTGTAAACTGGGCGATACAAACAGGGCAAGAGAAATATTTGAGCAAATGGGAGCGAGAAATTTGGATTCTTGGAACAAGATGCTGTTGGGTTTAGCAGAGAATAAGGAAGGAGAAAAGGCTCTTGAAATCTTTTCCCAGATGAAAGGAGATGGGATTAGGCCAGATGGTTCTAGCTTTGCTGGTGTTTTAATGGCTTGTGTGTGCGTAGGGGAAGAGAAGGAAGGACAGAAACATTTCGAGTCAATGAGCAGGGATTATGGAATCACTCCCACGGCAGAGCATTATGAGGTTATGGTTGATCTTCTCGGAAGAACAGGAAAGATAGCAGAGGCAGAGGAGTTGGTTTCAAATATGCCAGTTGATCCGAACACTAGAATTTGGGAGACTCTGCAGAAGTACTCAAAAACCAGAGCACAAGGGCAACTGGGTTATCCATTATCACCACCTGGACCGAAACTCGGTGGCATGAAAAGGGAAAAGGACAACCTCAACACAAATCATAGAAGAGTGACTTCAGACAGGAGCAAGGCATATGAAAAGTTGAGGTCTTTGAGTAAGAAGGTAAGGGATGCTGGATATGTGCCGGACACAAGGTTTGTGCTTCATGATCTTGATCAAGAAGCGAAGGAGAAGGCATTGTTCTACCACAGTGAAAGGCTAGCGATTGCTTATGGGCTTATCAATACACCTCCTGGGACCACTTTAAGGATAATGAAAAACCTGAGGATTTGTGGGGACTGTCATAATTTCATCAAGATCCTCTCCAAAATCGAGGACCGAGAGTTTATCGTGAGAGACAACAAGAGGTTTCATCATTTCAAGGCTGGAAACTGTTCCTGTCGGGATTACTGGTAGAATACCACAACTTCATAATTTTCCCCAGTGCATAAATAAATATTCACAATATGATTTGGTGATGGAAAACTGATTTTGCTATCCTGCCTGCATAGTCTGTCACTAATTCTCATCCTACTTTGAAGCATCAATCATTTAGAAGATATATATTACTTTCCTGATTTCCTTGAGAATAATTGAAAGGAGGCATTACACAGGATAATCTTTTAAGCATTTGTTTCTTGAAAAGTTCTGGGATCTTGGTCTTTTGGGTTTTTTTACCTTTTGCTTTCCCCAACCCAATCTTCTTGTATCAACTTAACTTGTTACTTTCTCTTGAGCAGAAAAAAGGGTTCCTAGGAATCCATACCTCTGATTTTTAGTAATGTGTGTTGAATCGGTGCTTTTTTGGGTCATTCATGTGCTTTGTTTACTCAAATTTTCAGTGAATTCACTCCAATATCTCAATCTTGGGACATAATTCTATGAGAAAATTGTTTTAACTGTTAATTTTTTCTTTAATACATTGATCACGTGTGTCAGAATGGTATGTTCTTTATAGCAATCAGCTTCCTTTGGTACAAGAGCCAGTGGATCATTTTCCAGAATTGTAACTTGAGACAGCAAGCAACGACCTAGTTATAGTGCACAGTGGCGCATTCTAAAGAAGATTCACCATGAAGTAGAATGCTGAATAAAGAAAGGTTAATCATTAAAGAACAGTTTTTTCACACAGCATATTATGCACATAGAATTCTGTCCCTATATTGAGATCTCGCATCAAATTCAGTAAACATTTGATTAAACAGTGCACATCAAATACACAAAAACATTAATACAGTACATTAACAGCATCAGAGGTTTATATTCCAAAGAAACCCTGACTTTTTCTGCTCAACAAAACAGTAATTCCTGCCCAGTTATTCAAGAATGGTCAGTAGAAAAGAAAATGACAAGCCCAGAAGACCAGTAATTCAAGATGACTTTCTCAGGAAACAAACGCTAAAAGCATACTCAAAATTGAGAAACTCAAAATAACGGATTCAAGAAAGGCATACAGAAACCGACAGAGTAACAAGTATTAGCCAGGCGTTAAGAGCTTGGCTGAAACAGAAAGCAGCATCGGCAATTTTTTTGATAAATCGAGTGAGTTCAAAGTCCAACACGGCGTCAGCATATTTGCCATAATTGAAGGCATGTGATCCACTCTTCAGAAACAGGCGAGAACTGGAATAACCCCCTATATATTGATACCATCATCCATTCTTGAAGTAAAGCAGATGAATTAAAGAGATTTTTTTACCAGTTTTTGAAAGAGCAAAGAAGAGAGAGAACAGAGAATTTAGAATGAGGGACAGGCAAAGTTCGTTGTGTAGACAGGGATTTTGGGCGGGAAGAATCTGTGGTCGCAATGGCGGCCAAGTCCGTTATTGCTTTCTTTAACGGTATTGCTTCTTAGGAAAGAATATGATGATAACAGTCAAATTGACCTGCGAACAATCCAAAAACAGACGCTGTGTTCGCGCTAATTCCCATTGATATTATAGCTTCTAGCTTCTCTTTAGAAATGTATTTGAAATATATTTAAATTTTTTTATTTTTTATGATTTTAGATCTGTTTTTATTTTGATATATTTTTAAATAAAAAAAACATTTTAAAAAATAACCACTATCATAATTAAATTTGGATAATAAGGTTAGTAATAATAAAAAGAAACGTGATTAATACCTAGTTTTTTCAGATCAACCCATGACCAAGACGGGTTGTGAATATATTACCATACAAATAGCACGGACCATTAAAATATGGGCTTCCAGATTCTACGACTCGGTTGTTGTGGTAAGAGTTAGGACTCAAACTTCGAATTTTCTCCCAAGGTCCAAATTAAAAGATGATCTGAAAATGACAAGATGCTAAAATTACAAATTATTTATCAGTAGCAAACACGGTTTCTATTTAACTTTATCAAGAAGATGAGATAGACTATTTGATTCCACTCCTGAGTGATTCAAACTATACCATATAACCACTTCATGGAGTAATGCTATGAAGAAAAGGAAGGAAACCCAGAAGAATAGGATACACAAGACAGTAGCAAACAAGATGAATGCTGATTGATTTAATTGTCAATCTAAACAATTGTATACCAAGTCTCATCTAGAAAAAAAGAAGAAATTGTTATGAACTGATCAAAAAGTGATGCAAATGGAACTTTACAGTACAGTTCTATGAAAAAAATTCGCAAGACTTTTAGCTGGTGTGTCCTCACTTTTGGGGGGTTGGAAACGTTTGGAGTGAGCTAAAGAGCTGGATGATAAAGCCTGATCAAGTACAGATGTAGATTCTTTGGAATTGGAACTGACAAGCAATCTTCATTGTAAAACATCAATAGTTCTCTGCTACAGGTCTAGAAGGAAAGAGCCTCAAAAGAAATGTCAACAACGACCATAGGCAAACCAAACCAAGAACTTGGAAGGTCACTATCATCGAAACTAAGGCATTGCTTCTTTCCAGTAGCAGGGCAGACTCTGGAGCCCCTCTCAAAGTGAACATCAATTTCTCAATAAAATAAGCAGCTTTTGTCAGCTGATATAGCCTATAAACCTGTCAAACCAATTCAAACTGTTAAAACCCACAAATTTTTGGATTCAAGAGCGCAGGATTGCTGTAAACGTAGTCATATACCTCGAAGATGACAGGGGACTAGAGGCCAGCAAGACGACCCATGCTTGTCCAGATAAGTCTCAAACAGACGCTGAGCAAGGCAGCCAACTAGGAAGGGGAGCACAGAAACCAACGCTGGCAAGCCAAGGACCGGCCAGGTCACAAACACAGCGAAGAGAGGGGCGATAACCTTGAAACCCATGACAAAGAAGGCAGATGTCAGGTATCCTCTGAGGCCTGTTATAAGACCCCATCTCTTTGAGCTAAATTGCAGATAAGGCCTCTGAATGCGATCCGTCACAGTCAAGAAGGTTGCAAGACCAAAGTAAAACATGGCCTCAAAAGATAATGATGTCACAATCTCTGCAAAATAATTGGCATATAAGATGCTTTGTAGATTTGTTTTTCCCATCTTAATCATAATAAATGCACGCTCAAGCAGCATAAATAAATCATGGTATTATTTTGACAAGATTCGGGTACTCTTTTTTCCCATTCAAAGTATCAACAGTAGATCATCGTATTGAAAAAACCCTGAAGTTATTGACAAGACAATGATCAATTCAATTGCAAGGCCACATAATACAATAAACATCTAATCAAAGAAGTGAAATCCATTGCATTATCCTGTAACACCAGTTTGGCACTCAAATATTGATCCAATAACCTTGGTGACTGTTAAAAAAATGTTTCCCAAACCTCATAGATTGGCTTCGTTAGGATCTTCCAAAGTCTTAAAAAGTGAACTCAGTTCTTATTGAGCACAAGCACTTCCCATAAACTCACTAATGATAGTTAGCGTACACAAATGTGGGAGCAACTAGGCTCCCCACTCCCCCACCCTAAAAAACAGATCACTGAAATCCAAATTAATCATGCTCGAAACTGACAATAGGCACTAACAGTTTGCAATGGTATCTATATTCTTATAAAATATAATCTGTCATGATAAATTAATAGTGTTCAAATTGAGCTAATTGGCTAAAAAACAAATGAGCATCGCACACATATGAAGCAAACAAGAAAAATAAGAGGCTGTTAATTGCTACATTTCATTATTGTGCTCGGTCAAATATTCCAGTTCCACACCACTTTTTAAGTGCAAATATTTCAAGAGCTCAAACTGATAAGTACCTCCAAGAACTTCATCCTTGAGGAAAGCCTCAATGGCAGAGCCAAGGAAAAACTGGGGCACAATCAAAGACAGAACCAACGCAACCGGTCCCAAAAACCAAACAAACGAGCCTTTATCCTCATTGAAAGGTGCGGAGACCAATCTCCCTTCTTCCACAGACTGGTGAGTCAATCCATGAAAAGAAACAGAACCTGATTTACCATTAAATGGCTCCACCCCATTATAACTACTAGCAGGCACACCCGAACCTTTCCTTCTCGAAATCTTTAAATTCGTATCAGCATTAGAATTAGAACTAGATGAACCGCATTTTACAGCTCCTCTGTTCAAGCTTGACCAGGAAAACCCCTTAGATAGATTCTTGAGACCAGGCTTCACACACACTGCAATAAGACAACCAAGCAAATAAAAAAAAAGCCCGTTACTTAGAAGATGGAAACTGCTTTTAATCACCAATCAGCGTGAGAAAGCAAAACATACATTTTGATGGGGGTTTAAGCAGGATTCTTGGGCATCTCAACCCAACATTGCTTGCAGATACCTTAAATTTTGAAACATAGATGATGAGTTAGAAAAAATCTAGGTATAAGAAGACACAATCCAAGCATAAATTTGAGCGGATGTACTTACAACCTCGTTTGAAAACAAACAGTTAGCTGATAATCTGAGTTTCGGGAGCAGTAATTCCGGTGCAAACTGATTGCATTTCCATGTTTTTTTGTTGTAGTTAAGATTTTAGGGCTTTTAGTTAAGATTTTAGGGCTTTTGCAGGTGCTTAAACCCTAATCTATACCTCAATAAAAATCTGTCCGTTTTAAGGAGATGAACACGTGTGTGCTGTTCGGTTAATACGTGATTGGATGTTTTTTCTACATCCATTGGGTCCATCACAGCATGCTCGGGCCCAATATCTAATATTCAGCTAGCCCAACCTAAATGAAACAAAATAAAAAAATTAATACCGTATAAATTGTTGTTTGAACTCATAAATTAATATATCATGTCATCAACTTATTTCACATTAAAAACTCCCAACAAGTTAAAATATTTCTTCTCAGATCCTGATCCCTCATTCTCTCTCCCAAATCTAAAAACTAAATTAATCATTTTTATATTTATATATGAAAACAATTTAAATACATTACAAAAATAATATATTTAAAAAAAATATACCGCTGTTAAATCCTCGGAGTGCCACGTTTTCAGATTGGGAAATGAGATGGACCCACCAAAGACCTGGATTATTTTGCCAGATGAATGGTTAATTGATTGATTAATTAATTAAGCTTAAAAGAAAGATAATGCATAAAGGCCTTCATTATACGTACGAAGGTGTTTGTTTTTGTGATGCAATCCGAGATTGTAAAAAAGTTTTTTCACTCAGTGTTTGGTTAAATTTTAAAAATAAAAAATTGACATGGGTCTCACACAATTATATGAGGTGAACATTGGTGGAAGAAAAACAGTTAATAGTTGATTTTTCAAGTTCTTACATTTCACAGTTTTCTCATTATTAAGTACAAAAATTATTATTGAAAATTATCCCTGAAACGTCCTCAATATCCCTTCTCATTTCCGTCTCCCTCCCGTCCCTCACTTTTCTCTCCTCTACAACATTCCACCGCTTTTCTTCTACCAACCAATGCTAAGTATATCATTGGTGTTTGGCGCATAAGAGTTAGAGTGAAGGAAAATGAAAAGGGGATTGTCACACCAAAGAAGAGGTAGAAAGGTGTATAAGGAAAGTCCTGGAAAGTGAAAGGAGCAAGAGAATTTTGATAAATGGAGGAAATTAGTCAGGGCGGCAGGTAAAAGGATTTGACATAAAAGATAAAAAATAAAATTGGTGGGGATTGGAATTTGACATAAAAAAATAAAATGTATTTGATTAATTGATATTAAAAAAAACAAAAAAAAATCAAGTGGGATCAAGAATAAATGATAAAATAAAAATTGAGATCTTGAATAATTGAAAGAAAAATGTTTATGTCTTTTTAAAGTAATTTTCACAAGTTGATAGCAATGTGAAAAACATGATAACCAAACATATGAAACTGCTTTTTCTTTAATATCAAACTCAACTATAATTTTAACCAAACACTTCAATAATTATTATGAACCACAACTAAAAATGTTTTTAATAAAACTAATTTTTTAAAACTTTAATCACCAAAGCAAAAACAATACTAAACACACCTAAGAGTGATATATTCGTGTTGATTTACTCGTTGAATATGTAATCATATCTTAAATCTTGATTATTAATAAAATAAAGTATGTCCCTTTTCAACCCTTAAAATCATTGCTGGTCCAACCAAGCCAGATGCTTTATTATTTTTAATATTATTATCATTATCATACACACGTGCATTTGACCGTCAAAAAACGTGTTAGCAGCAACAGTGGTCGGAAGCTGAAAGGATTATTTCCTGCACTGGGAATCCAAACATCAGCGAGTATGTTCTAGACCTTAACCCTACAAAATTTAAAACATGCGCTCTATTGAGCCGGTGACCTTGACACCGTAACGGCCGCACTCTTTGTCTCTACGATTTCATACATGCTGCCTAATTAGCTCTACAACGTAAATTATGCGATCAGCACATGATGAAGCACCGGCCACAGGATGAGACGACGTCGTGGATGAGGAACGAAGGACGGCCTCTTTTGGTGCTTCAACATGATAGGCTCAAATAATTATTTTTTTTATATGAAAAAATTATATTTTTAGAAAATATATTTGATGTATATAGATGAATGAATGAAAAATATAAATTTTTTATTGGTGCCAGGACAACGATGATAAGATGATGGATCCACAGCTTTTCGCCACTAGCTAGCCACAATAAGCACGAGATGGGACGGCGTGGGCGGGGTGGTTTGTTGTGTAGTCTAGAAAAGACGGCGTTGTTGAGTCATCGATGGAGAATGGTTGTCTCTTATGGATGTCCATCGTGGTTAAAATAAGAGCAGAATAAACCATGGTAGATTGGGTAAGGCTCTGCTACTTCAAGAGTATTAAGTGAGAGGAACTTGCTGATTTATTTATGGCTTGACCTCTCATTTTACTATTATATTTGTTTAGATTATTCGAAATTATTTGTGTTAATAATTTATTTAAAACAATAAAAGTGGCTCAATTGACGTTAATAGCTACCTGTAGTTTATTTCACTGCTAGAAAATTAACAAATAAAAAGAGAAATGCCTTCGACAATAAATATTTTTTTTATAATAAATTTATATTTTAAAAAATATAAAACACGTTGCTATTTTGCTTTAGACACGAATCACCATGAATTGTACCAATATAATTATAATTTTTCTCTTCAGCGGTTCAGCCCATAAAAATTAATTGTAGGTTTCAAAAGTATTTTTTTTACTTTTTCATTGCATCTAGTGATACTCTTTTTTTACCCGTTTTCTCTCTCCTTTTGGATGAAAATGCATACATGTCCCTTTTGTTTATAAGTGTTTTATTTCGGTTATTAATCTTTTGATTTCAATTTTTTTTATAGAAGTTTTGGTTTTTTTAATTTTATTCTTTATTTAAAATTGATCATATATTCTATTTTTTTTTATTTCAGCTCTTATTTTTTTGAATTTTATTTGTTTTTAATTCCATTAGTTTTTTTTGGTCTTAGATTTTGATTTGTTTCAATTTTATCCTCTAATTAAAATTGATCATATATGCTATTTTTCATTTCAACACTTATTCTTTTGATTTTTTTCATGCTGATAATATTTATTTTGACTTTCTTTTTTTTTGCTCTTTTGTTAAAGTTTTTGGGTTTTTTGTTTATTTTTTCAGGATAATTTTATACTTTTCATTGTTTATGCAGTGACAATGATAATTTTCGTGATTGTTTTTTAATTGTTTTCTTGCTTGCTCTTTTATGAGAGTGTTTTGCTTTCTTTTTTTTCCAGAATAATTTAATAATTTTATTGTTAAAAAAACAATATTAATAATAATAATTTTTTGTTGATAATTTCGGTGAAGCATGTTAAACAAATAATTTCAAGTTTCATGGCAAAAACAAAGGTGAAAGGAAAGAGAAACAAAGGGACGCTAACATTCATCGACTGGAATTATCAAATTAAAGAAAAAAAATCTAACAAAAAAATGGTAAAATACATGCACCGCTCGGACTTGAAAACCAGTTAAGGAAATGATAGTCCATTTCGCTGTGTCTATTCACATAGATAGACAGACAGCCACTCACACGCAGGCTTCCTTTCCTGGGAGAATTTTCTTTAGGTGCCATACAAGAAGGGAAAAAACCAGAGTCGAAAAGTAAAATAGATATTACAATTAAAGCATGCTTTTCACGACTCTATCGAAGCACAAATTTGAGGCTAGTGGGTTTCAGTCAATGGACCACCGCACTCGTAAAACCCACGCGCTCCCCCTATATATTTTCCAGCTTGCAGAACGGAAGCCAGGTAGATTTGAAAAAACACAAACATGGCTTCCTCTTCTCTGGCTTTTCCAATCCTTCAACCCCAGTTCAGGTCGCCAAAAAACAGATCTAGTTCCAAGCCCTCAACTCGTAGCCTGTCCTTCCGTACCATCAGAGCATCGGTATCGGAAAAACCATCAGTTTCGGTTCCAGGTGTCACTGTTTCACCACCTGAAAACACCAAGCTCCCGATCCGTAAAGATCCCCGGTGATTATGGCCTTCCTCTTGTCGGTCCCTTTAAAGATCGTATGGATTATTTTTATAACCAGGGCAGGGACAGTTTCTTCAAATCCAAAGTTCTGAAATACGGATCAACGGTGTTTAGATCCAACATGGGACCGGGTCCTTTCATCGCTCCAAACCCACAGGTGGTGGTTTTACTTGACGGCAAGAGCTTTCCGGTACTGTTTGACGTGACAAAAGTTGAAAAGAAGGACCTTTTTACAGGAACTTACATGCCCTCGACAGAACTCACTGGTGGCTATCGAACTCTGTCCTATCTCGATCCATCCGAGCCAATGCACGCCAAATTGAAGCAATTCATGTTCTATCTCCTCAAGTCACGCCGTGATCACGTAATCCCTGAGTTCAAAGCCAGTTACACAGAACTCTTTACGAGTCTTGAAAAAGATCTGGCTCTCAAAGGGAAAGCTAATTTCGTTGCTGCTAATGATCAAGCAGCCTTTAACTTCTTGGCTCAGGCCTGGTTTGGTACTGAACCGGCACAGACCAGTCTTGGCCTTGACGGACCCGGTCTGGTTTCAAAATGGGTGCTCTTTAACCTTGGTCCAGTCCTCTCTCTCGGTCTTCCAAAATATCTCGAAGATCTTACGATCCATTCCTTCCGCCTACCACCATCACTGATTAAAAAAAACTACCAGCGCCTTTACGATTTCTTCTATGCATCGTCAAGCTCCCTGCTCGATGAAGCAGAGAATCTAGGGAATTTCACGAGAGGAGGCATGCCACAATCTTCTTTTCTCCACATGCTTCAACTCATTTGGCGGGATGAAGATTTTATTTCCAAACATGATGAAGTGGCTAGGCCGTGCGGGGGCCAAACTCCACGCTCAATTAGCCGAGGAGATCAGATCAGTTGTTCAATCCAACGGTGGGAATGTTACAATGAGGGGCATGGAACAAATGCCGTTGATGAAATCAGCAGTCTACGAAGCACTCCGAATTGAACCACCAGTCCCTCTACAGTACGGCAAAGCAAAGCGTGATCTGATAATCGAAAGCCACGATGCTGCTTTCGAAGTCAAAGAGGGGGAGATGCTATTCGGGTTTCAGCCATTCGCAACCAAGGACCCGAAGATATTTACTCGGGCCGAAGAGTTTGTCGCCGACAGGTTTATCGGGGAGGGAGAGGAGTTGCTGAAGCACGTGCTGTGGTCTAACGGGCCCGAGACAGAGAAGCCATCGTTGCAAAATAAACAGTGCGCAGGGAAGGATTTCGTGGTGCTCGTGGCCAGGCTACTTGTCGTTGAATTCTTTTTAAGGTACGATTCTTTTGAGATAGAGGTGGGCAAGTCTTCCCTGGGAGCTGCTGTGACGGTCACTTCATTAAAGAGGGCAAGGTTTTAGATAATTAGAAATTCTGGTTTCTCGTGGGAAGAGTATAGCGTGGGTAAGTGGGGATGCCAGTGTAGTAGCTTTCTGTAACGCACAATTGCATTGATATCTTCTTGTAGCAGTCCTTTTCTTAGCTAAAAAAAAAATAAAAAAAATTACGATACAGTGTTTCATTCTGTGAAATGAGTAGTGTGCATGTTGATGGAGTCGGTCGGCTCTTTTCGAGATAATTGGAGGTTTTTGCTTTTTGCAATGGTGACTTTGAAAAATGAGTTCTTGAAGTGTATAATGTGGGGAAGCGGTCCTGCATTCTTGTGCTGGTAGCCTTACGCGTGTGTTGCATAATCGCATCGGTATCATTTCATGCAGTGCATCCAAAAGAAAACATAGCGGTTCTTTCTGTTTGCTCTCTCATGTTTAGCTTTTTTTAAGGGGAGAAAACACTATTATCACGTAATGTTTTTTGGGACATTTTTCAAGTTTTTTTTTTATTAATTATTTTAAATGCATTATATGGTCCAGGTTGTCCTAGATTTTTATAAAGGATATATGTATTAACTCGAACCTGATATCTATTGTGCAGATCGTAAACTCTTAATTATCACGTAATGTTTTTTGGGGACATTTTTCAAGTTTTTTTTATTAATTATTTTAAATGCATTTATATATATTAATATATTTTTAATCGAAAATAGTTTTTAAAATGCATTTTGTATTTAAGTAATTTTTGTTTTTATATTAAATAATTATATTAAAAAAATGGATGGAGGTCATTGATCAACAATTTATAATATTGAAAGTAAAATTAATATAAGAAAAATGAAATTGAGACTATCTATGTGGTCGTGAGACATTTTTTAACTTTGCCCAAAAGTCAAGCTAAAGACCAATGACCCCTTCCTTGTAACTTGTTTCCGACTCTTTCGATGTCTTGAATTGACTTTTTATCTGCAGGACAATTTTTAAAGTTAAATGTGACCTCAAATAGCCTTGAATCCGAGTAGGTTGAAGTTTAGCTACGCAAGGTGCGTTGGTATGGAGAGTCGGAGACTTGACTTATTCTTTGCACGGTGACCAATGAATTCTGGGATATAGCTAATAAATATATTTTATTTATTTATAAAGCAAGTAAGGATTTCGAAACATTACAAAAATCATCTTTAGTTTTAAACCAACTCTTATTATTTCATTTTAGGATCGTCGTGGAAGATGAAACCAAGTCATGGTTATCAATATCGTTCCGGTGTTTTTATCAATACGGAATGTTTTGGTTTTGGAGCATTTCAGCATATCATTTCAGGGTTGTACTGTTAATATATAATTAATTATATATATATGAAAATAAAATAAAATATTAATTTAACAAGCATAATTAAAATTCAAAATAAATTAACTTTAAATTATACAATATAAACACAAAGTCAAAACAAATATAATCTCAAAATTAGAAACACAATCACAAGTTAATCAAAATAAGAAAGATTTTAAGGCTGGAATGGTACTAAGACATTCCGGCTGGAATTTGACTGGTATTTCCAGAATGAAACAGAATTAAAACCAAAACGAAAACAACGCCGTTTTGGTTGAAACTCAATGGTCCTTTTTTAGAGAGGCAGTAATTGTCTGGAAATATTGAAGTTGTTTTGAATTTTTTTTCTTTCATAAATGTATTAAAATAATATCTTTTTAATTATTAAAAATTATTTTGACATGAAAATATATAAAAATACTATTTTTTATTTTTTAAAAAATAGTTTTGAAAGACGGTGTGAAAGACGCGCTCCACGCGGCTGATTATGGTTCGGGAGATTGTGATGGGCAGTGCTACCGACGGTGGTGAATAAATAAAACATCTTAACAGCGTTGCTTTTTGCAAAGACCGATTCTCCTTAATCAATTGTTTCCATGTTGGGGGGAATGGGTTAAAAAAACACGATCTAACTCGAGATCATTTGCTAGTGGCGGGCTGTACGGTGCAGCAGGGTGGATTATATTTGACTCGCCGACCCCAGTCTTTAATTTTATAATAATTCTGATCACAGCGTTTCCCACCTCCACCACGTGCATGCCGGGTTGAAAAATAATTTCGCCGCCATCGAACACGCAAAAGATTCTTGAATCGAACTTTTTATAGGCGAGTGTTAGGTGGTTTTTTTTTTTTGAGATAGTCTTGTCCTGGAAACGGGCCTCTGAAAAATCAACGTTATCGTGTTCACAGAAGGTCTGGAGGATATCCACAATCTCCCAACTTGTTTATTTTTTATTTTTAAATATATTTCGCTTGAAAATACATTAAATTGTTGTTTATTTTTTTCCTGATTTTGATATAATTGTTTTTGCTCATACTGACATTCATGTTGATTTTATAAAATGATCATGATTTTCCTTTTAATAATAATAAAAAATGATCACGGGCTTTCTTTGTGCACAAGGCTGCATCATGTACCTTGTGGAAAGGATCCGGGTGGGCTGATCGAGTGGTGATGCAATCCACTACAAAAGCTTAAACCACAGGAAAACTAAGATCCGACTGGCAGCTTTATGGGCTAGTCATTCCAAGCCCATCGCCTCTAAATTATGTCTTCTTGCTCCAATTATGGGCCTACGAAGCCCGTGAAGTATGTGCGTACCTATAACCCAAAATTCTTTTATTATTTTTCAATAACCTTGAGGATAGAACCGCTATTGAGCATATTTATAAAAATTGTTCCGACCTAGTGAGTAAATTTTATTGATTTTAAAATGATTCAAATTAAATTTTATTTTAAATTAATTTTAAGATTATTTTCATTAAACTCAGGTTGACTGAACTTATAACTATAACGTTGACAATATTTTAACCCTGCAGGGGTATGACTTAACTAGTCATATTTTTGGTTTGTTTTGTAGAAATCACTAGTTCATATCAGTTATAATTTCTGGAGATTTTAATTGATTATTAATTTTATTGCTCGCCAATTAAGGTATACTTAAGCTGGTCCCAGACACCACGTTAAAAAAAATTTTTATTTTTTGATATCTAAGCTAAAATCTGAGCACAAGTCAGCTGGCCCTGTTGTAATTGGCAATTGGCGAAGTTTTTTTTTTTTTTTTGGTATAAACCACGCGGTGTCCCAAGCGCTGGCCCAGACTAATCCATGTTTGCACCGGGTGGACCCCGAAGGGGTGAAAGTGCTCTCCAAATAGCCAGCTCCATACAATCGGCGAGTGTTGATTGTGCCGGCACGCACCGAGTTTAGTTTACCTTGTGATTTAGCACTACTGAGTAACAGAGCCAAGCTCGGACTTGGAGAAACGGAGCTAAACTCTCATGAATATTGTCTTCCTGGCATAGTAGGAGAGCAACATGAGAAGAATGCCACAAACTTTTCCAGTTGCCACCGTTGTCACATGGACGTGTGCTGCTGGTATATTAAATCAAACAATGACCAGCACAATCCTGCGGATTTGGCAAGAAAAAAAAAAGGGTACAGAATGATAAGCAGCGGTAGCTTTTCAAGCCCAACCAATGAAGCTTAAACGAGGAGAGTTTTAAGGAATTGGGACAAAACAAAATTGTTGAACAAAAAACCTAGTATACATTGATGGTATCATAGGAAGAAATGATCCCAAATCACTCAACTATAACGCTATTTAGCAAACTGCTCGATGAAGGAGAGCTTCGTTCACTTAACCATGGATCTTGAACAGAAACAGGTGAGTTATGATCGGCCTTTTCCGTTGACTTTCTACGGGGCTGTGTCTGCAGCTCCAACAAATCTGTTCTCTCTATTTCTGTTTTTTTAACTGTTAAGTTTAGAGGCTTCTCGCTGACATTAGATGAAGAAGAGGAAGGGGAAGAATCTAATGAAGTTGTGCAGTTTATTTCCTCAGAAGATGGCCATCTGGTAAGCATTATTTGCTCCAACTCTGCTGCAACTTCCATCATTGAAGGCCTCGTATCTTTAAGAAAAGCGAGGCATCTAAATGCCAGTTCTGCCACTTTATGCACTGAAGAAAAGGTCCAAGCATCACTGTGTAAATCAAGAAATGTATCTATGATCTCATCCAAACGCCCCCTGCCAATCCTGTCAATAGCAAGAGAAGCCAGATTCACTTCATCTTGAGGCCTCGAAAAGTCCAGAACCTTCTTTGCTGTGATGATCTCGACGAGAACTACACCGAAGCTATAAACGTCAGTTTTGTCCGAAAGATGGAAGTCTTGATGGTACTGAGGATCAAGGTACCCTGGAGTTCCTTGTGGGACCGTAGAGATGTGCGATATGTCAGTCATGCCATGTCTGGAAAGACCAAAATCTGCAACTTTGGATTTGAAGTCGAAGTCTAAAAGTATGTTGCTCGACTTGATATCTCTATGGTATATCGGAGGTTCGACAGCAGAGTGGAGATGGGCTATTGCTTTAGCAGTTTCAGTAGCAATGGCGAGGCGAACAGGCCAGCAAAGTCCATCACCTCTCACTCTTTGCAAATGCTGGCACAATGTGCCATTGGGCATGAACTCGTAGACAAGAATCTGCTCATCATTTTCGATGGAGCAGCCTAAGAGGCGGACTAGATTCAGGGTGACTCACAGAAGAAATGAGCTTGATTTCATTAAAGACCTGGTCAATGCTGTCCACGTCTCGATGTTTGATCCTCTTAATGGCAACCCATGAATCACTGCTAAGCTTTCCGGCATAAACAGTTCCATAAGCGCCGGTCCCAATTCTTTGTTTCTCGGAGAAACTATTCGTGGCCTTTTCTATTTCTTTGTAAGGATAGATGGGGATGTTGATGTCCGCAGCTTCAGCACGGTGGAGTTTTCTGAAGCTTTTGGCTTTTGAAATGGAATTCCTCCTCGCGAGACAGCAAACTAGACCCAGACCGATCCCCTACTGCAGCCACAACAATGCCTGGGAAAGAATTTCAAAATTTAGGACTGCAATTTATGTTGTGATGTAAGAAAATTTCTCTATGCCGAAGATCATTTGCATTAACATTCTACTCATCACATTGGATATTAGCGAATTATTCCTTCTGAATACTACAAGAAAGTTGTATGAGATAAAAAGAATTACTTACCTCCGAGAAAAACAGCAGGTCTAGCCCCTGCCCCGCATCGACCAGTCAAATACTTTGCAGGATTGCAACCTGCATCTTCAAAATCACAAAAAAAAAAAAACTACATTACTAAAACCGTGACATGGAGGTTTCCTGGTATTCGAACATATCCCATACACATCATCACTGTGAAACTAAAAGAACTCCTAGAAGCAATATCTTCTTAATGCATTAAGGTTCTTGTCATCGACAATTTTGCTTTAGGTTTCGACAAAACAAACCTCTAGGCACTAGATCTCTGGTCTGTACTTGATCAACACCTCCAACACCAGTCCATCATCAGTTAGCTATTTCATGTTTGAACAGAACCTTAATTCATGGCACAAAACATGAGATTCAAGCCATCACTTCCTTCTCCGTTCTTAAATTGGAAAATCTCCATGGCTCAAAAACACATCAGGACAATTGCATTCCTCCAAAAAGTGGGAATGTTTTAGAATACCTAAAGGGCCCTGAGATGTGTTGGATGAAACTACCTGTTTTTGTGAACGCTTGTTCAAGAAGCCAAGCCATTCCTTCATATGATTGAAAATCATTTTATTTTATGAATTTTTAACCACTCATTGTTTATAATAAACAAACGGCCTTTGCTATCAAAACAAAAATGTTGAGGTCATTTAGCTATAATCAGAATTATTTTAACTAGAATACTTGACCATGTGATTTGATCAGCTAACTAATCTTTGACCTTAGGCAGCTATTGAAATAAGTAAATACACGATGTCTATTTTTAACTTAATATGGTAATTAGTAAGTTATCTGGCAACCAAAACTGACCTTTCCGGCAGCCGACCCCTGCAAGATATCCATCACCAGCTAGTCCATCTCTGCACTGGCACCGAAATCCTGACCCTGCAGGTGATTCAACTTGAGTACAAATGGCATCCTCAGAGCACCGGCAGTCCCCTTGAAGCCACCACCGCAGCTCCATAATCTGGATCTCTAAGGAAACAGCAGAACCAGCGAAAGACTCCGCTGAAATAGATGACAGCAGATACTTGCACTGGCTAATATTGGCCATGTTATAATCAAAGAATCCGTTTGCTGAATCTGCCCTAGAAAAACAACTTAAGCTGCTGTTATTTGAACAATTCAGTGACTCGAAATGAGTCCGCACGCTTATGGAAGGTATATTGCACGGTGAAAATCCAGAGGTACAGTTATTTAGAAGAATTGCGTTTGTTGATTTCGGAGCATAGTTTTTGGTAGAAAGACTGCGAAGGGCTTCGATAGGACGGTCGCATTTGGGTTCAAGATTGATCTTTATCGTGTCTTGGCCTACAATCTGGACTGGGAACTCATCGATAAGCATGTCACCATTTTCGCTGCAGTTTAAATGGATGTCACAACCGGCAGAGAATCCGAAAGGGTACGGAAGATGTTTGGCGCCACATGTTCTGTTGCAGCTGAACTTGATGGATTCATGGCCTCCGATCAATGAAACAAAGAAGATTGCCAAGAAGAGGATAGTATGTTGTTGCAGGATCATATTTTTATCGCGCAGGCCTCTAAAGAATCTAGCAGCAGAAGCTGATGCAGGGAAAAAAAAAGGTGGGAAATGATAGGAGAGGTGTTAAAAGATGAGAGACATAAGCAAGCAAAGCAAGCACTACGTGCTCGTAATGGATAAGAAACTGGAAATTCTTGAAAGATTGAAATCTCGGGTGAGACTTTAAGAAGTAAAAATCTTGACGACGGCTGAGTTAATGATTCTGACAATAGAACTTAATTTAGAGATGGATGAAGCTGTGGAATCTACACGAGAAAAGATGCAATGAGTGAGAGAGTTTCTTCTTTTCACACCTCTATTTGTCCTTTTGTCGTGTGTGTGTGAAACCATATCTAAATTCTTCATCATCATATCTGTTACTGTTTCGTTGGAGTGAATTTCTGAGAAATTTTATGGCGTTGCCATTAACTAATATTATGCCATGTTGTCTTTTAGTTCTGACATGGATGATCGTAAAAGGAAAGCTTGATATGACTAGTCAAAATCTTATTTCAGAAAGAATCCAAACAATTAAAGGGAGAAAAAAAAGGTGAGAAAATTATGGAATAAGAGTTTATTATACTTTCCGAATAATTTAATTATGACTAATAAAAAATCATAAAATGACCCCCTGTAAGAAATTCCATTTTTTAAAGAAAAAAGAAACAGAATTCTAAAAGCCCCGTGAATCATACTCTTAAACTTCCATAGGATTATAGAGTTTGGTGATTGATGAAGAATGAGAGGTTTGTTAAAGTGGATGGAGAGGAAGCTATAGCTATGGAATGTATGCATGAGTTCCATTCTTTTTTGCATTTAAATATTAAGAGAAACAATTCTTTTTGTGCTTATACTAGATTGAGGTTCCAAGAATATAATCTATGAAGATTTTAATTATAATTCTGTTTTTGGGAGTTGTTTTTTATTTATTTGGAAACTGGATTTGATTTTTACTATTCTTATTTATATTCTTTTTGAAAAACACAATAAATTCTTATCCCATGATTTCTTTTTTCATTTGATTATTTATATCCTCTTAATTAAACTTAATATTTAGTAAAATAGAGTATAGTGATTCTTAATTGTAGCAAAATCTACTCGGATTATAGTTAC
Source organism: Salix viminalis (assembly GCA_029228465.1). NCBI lineage: Eukaryota > Viridiplantae > Streptophyta > Magnoliopsida > Malpighiales > Salicaceae > Salix > Salix viminalis. The sequence continues at coordinate 9,758,532 of CM055439.1, forward strand.
TAAACTCGGGTTTTTTCTATGAATTAATCTATAAATGTATAACTCAAGTCAAGTGTGACCAAAATGAGTTTTAGTTTGAATTAATTTTAATTTATCAAATTGATCCGTGATTCTATTGGCCAGTCAATTCAGAATTTAAAATAAAATAGAAAAAAGCAATCTGATTTGTCTTAAAAATGATATATAGAATTACATATTAATATATATTTCGAAAATTCATTTTTAGTCAAATCCCAAGCCGAACATTCCTTGAAAAACATAACAAATTTCCCGTGACCATTAGCCCGGGGGTTCCACATGATAAATAATATGGGTAAAAGGTAAGCTATAAATATAATTAAATACGATGCGCTCCTGTCATACACGGCACTACATCATCTATGCAGAGCAGATGCAAACAAATTGATCATCAAATTTCTTGAATATATCGTTGTAATTTAGACAATTTTCACACCCCATTGATTCATAATGTCACATTATTGATTATTTTGACTAGAAATACACGGTTGCTTCCAAAATCAAAATTATTCCTTCTCTTGGTCTTGAAAGTTTACATACACAACGGATGTATCTGCATTTGTTTTTGTTTTTTTTGTTGTTTGTGTGGGACTAATTTTCAAAAATGGACTATTTTTTTTTATTCATCATAAATATCAAATTAACAAGTTGTTAGACTCATTATTTCTAGACTCAACTAATTATTGAACTCATGCACATATGGATATTCACGAGCTACCAAACTTATCATCTCTAAAATTAGTCAAGTCCTGAGTTCAAACATGTATGAGTCTGATAAATTACCAGACCTACCATCTATAACCTCAGCCAAGTACCAAACCTAGACAAGTATGAGTTCAAGAGACTGTCACACCCATCATCTTCAGGCTCAATCAAACGTTGAGTTTAGATATCCATAAGTTTGATGAGCTGTCAGACTTATAATCTCTTAATATCTATGAGTCTAATAATCTATAAAATACATTGACATAAAGCCTATGCTCTCTTTAACTCTAAGAAAATATAACGTTTCTCGATAAGACTGTGGATCATATATATATATATATATATTTTACCTTGAAGAATCATAAATTTTATCATGAAAAGTCATAGATTTTTTTACCATAACAAGACAATGATATCTTATCTTGATATATAATTTTTTTTTATCTTGACAAGACAAATATATTTTGCTAATACATCGTTTTTTCCCCATTGAACAAAGAGAGAGACCTTAAAAGAGCTATAAAAAAAGGAAATAGGAAACCTTTAAGGGGGAGTTTTTTCTTAACTCTATTTTTAATATAATGACAAATTTATCATAAAAAACTATTTTCTTCTAAAAAACAAATAAAAAAGGAATAATGTATCTCTCTTTGATCCGACACTAATTTAATATTTGGAGTCTTTAAATACATAAAAAGATTTATTTTTTAATCAACAAACATGATCTCTCGGTCATTATGTTAAGAAAGAATGGATTATATTATAGAACCAGGAAATTTAACAATCGTATCACCTTGACCTTCAAGCCCGCGGGATAATTCATCAACAACCTAACCTAACCTAACACCCTTTTATTCTACGGTTGTGTCATCTTTTTTATAAAATATTGTTTTTCCAGACTAAGTTCTTCTTTGGTCACCTGGGTTTTGATTCAAGTTACAACATAGTCTTGTAAGTTTAAAAATCTACAACCTAGTTCTTTGATAATTGATTCTTGTTGATTGTTGTCGTATTAAAACATCTTTAATATTTTGCTCAATCTCAAATTTATCCATTTGGAAAATTAAAGTTGAAGGTTAGAGAAAAAATAATATATTATTTTAATAGAAAAAGTCAGTAAGGATTAAAGTTGCCTTTTGTTATTGTCCTAAAATAAGGAATATACACATGTTTAGTTGAAGAAATGGAAATAAAATAAATTTATCTCTGAAATAATTTTAAAGTAAATTTGTCTCTATTTTTATTATCTAAAAACAACAAGTACACGGTATCCAAGTAGGAAAATTATTCAACTTACTCTCTTTGCAACATCGTTTCCTGTTATAAAAAGAAAATTCATGATCTTTGATGATGTATAATTAAGTATATTTTTATGAACAAAATGTAGTTGTTGATGCTTTATCTATCAAAAGTTATAATCTTGGTCCTGATTTTTATATTTATGATGAGGTTCCTAACTTAAAAATATCCTTGTTGCGGATATTAGGGGAATTGTGAGACCCCGTTCTGTTATGTTGTAGGGTGTTGTTTTGAGCTTTCAGCCTTTCTCTCAGAGATTAAGGGCTAAGTTATAACTCCATTGAAAACCAAGGGATTGAAGAATAATTCACTCTTTCCTCTGCCAGGACATCATGAGGACCAATTCCTGTCATTTATAAAATTCCATAATAAATCATTAGAATAATAACTGTTGCTGAATAGGAATTCGTCACCTTCAATTTCTTGGCAAAACGTCGATTCTCTCATTTGTCGTCATCCATCGGAATTTGTTAATGCTCTATCTCGTCATTTATTGTTGGTTTTTAATTCGAGTAAATCTCATTTTTTTAGGTATTTTTTGAGATCCAGATTAAACGAGTAAAATTTAAGATGATTATATTCTAGAATAAATTTTAAATTCTTTATCACCACGTTATATATCTCAGTGACGTCATTTCTTGCTTCTTAAACCTTATTCAGCAAAACACAGCATCAGAAGTCATGACTATATATGTGGCCACAGCCTGAAATTAGGGGTGAAAATTATGTTAGAACCATGATTTTTTTAATATGATTTAACTTAAATAATATTAACCAGAAGAGGTGGTAGTTACTTGTCTTGAGTAATTGTAGTAATTAATGAATAAACAACTTGGTTAGGGGACATGGAGCCGTGTTGGATGCTCTATCACGATGCGCTCGGGCAATGATCGAGTAAGTTTCCCATAAAACCAGGCCTTCTGGGCTAGTATGATCATCACTAATAATTGATCCATGTATTCGTCGCCTCTGTTTTTAGTGTGTGTTTTGGAATATAGAAATAAAATATCTATTTCAATATATTTATAAAACTCAAAAAAGCTAGTCTCCTTAAGTTATAAGGAACTAGTCATCGATTCAAGTCTCCAGTTATAAAATATCATTTATAAATAAAACATTATTTTATAGACATGTCACCCCATTACTAGTTATTTAATATTGTTTTTTATAAGGGAAACCTCCTCATCCCTTGCTAAACAAACATGTCCTATTCTACAACATTTTTTTTTATCATGGTTGGACTGCAACACACAACAAAACAAAATAACAATCGATGATCGTTGAATTATGATACTATTTGAAGAAAATAATAACGAAAGATAAGAGAATGGTCGTTGAATTATGATACTATTTAAAGAAAATAATAATGAAAGATAAGAGATTTGTTGCGGGTCAAACTCTCAAATATCAAAAACACCACAAATTATAGGGAGATGGTGGTGGTGGTGGTGGTGACGAGGAGGAGGAGGAGGAGGAAATTGCGGTGGTGAGATGAGTATGGTGTTTGAAACAATTGGATGTTATTGCAAATGAATAATTATTCATAAAATATTTTATATAATTTCACGAGCTGAAAATATTTTTTTTTAACAAAATAAACCAAGTTTGAAATATGATTGTAAGATATGTTGCATTGACTAGTTTTTCTATAAGATTGATTGGACTTGTGCTTTTTGTTTTTGTGTCTAAGTTGATTATTTTTTTTCGTAAATGATAACAATTTAATTCAATTAAAAATAATAAACTTTATATCTATATAGAATGAAACGGTAAATTTTATATTTATTCATTTTATTTTGTTTTTGAGAGAAGAATGCTGAACTCTAATCATAATGAAAGTATTGAAATTGAAGGTCGCGTGTATTATATTGGTATGGATTAGTATTGGGCTATAAAGCAAGGTTCGTGGGATAACATTGGACCCAACCCATGTTAATGATTTCACGCAGAAAACTAGCCCAATCATTTTACATCAAAAAGTTGAGTAAATCATAAATTAGTCACTACCTATTTTTAATATAAATTGAATAATTATTTTGAGTTTAAAAAATCAATTAATTAATCCCTAGACCAACGTTGATCGTGTTTAATTTAATAATATTTTATTTTCAAAAAATATCTTATTTTATCATCAGAATTTTCATATTATTTACTTATTTCTTCTTATTCTTCTTTTTTTTCATATTTCTTAAGAAAAAATAAGTCAGAAAAGGAATATAAAATGGATAAAAGGAAAAATTGATTAGTTTTTTTTTGATGTGATGAAACTCTATTTCTTGAAAAGCACACTTTGTGGGTATAGATGAGCAAGTAAAATCTTGGTTGTCTCAGACTCTTACAAAGGATGCATGTCTTAACTCAAATTCGAGACCTGCAGTGCATATCGCAAGTTTTTTCCCATCATGTCACACCACTTAAAAACTAAAATGATTAGCTTTCAAAACTAAAAAAAAAGAGTATTTAATAGTACGTAGAGAGACATCCTTAAGCACTTATCTTTCAATATTAAAAATGATTGGACAAAAAAGTATATATGATCGAATCCAATGCTTCATTAAAAGCAGGATTCTTACAAATTTGCAACGTGAATTGTCCCACGAAAAAAAGAGATAATCTTAAAAACCTTACCTCGTATATTAGGTCATAACTTTAATTTAAAGGGATTCCCACAAGTATATATTATCCCAAGATTTTAATTTTAGTCTTGGTTTGTCTTAAAGTCACAAGTATATATGCTCCTCCTGTATATTTTTTTGGACAATTAAAAGTTTAAAACACATCCCATTATAACGACGATATCTGTTGCCCGATATGTGCATGTGTGAATAAAACATGGACCTCCGGTTATATGACCTAACCTGACCTCGATGCCGGCTCAAGGTTTATAGGTTGCGAGTTAGGTGGTGGGTAACTTATGGATTGATGGGACATTTTGGGTTTTTAATTAAAAAAAATATTGTTTATATATATTTTAAAAAATGGTTTGATATGAAACTGGCCCGGCTCTTCAGGTCTGCTTGTCACTAAATTGATTTCTAAGCCGGACCGAGTTTTATATTTATACTATTGAACTTGTAAATTATACTTCGGCAAGGAAAGACTATCATCAAGAGTTTTTCTCTTTATAAAACTAAATATTATTTTTTAATTTTCTTAGTTTAGAAATTCTATGTTTTTTATTTTATTTTCCTGTTCAATATTACAATAGTAGACTTTTCAAGTTTTTCTATTTAAGAAATAAATATTTTTCATATTTCCTGTTTCTTATTTAGTATTGATAGAGTTTACTACTCTTTTTTTTTCTTATAACATTTTGATAAATGTTATTTTATTTATTTATTAAGTATTCTGAGACTTATATATTTTTTTTTCATTTGCTCCAATTAGTGTCAAGGCTCAACTATTAATTATCGTGTATTGTTCAACAACAATAGCTAGAAGAGATCACATAAAATTAAACATGCTCGTGTGAAAAATGACATGATAGTTTTTTCTTGGAAAGTAATTAATATGTTGTTTTTGTCATTTGTTTTTATTGAAACCAACAATAGAGTTGTCTGGATATTCTATCAGAGATCTATGATGAGACAATAGGTATTATGTTATGGATCCATGATGGTGAAATCTACTCAAAAGATGTTAAGAACTCGTGATGGGTGATCCACAACCACGAAAATATTTGTGATGAAAAACAATTTATACCTAAAATCACAAAAATATTTGTGATGAAAAACAATTTATAACTAGAATCACAGCAATATTTGTGATGAAAAACTATTTATAACTACAAATTACAGCAATATTTGTGATGAAAAACAATTTATAACTAAACTCTTAACTTGAGGACGAGTTTCTTGTAGCTCACGGGGACTGGTGCAGAAGTTTTTCTGTGAAATAAATATTTTTCTAAATTATTTTTATTTATTTATTTTGCAGCTTAGAAATTTTATAATATTTATTTTCTTTTCAAATATTACAGTGGTAGGCTTAAATTTCTTTTTCAGGCTTAAATTTTAACTTGTAATAATCAACGTCATTCTTCACCGTGTCAGCGTCAAGCTAAACTCGAAGCTTTGAATCAAGTATCTGTTAGCTGCATGCCCAAAACTAAATCTGACGCTACAGAATAGTAAAAGAATAATATATATATATATTTATATAAAACAAAAACATAAAATTAAGAGTGGACAGAGGAATTGGATTCCTGTACAAATTAAGAGACGTGATATCTGATAACAACTGTAATTATCAATTCGCAAAACACCACTAATCCCTCGCGATTCCTCAACTGTGAAACCTGAAATAGCTGCTGTTTGATTTGATAGGAGGAATCATGGGGCAGCAAAAGCATCATCCACCCACTTGGCAGAGACCTTACTCTCACTTTTCGACGAAAACAACCATCCGAGAAAGACCTTGCAGACCACCTCGTACCTTGTTCGCGCGCTTGCGCTGCCGTATCCTCCGCAGAACCTCCTCCTTGTCTCGCGTTTTAGTGGAGTGTGCTGGTTTTATGTAGACAAAGCTTGTCACAGAGTTGAAGATTTCTGGGTCTTCTTGATCTTCAGAACTGGTGGCGTTGCTTATGTTGTTTTCAGATTCTGGGGGAGATTGGGTTTTACAAGCTAAAGAAGACATTGCCAACAGGTAAAGCAAATTAACCCTAAATAGTAAATTGCAGCAGAATTCGAGAAAGAATCTTATCAAGATAGAGAGAAGGATGGAAGTGAGGGACACAGTGGTGGACCATTCGGCGTGGTCTATTTATAGAAGAGCATGGGGGAAAAGGAAAAAGAAAATAGGAGGGGATTTAGATGTGGATGCTCCTATTTTTGGGGTGGAGTATAAAGTTGTGGTGGTGCGGCTGGTGCCACTGGAACCTGATTCCCACGATAACCTTTTTTTTATTATTATAATTTTCTTGTTAAAAAGCACAAAGATTTTGAATTATAATATTTATTATCTAAGAATCTAAACCGCGTGGATTTCGTTGCATATCATAATAAGATTACCTTTTTAATTTATTTATTTTTGTTTTTTAAAGATTTGCTAGAAAGGTATAATGATTCTTGCAAATAATAGGTAAATGATCTCTACACTGTGGGCGTGCCCGGTATACTTTTGCTTGAAAGTTAGAATGGTGTTTTGCTTTCGGTTTTGGCCTGCAAATAGCTAAATGATGTTTGCAAAACGGTTAACCACTACTGTTTTTTAATTTGTGAAAAGGAAATCTTTTTTTTTCTTTTTTGTATATGACAATTAATTGCTCCTATAAGATTTAGGGTTTTGTTTAGGAGAATGATTCAAATTGTTTTTTTAGAATATTTTTTCGTTCAAAAATATATCAACATAATATTTTTTTAATTATTAAAAATTATTTTTAATATCAACGTATTAAAAATCAAACATTTTAAAAAGTTGTTTAAACAGGGGATTGATAAAGCCTATCTATAGAAGCACAAATGGCCTCTATTACAAGAACACTCAGCACAGCTCCTAAAAAACTGGGCTTGGGCCATCTAGGGTTGAAACTGGGCCAACCTTGTGTGTTTGGAGATTTTTCTTGCTTGGTATCATAACATCTGATGAATTAATTTTTTGTTGAACGATATATTTTGAGCTATCTGAGTTATTGATAAGACCAGCACCGTATCACGTCAATAAATCTTTTTTGGAATTTCAATTTTGGGTATTTTATACTTCGTTTCAAAAATATTTTTTAAGTAAAACTTGAAAATTTATTTTTTATTTTTACTTTTAATTAAAAAATTTGATGTTTTAGATCGTTTTGATGTGCCGATATCAAAATTAATTGTTTTTAAAAAATAAAAAACTATATATTATTTTAATATAATTTTAAATAAAAAATACTTTAGAAAATAACCTCAAATACATGTCAAACATGACAAACTTTGATTGGCTTGACAGGAAATAAGATAAATTAAGTAATGGGTAACATGTAAGAATTCCCCAAAATATATTTGTCAGAGGAAAGCTGGCTAAGAAGTATGCTAGCCTAGCTGGAGTAGAGGTTGAAGATTTGATTCATAGAAATATAACTTAAAATTCTTGTTCACCCGTGAGTGACGTCAAAAAGAATGTGTCCCCGTGACATAAAAAAATTCTCCAAGTGTTTGTAAATTAAGGTCATGAGACTAATTAGATCCACCTGGCTCCCAATGTGAACGCATGGCTAATTTTCAATATCAATGGATAGACGTGGTCGGCATGAACTCATTGACGAAGAAAGCCAGTAGTGGCTGCACAGCTATAGTCCCAGCAGCAGAAATGAGGATGACCATGTATGTTAGACATGATTAGCTAAAAAAAGTTATTGTCCCAATCATAGAGAAGGAAATCATTTGATTAGTCAATTAAATTATATTTTTATAACAAATCTCTCACATAATAACCTTTCAAAACTTTATTTTTCCGAATCTAAAATTAGTTATTTTTTTTAATTTATAAAGACATGTTTAGTAATTATTTTGCATGCAAAAATTCATCTTACAATAATTTTAACCAAACAAGTATTTTTTTTAAAACTTATAACTAAGAATATTTTTTAAAGAACCTACTTTTAAAACTCACTTGTTAAAGCTACAAGATAAACTATTAAAAATAAAATCGAGGCGAAAAACATTTGTTTCGAAGAAGATACCATCCCTAATTATTTAGTGCTTTTTTTATTATTTTAAATCAATTTTTTTGATATTTTAAAATCATTTTAATATAAATAAAATAAAAAATAATTTTTATTTTACTATTTTATAAACAAAAAATATAAAAGAAATCTTAATCATATTCACTAGCATATACAATAAACTTAATGAACGAGGAATGTTGTCATAGTTGCCCGTAGCCCCGTACTTGAGGTCACTGTACTTTTCTCAGCGTTTGTGACTTTTTTTTTATAATTGGGGTGTCTAGGCTAGCTTGCGCGCACTACAACTAAATTCCCGGGCTCATTGAACATTCTGCAAATATAATGAGCATGTAAGGCACCGCGAGAATGACAAGTATGCCCAAAGTTATTAAATCCGTTCCGTTCCTGCCGGAACGGATAGAAAATTCCGTTCCGTTCATAAAACCAGAACAAAACGGCGTCGTTTTTGTTCCGGTTTTAATTCCGGTCCGATCCGGAAATTCCGGCGGAATGCCTCGGTTCTAATCCGGGCATTCCGTTTCGGACCCCATAGATCGGCACACATCCAACTTAAGTGGACATCACCGATCTTGACCATTCACCTAATCCAAATATTTTATTTATACACAAAAATTTTAGACTTCTCAGTTGTTTACCCGATGTGGGATAAATCAACTTAGATAAAATTTGAGCCTTGCACACGCTGAAGAGTATTAAAGACTTTAAAGTGAACAAAGCGGGTGTAAAGGCTATTTGTCCGATGTGGGACAAATTGCATTGTCCCACATCGGACAAATCACTTTGTAGTTTGTCCAGTGGGAGTGATGTATATATATATATTTAAAAAAGTAATAAAATATAAATTATTTTGAATTATATATAAACCTTAACTAATGAAGTTTTATAGCCATAATTATGTTATATTGTATTCATAAATATTTTACTTACAATTTTATGATTTTTTATTTATATCATATTGTGTTCCGAATTTTACTTATTTTTTTTTTCAAAATCTGTTTTTTTCTTTTCTTTTTGAACATATGATTTTCAGTACTATTCTCTTTGTAATTATCTTACTATGGTATTTACTATTTTTTGGGGATGCATAATAAGAAATTCTAATATTTTTATATTAATGATGTAGAAGATGTTTGATGTATATTTCTTTTATTTTAGAACATTTTACTTTCATAATATTTTGGAATTTTAGAGATATTTTTAATTTTGAGATTATATTTGTATTGTATAATTTAAAGTTCATTTATCTTGAATTTAAATTATACTTGTTAAATTAATATTTTATTTTATATATATATATATATAATTAATTAAATATAAACAGTACAAAACCGAAACGGCACACCGGAATGCACCGAAACCGAAACGTTCCGTATCAATCACAAAACCGGAACGACGCCCAGAACAGATTTTATAACTTTGGGTATGACCAGGGTTATAAATTCGTTCCGTTCCTACGAAGCGCCTGCTCGATAAAAACCGGGACAAAACGGCGACGCTTTTTGTCCCGTAGAAAATCCCGCCAGATCCGGGAAAAATCCGCCGGATTCGACGGAACGCTGCCGGTTCAGTATCGGGCGTTCCGTTCCGGGTCCAGCAAATCCATGATCTGAGACTTGGGCGTTCAAACTTCAAACCAAAGAGACATGAGAAAGAAATAGAAGAGAGATGGGCGTCAAATCCAGCAAATCCATGATCTTTACAAAGTTCAAACCAAGTGGACTTCAACAGACATGAGAAAGAGATAGAAGAGAGATGGGCGTCTAATCAAAGAGACCTGGAGCAATGGGAGCAAAAACGTAGAGCAAACATTCTCATCAGGAATGGAAGGAGAGGTATAATGCAGAGAGGTGTTAGCAGGAGAGAAGGAGAGGATGAGGAAGAAACAGAGGAGTAGAAACTTGAGAGTGAGAGGGGGCGGCGCAAGTTGAACTATTGAAGAATGAAAAATGAAGTAGGGTTTCGGTTTTTTTTTTGTGTGTGTGTGGGTGGGTGGGATGTGTGTAATATTATTTAGAAAAAAAAAATTAAAGGGTAATTAATAATATATTTAGGAAAAAAAATGTAACGTTTTAATAATATTTGGTAAGAAAATAATTATGTGAAATTTAATTTATCTTGAATTTAAATTATACTTGTTAAATTAATATTTTATTTTTTTTATATATATAATTAAATAAATATGAACAGTATAAAACCGGAACGGAACGCCGGAATGCACCGAAACCGGAACGTTCCGTTCCAAACAAAAAACCGGAACGGTACCCGAAACGGATTTTATAACCTTGGGTATGACTAACAAGACTTGAGCTCTCTCTGACCAACACCTTGTTGGCGCGTTTGTGATTTCCAGCATCGTTATTCTATCATCATATCATTTGTTGCCGTCGTACACGTGGCAGATGAGCAGTGGTCTATTGTACGGTCCTCAAACCAACAATGTACAAATTGTACAATGAGCAGGTGGAGTGGAAGCAGTAAGCTGTCAGATCTGAAAGAGACAGAACGTATAGTTTGTGTTGGAAGTTGTGTTACACTTGCCGTGTCTCAAACAATGATTCTTACTGTTTTTCGGAACAGCTACAATTCATAGGTGAAAAATTGTTTTTCTTATTTTAAATAAATTATTTTTAGTATTTTTAAATTATTTTGATAGTTGATATTTTTTTTTAAATTAAAAAATATATAATTTTGATATATTTTTAAATAAATATTATTTAAAAAAAATAACTGTGTTTTTCTTATTATTTTTATATGTTGATGACAAAGATATTTTTTTAAAAAATTAAAAAATATTATTTTAATATATTTCTAAATCAAAAATCACTTTAAAAATAATCTTGAACACACTTTTAAACAATAACATAATAATTGTTTTTTATATATAAAAAAACAGTTTGAAAACTCAATGGGAAAAACTAATCTAATTAAAGATATAAGAACAAATCAGAATTTTAACTAATTGTAAAATCACATTATAGAAGGACAGACCATTCTCCCAGAAATCTGTTTCATCATTTTCATATTCTGGGCGTTTATATTGGCCAACATTTGATGGTTAGCAATGAAGGCAGGGAAATCTCGTACTTTCAGCTGGACAGTGCGCTTGCAGCTTTGTTCAAAAGCAAGCACATCCATGGAAGCAGAAGCATCGGGTCTGGTTTCTCCTCGCTCATCATCTTCCACTTCTTTATTTCTTACATCTTTTCAGTTTGATGCTACGTACGATCTCATTTTTTTTTAATGTTAACTCTTAGATTTCTTTCTTCCCTTTTCCTTAGCAATATTTCATCAAATAAAAGTTATCAATTTCGTTTAGATTAATATTTTGTTTTTTTAATTGGAATTTCGGTTTTATAGTGTTTTGACATGTTATTTTAGAATTATACTGTTTTATATATATATATATATATATATATATATGTTAATTAAAAAAATAGTTAAAATCCAAAAATAAAATTATTTAGAATTGTGCAATTTAATCTAAAAAAACATAATAAAATGATTTTTTTAAACAAAATTATGAACATGTAATATTACGAGAATATCATTATCAATTTTGCAAAGTTATTATATTTTCTGATTACTCTGAAAATTTTAATATAATATATATAAATATGTCAAGAGACTCATTGTAAAATTTCATCTCAATTTAACGGTCGGATTAAGAGATATGATTGATATCATAAATTTATTCGTTATAAAAAAAAAACATTATTTGGCCGAAACGAAACCGGAAGGTTTTGGACAGTATTGGTCGAAAAATCCAGAATGAGCTGGAATTTAAACCGAAGTAAAAACAACGTCATTTTGTCTTGTTTTTTTTAATTAGTATGAAACGTTTCGGCCATTTCGACCGAAACGAAACAAAACTGACATATATAGGTAATTGTTGTCAATGAACCCTAGCACATTCCCGTCAAGTAAAAATATTTTCGAAACTTGTATATTCTTATAACAAAATTATTTTGTTTTTAGAAAATTAAATTGTAAAATGAGTTTTCAACAATAATCTTATATTATATTTTGACACCTAAAGGGAAGGGTGTAGAGGTGGCACAAATATGATTTTGGAAAATAAACAACATGGAGAATTCAAAACAAGCCCGCTCCTCTTCAAGATCTGACCCTGCCGATATTGATTTTAATGTCGAAAGATTCTTATTAGCCATGGCTTTCTCTATCTTACATGAATTTTATTTTCAAGGTTGAGCTAAGAACCCTAACAAAACTGTGCAACTGCAACGTGCTTCCTAGTAGATAAATAAATAAATAAAAAATAGCCAGCAATGGATAATTGTTGCATGCATTTATATATATTCCCAAGTAAATGGCCCTTATAAAAGACTAGCCAGCCGCGAGTGCTTTGGGTTATAAAGGACTCCTAGCTAGCCAGTGGCTACACAACTTCTTACAACGGTCAAAATTAGCAACCCAATTTATGCACTTGTTATCTTATTACAGGTTTGGGAATGTAAACCTTCCAGGATTTTCTGAGAAATACATTGAGGTAATTCATGTATATTGCTCTCTTCCCGACATTAAAGTGGGTTATGTGATATTGTCATTACAAATTACCTGTTGGATCCACTTCTATGGTTAAAGATCCAGTGATGTACGTTAGTACTTGAGATTATTTTAAAATGATACTGTTTAAATAATGTGAAATTATTTTGAAAAATTACTTATTGGATTTATTTATATGATATTTGTCTGCCGCTCAAGTTAGAGTTGACTACGTGAACTTTAAACCAACAAGTAAACCGATGTTTATCTTAAAATATTGATAAGAGCTTGAGATTAAGAGGTTTGTTATCTTTATAATCTTAAATTCGACTATGTGGTTGCTAATATGATGACCACTAGAGATTTACATAGTCATTAACTTCAGGACTCATAAGATTAATTGAGGGATGCACCTAAGCTGGTCCGGATATCTATGTTAATAAAAAAATAAAAGTTAAACCAATGTTTATTTTAAAACAACATTATTTTTATATATAAAATAAAACAATGTAATTTGATTTTTTTTTAAATAATAATAATTGACAAGAACGAGAATCTCATCCCAGTTTTACAAGATCAACTGTATCTTGAATTGATATGTACAGTTATTTAAATTTTACCATGTAAACTTTCTGCTTAATTTTAAAATAAAGTCGACTCGAATCAATCTTCTAAACCAAAAGATTAACCCGCCGGGCGAGATCGATAATTATACGTCAACGACGTGATACAAAGGATAAGAACGTGGGAGAATCCTTATTATAGACCCGTTCCTTAATCAATGTCTGTTTTGTAGGTAATTGCCACCCTGGGAAAGCGATTTAATGAAACCAATTAAACTGTTCCAGTTTTTTTTTCCCAACAAAACTTGTCAGGGCCCCACCATGCTCGGCCTGATATAGCAATTTTAACAAACCTGAAAACGTTTATAGTAGTCAGTTTTTCAAGTCTTCCTGTCCGAATAACCTCACAACATGATGGAAAAAGTTATCAAAATAAGGTCCAGACACCAGAAATAGATATTAAAGCATCAGCCAGCCACAGAAAGAAACAGCCAATCCCACCTAATGAAACTAACATCCTTGATTATTATTAGTAGGATCCCAAATCTCTCTACAAGTACAAGCAATCAAAATGTTGAGCATGAACACGTGTCGCAATCCCACGTCCCTAATCTTGTCTACCGTTGCCTTGTCAGCCATTTATTCATCTATAATACTCCCTGCCTTCTCTCCCGCCTTTGTTTCTTTCATATTGTAAGCAACAATTCTCTCACCACCATTTTTTTTTAATTTTCCAACCAATTTCCTCATCTCTCCTTTGTTTTTGACCCTCTTCAGATTGAGGAGAAATGATGAACGGAGGAGGAGGAATAGGCACACGAATGGGAGATGGAGAAGAAATAGGCACAAAGTTTGTGGACACAGGAAGCAGCATACCGAGATCGAAATTCGGCAACATTATGCATTCTGATCCGAATCTTTCAGCAACAGCTGCGGCAATACCCCGTGATGAGGTTTTTGCCTATCGAAATAGCAGTGCTTCCTTTACAAGTCCTGCCAGTTATGACCCTAGCAGGATGAGCTGTGAGGGGTCTCCTATGACCATGTCACCTTGGAACCAAGCTGGTGCTGGTTCCAATTTTCCGTGGTCATTTGAAGATAATCTTCCTCAAAATGGGCTGATTGGCTCCCTTGTTCGTGAAGAAGGTCATATTTATTCCTTGGCTGCAACCAAAGGATCTTCTTTATACAGGTTCTGACAGCAAGAATATTCGTGTGTGGAAGAATTTGAAAGAGTTCTCTGGATTCAAATCGAGCAGCGGTTTGGTGAAAGCCATAATAATTGCAGGCGAGAAGATTTTCACGGGTCACCAGGATGGCAAGATACGAGTCTGGAAGGTTATTCCAAAGAATCCAACCGTGCACAAGAGGTCAGGAACCTTGCCTACCCTAAAGGAAGTATTCAAGAGCTCTATCAGACCAAGCGCGTATGTCCAAGTCCGAAACCGTTCTGCTCTTTGGATCAAGCATTCCGATGCCATTTCATGCTTAACCCTCAACGAGGACAAAACTCTTTTGTATTCTGCTTCCTGGGACCGGACCTTCAAGGTGTGGAGAATCTCAGATTCCAAGTGTCTCGAATCAATCAATGCTCACGATGACGCTGTCAATTCAGTAGTGGCGAGTCTAGATGGTTTGGTGTTCACAGGCTCAGCTGATGGAACGGTGAAAGTGTGGAAACGAGAGCAACAAGGCAAAAGGACAAAGCATTCTCCTGTTCAAACATTGTTGAAACAAGAGAGTGCGGTCACAGCATTGGCTGTGAACACCTCTGGTTCGGTTCTGTACTGTGGATCCAGTGATGGAATGGTGAATTATTGGGAATGCGAGAAGCAGTTAACTCATGGCGGGGTTCTTAAGGGCCACAAGCTTGCTGTTCTGTGCCTGGCTGCTGCAGGGGAATCTGGTCTTCAGCGGATCAGCTGACAAGACCATATGCGTGTGGAGAAGGGATGACAAGATTCATGCATGCATGTCTGTGCTAACAGGGCATAATGGCCCTGTCAAGTGCCTGGCGGTGGAGGAGGATCATGAGAAATCCAAAGACGGTGACCAGCGGTGGGTGGTGTATAGTGGAAGTCTGGATAAGTCTGTCAAGGTCTGGAGTGTGGCTGAGATGGCACCTGATATGTATCAAATGGCCGTGATGCAACAACAGCAGCAATACCAGCAACATATGGGTTATGATGCAGATTCATTGCCATCTGATGGGAGCAGCATAGCCAGTGAAAACAGGGCGAACTAATCTCCAGAACCTCGAACTTTAATTGCAAGATGTACCAGAGATTAATCTAATTGTTAAACCTCGTGAGTTAGTTAAACAAGGGAAGAATCTGTCCTTGTTGGGTTTGAATTTGATTGACAATGGAGGTCTGGGCTGGGGATAGTCATACTGGGGTTTGCCATCAGAAAAGGAAGAGGAGTTTGACGAGTGTGGATTATTTTTCCAGTAGTATTTTACCTTGTAAGCCTATTGTGGATTAGAATGAATGGGTGTCTATTAACAAGTAAATAATATGTGACGAATTTATTCTTCCTATATGTATTCTCAAATTGAAAATGTTTGAAAATGGAAAAGCATCTCCCCTTTGGAAGAACTGAACCGTTCTGAGCTATACATTTAACAGAAGATCATCTCACCCGGAGCCGATATCATTTTACGTATTTATTGGTTGGTTCTAACTAATACAAAATCAATTTTCAATGAGAAAGCTTACGAGAATGACCCCTCCTTCTGTCAGGATCTGTGCGTGAGCTCAAACCACGCAGATGGCCACTTCTATTACCAACTGAGCTCACGTCCAAACTCAGAGGAACTGCCAAATCACCCCCCTCAAGTATTTTGAGAACCTGGTATTTCGCAAATATGAGAAAAATGTATTACTTCGTAAATTGATAAGAAATGATGGTAAGATAGCATACCTTTGACATCGAAGGTCTGGTTTCTGGATCTTGACGGAGGCACAAGGAAGCGGCGAGGCCCATAGCTTTTAGTTGATAGGCAAATTCAGGGTGTTTCTCTGAGGCCAAACATGGATCCAGTAATTCATAAATACTTTCCAATACACGACTAGTTTCTAATGCATTGACAGGGTGAAACCAGTCGGACAAAAAACATTCCGTCCCTTGTAAAATTGCAGCTTGCTGATTCTTTGACCTGTCATTAGCTCTAATAAAACTAGCCCAAATGCAAATACGTCAACTGCCTGCGTAATGTTTTCCACCACTGATGTACTCTGGTGCAATATACCTGGATTTAGGCAAGCCCTCATGAAATCTTTGCAGTCTAAAAACAGAATTGAGCACAAGAAGAAAGCAGGTTATGTAAGAAGTACCCTGAAGTTCCAACGACCCGCTCCTGGCAACCGATAGAACATTCAGCGTGCCACCGAGCCAGCCCGAAATCAGCAACCTGAAGCAAAACAGCACGGTGCATATTCCATCAGTGGTGGCACCCTCGTGATAATCTAGTCTTGCTTTAAAACAAAATGGATTTGCAATAAGGGTCTCCATGGAAATTAAGTAATAGTTTTCAAGCACAATCTGTCCTGGAATAGAGGAACAAAATGTCAAGGTAATGGGCATGGATCTTTATCAAGGGAACATTTGATCCAGATAACTTTAAGAATGAAAGCTCATGTTTCTGACAAAAAAGAGATTAAATTTAGTACCAGAGGTTCAAAATTATGGGTTACGAGGATATTATTTCGGCCTCATGTCTCTGTGCACCACACAACCCACTCTGCAATCTTCATGAAGATATCGTAAGCCTCTTGCTGTCCCGATTGCTATTTTCAGCCTAGAGTTCCAATCCAGAGGCGCTCTTTTGTTTCCTGTAATCACAGAAGTCCACTCAAAATGTTGTATCTTTTACCGAGCCAAATGTAGAAGCCAGAAGTACACGTGCTAACAAATATGGCACTGTTCTTGATGCAGAAAAGGAAGAAAAAAAAAGGGCTACCGTGTAAATGGAATTCCAATGACCCGTTGCAGATGTACTCATAAACCAACACTCTCTTCTTTTCATCGATGCAAAATCCAATCAACAACACAACGTTCCTGTGCAGTGCACAGCTCAGTACCCTCACTTCCCTGCAGAAATCAGCATCTGCTTGAGAGCCGCCATAGTTTAAGAGCTTCACTGCAACAACCTGTCCATCCCTCAACACCCCTCTATAAACATTGCTAAAACCACCTTCGGCCAGGAAATTCATATCCGAGAATCCTTCAGTAGCTTCTTCCAGCTCTTCATAAGAAAACTGTCTTGGAGGTTTTCCAAAAGTCGGTGCCTTGTGTAGGCATAAAGAACATAAAGGAGGGGGCATTGAAGAAGCTCTACCTAAAGAAACTGCATCTCTGATACCTGAGCTTACAATCTCTTTTTGATGGCTCTGGTTGAGCCTACCCGCCCGAGCATCGTGATCATATTGCACAAACTTATCGAGTAGAGTTCTAGAAGTTGGAGATTTGATTTTGCAAGTATCAACAATGTGGTTTTGGGGATTCCAAAGTACAACACTCTTCTGACCACTGCTTAGAGCTGACATTGGGTTTGTTGACAGAGGGACAATTCTTTCCCCATCAGAGTACATTGATCTAAGTTGGTCATCGTAGCTGTTTTGGTCATCTTTTAATGTATATTTTCTTTTATTCGGTCCTTGAAAAAGAGGGTTTTGCTCAGAAACAAGTAAGAGAGGCATCTCCGTATCATAGCTTGACGATGATGAACCTTCTCCGGTTCTTGAGTAGGGAGTACTTGGTTCTTCAGGGCTGCTCACAGGAGTAGAGTGCTTCATCCTGTGTCCAAGAAGCCTTCCGACATCTTTATCCGGCGAAGAAGCAGCAGAATAGTATGGGGTTTGGACTTCATCCGAGCATCCCAGGTTAAGCCTGAGAACTTTTGCCTGAGAACCTTTCATTACAACAATGTTGCATCGAAGTTCCTCGATGCAGTGCTTCAGCTCTTGCTTCAGCTTTCTGTTTTAGCAGAACAAGACACGATACAAACCAAAACAAGGATTGAAAACCAGAAGCCAGCAAATTTCAAGTGAGATTAGCCAGGAACCACAAGGATAAAATAGTCAATTTTATGAAGCATGGCTATAATTAAAACTATGCCAAAAGAGCTCAGAAATAACCACTGGCCAACCAGTTACCATACTAGGAGCTCAGAAATAAGAAAATACTTTTTTTTATGTGTAATTACTTGTCCAGGACAACCCAGGTGGCTCCATTGCGCCGTGCTTCCGCCACCACCGCGCTGCCCGGTGTACTTGACACCACCTTAATCCTCACTCCAACCTGAAATCAATAAAGCAATATTAGCTTAGCTTTTTTTATTGAGCCTATGCATAAAACTAAATGTAAAGCCATGAAAAAAACGTTGTCAATCAAATATTTTTTATTTTAAATTATGTTTTAGATCTTAGTTTTATAAAAACTTAAACAATTTATTTTTCATTTATGAAAATATACTTTTTATTTAGCTTGTATATAAAAATACATACCATAGTAATTTTAACTAATCCTGTATCTTTTAAAATCACGACAAATTATTTTTAAAAAAAAACTAACCACAAAACATACCTATGCCAAACACACACTAAATAGAATTCAGAGAAGTTTTATCCTCGAATCAAACGATTAATATTTTTCTTTTATCTATTCTGGTTTTCTTCACTATCTTTACATCACTTTAGCAAGCAGTAGCATTTCGCATCAAGAATCCAAAATAAAGGACTCCATGTTTGTTATTAATTCATTGCTTTTTAAGTGCCTTCAATTCTCACATGGAGTGTACAAAATGTTCCCCAAAGTATGGTGATGTGGGGCACAGTGGCTAACAATTTATTAATATGTAATAATGCACCCCAAATGTACAAATAAAAGCACATGAGGGTCCCTAATTGCTTTTTTATTTGAGCAAGTTTCACTGTCCTGAAAAATATATTTTGTAGGTTAGATTAGCGAAGTAAAATACTGATTATTTCAAGCTCTTACAAGAAAATATAAATTTTAACTCAAACTCAAAGATCTAATATACAGATCATAAATTTATTATCATCACACCTCACATATTTGGGACCCTAATTGATCTTCAAATCTAGAAAATTAGAAGCATACGCAATTCCCATCATTAACTCAGTTTGTCTACATTGAACAGCGCACCTCAAGGTTGTCTTGTGGGACACCAAGCTTCTACACACCACACAAAAATTCCTAAGAACATGATCACAGCATAATTGGCCTCCCTTTTAGGTCACCTTAAGCTCCAAATGCTTCTACACACACACTTTTTTTAATTCTTTATAAGAGATCCATTGAATATTGGCTTAATACAATGACATTATTAAACTTAACAACCAAGGAGGGAAAAAATACAAATTTTGATAAGAAAGTAAGAAAAACTATAACCGTTTAAGTGAGAAATATACCCAAAAGACAGAAAAAAGTTAAGAAAATGTCTAACATATAACAAGGAATTAATCTTGCTATACGAATCAACGTTTGTAAATTAATTAAGTTAATTTATGAATTGACAAGTCACATTAGATTTAGATTTATCCTTAGTAATATTATTTTAAACAAAGAAATTATAAATAGTCTTTAAATTGTTTGACCGAATCAATCAGATTAACGTAACAAGTTACACAAAATTTAATCAAATCAATTTTCTAAATAAATTCGATACAAGCTAAATTTTAAGTCGACAGGATAGGGTTCAACCGAGACAGGTTTGATGACTATGTTTTTCATACCGTCTCACATTAAAACGAAAAAGAAAGCGAGGAAGGAAGGAAGATGACAGGTGGGAAAATTCAAGCTAACCTCAATTTGGTTATGAAACTGAAGCATCATCTGAGAACAATTCTCGGAGATTTCAGAAACAAAATCCGGCAACCTCTCACGGTGTTTACTCCCACAATCTCCAGACAACCTCGGAAAGTTCCAAAATCTTTTACCTATACATCAAACACAAACATCCACGCTTGATCATATCGAAAAAAGAGAGTTGATGATAACAAAAGACTAGAGAGAGTGTCAGCATTTGAAAATCCTGAATTACCGGATTTTTCCTTGGTGGAGACAGCAAGCAACGTTATGCCATCGCCAGGATGGACAACGTGAGTGAGAGCCCAAGCTAATGCTGTCTTAGAAATCACTTTCTCTGCTTTCACTGCGATCACCACTTTGTCTGCCGGCACCGTGTTGGTGGTGCGTTGGTGGTGGTTAACACTCTGTTGCTGTTCAGTATTCGCCGGAAACATCTTGCCGCCAAGTTGAAGATTCCGGGAAAATCGAGAAACCTTTTATCGTGAATTTGACGAGGCAATTCTGGCCCACTTAGCTTTTATAGTTGACGATCGCGTCAGAAGAAGTGGTTTCTTGAAGGTGTAGAGTGAAGGGCAGTTTATCCATTAAAAGAAACTGAAGTACAGTTTTGGAATTTAAAACCATGGTTAGTTGACTGTGGTTAGCAAGTGGTTAAGACCAGGATTTCATTGTTCAGAAAAGGTGGTTAATTTTTTTGAAAGTATTGTACTATAATTATTTTCGAGGTACCGATCTAATTCAAAATGAAGTAAAAAACTTAAAATTTTAAAATTAAAGTGAGTTTGAGTTTGAAATATCGTGATATATAAATTTGTTTTTTCTCTATGTATATATAATATAGCAATATCTAGGTCCAAGCGGTTGAATTATTATTATTATTTTTAATAAATGGAATATATAAATATCATTAACACAATATTATTTTCTTAAAATTATTTACAAATTAAGTGGTTCAAAATGAATCATCAAAGGCATGGCCGTAGCGAATTTCTTCTCTTTGATAGCAGAATTTTTCTAATTATTCGACGAAATGGTGGCTGATGTATGTACCCTACGTGCATGAGAAAAGCCTGAGGAGAGAGGACCTCCTGATTTTACAAGTCGACGGCAGAGTTTTTTCTTTTTATAAAGCCTTGGATATTAAGATTTGCTAAAAGAGACAAAACTCGAGGCATGGCTGATTGAAGATGCTTGAAACCTGTCCAACAGATCGGCTGAGCTCAGGGTGGTTCGGGCTACTTTAAATTAAAACGACAAGGGAACAGGGACACTGGTTTTTCTAGAAATGCGGTGCCGTTGCATATTTTGTCTGATGAAAATCCCCTATTATATGATTGTGTCGTAGCCACCGTTGATTTGTAAGGTCCCAGCTTGAAAACAAGTCAAGGTAACTTTCGAAATATAGTTGTGAGAATCAGTTCAGCTCGTTTTAATTTTGAATGGTTGATGTTTTTTTTTAAAGTGTTTTTTTGTTTGAAAAATATATATATTTTTTTTGTTTTTTTTAAAATTATTGTTGACATCGACACATCAAAATTATCTGAAAATATATTATTGTTGAAAAAATTAATTTAAAATAAAAAATAAATATATTTTTTTTAAGAGTACTTTTCAAGTGGTACATTGATGCAAGTTAAACAATCATATGAATAAAAAAAATGAATAATTGAGTTAACTTGATCAATTATTTTTAATGAAATAATATTATTAAATTTAAATAAGGTTTGATTATATCATTAGCAACTTGATTTAATTTAGCATGACCAATTAAAATCTATCTGAATCAACAGTTTATATATTTTAATTTAAAATTAAAATCCCAAATTGAATTTGTGAATTAATAAAATCAACTCACTATACCAAACTAAATTTATTAATTATGCTCAAAACAGGGTGAAATCAATTGTGAGTTGGAGTACGTGGTTACTATGAATGAAGTGATGACACTGATTTATGATCGGACGGCCAGGAGTTTGTGATGACGACCGATCATGTGTGCCCCCATATTCAATGACATGTTGCACAAGCACCATGTGATAATAGTTATGATCTTGAATTTCTAGCTGGTCGAGCTATTGGTAATAGGACCACTGGAATGAATGTCAAGATGATAAAAAAGCTTATGCCCGTGTGTTTGCTACGTGTGTAAAATGTTTTTTAATAATTATTTTATAAAATATAATTATTTACTTTTTAACATTAAAACACTAACATGTAAATATAACATTAAATTACTTTGGTCCTTATATATAGCATTAAATTCTTATCGATACATTTTGGTTCCTCCTTTTTAATTTACTTTGGTTCCCTATATTTAATTTTTACATACAAACAATTTCTTATCTGAAAGGTTTTTGGTCAATATCATATTTTAAAATAAATACAATTAATTTAGTCAATGCATTGTTTTATATTAATTCATATAAGTCACATCTTCAACTTGATTAAAATTAGTCTAAACAATTTTAAATGGATTCATGGATATGGTAAGAGTTAATTTAATTTAATTTAAATAATTTTAGCCATTTTAAAAAAAAACAAAAGTTTTTATGTTATATGATATCGTATGTTTGTTATTAGATTTATTATTGTTTTTAATTATTTTATGATTTTATAACAATGAATAGATATATGATATTATAACAATGAATTGTATCTCAAAGTAATAACTTATTCCCTAAAACTCTCAATAATTTTAGTTTAATGTCATAATTGATCACATTTTCGGTTATTTTTTAATGATTGTGGTTGATATTCCTGAATTTCATTTCCTATATTATTATATATCTATTTTAATAATTTTACAAAGTTTATAATTTGACATGTAGGAAAGTAACTCAAAAAACAATAATTCAGGGACTAGGTTATATTTACTATAAAATATAATGGAAAAAAAACTTTGAGCTAAGGAAAACTCAAATCTTTCATTGCATGTATAATGAAAAAAACTGCGATCATGAAAACTCAGAATTTAGCTCTGCGAAGAGAAGTTATCTTATGAACGCCATGAGACAAAACTGCCAATAATACTGCAGGCTAATCAAATTGTTTTTTTTTAGTTCCACATGAATTTCCATCCATTATTAATTTTTTCCATTATTGTCGTTCCCAAATCATTCATTGCCAGTAGGCGTTTCGATGGTCAATAAACGGATGGTGATTACTACTCTATCAACTATCTAGTAGATGGTCCAGTAATACGAGTCTGAAACTAAGAGATTTGTTTCCATTGTGATTTCAGATTCGAAAATCTTGTAGTTACTAATATGATAATCACCGGATATTCACATAATCATTAAACTCGAGAGCTCATAAGATTAACTAAGAAGCATGCAAGCTGACTCGAACATCTACGTTGATAAAAAAAAGATAAATAACATTCATGAACAAGTACACGAAGGAATTACTTACAACAACATCAGAATTTGTGATCTTATTCAAAGATGGACAATCAAAAGGTATGTTTTAATGTCCGTACAGACGAGAAGGAAGGCGTGGACTGAGAAGAACTTCGAGGGGCGTTGCTCGGAGGTTGGTCAATCCACTGCTCTCATGCATATCAATCGGCTCACCTGACGGCGTTGCAAAATCAAACCCATGGAGCAATGAAGCCAGAGCTAGTTCCATGATATGAAGGGCAAAGGAGATTCCAGGGCACATTCTTCTACCACTTCCGAACGGAAAAAACTCAAAGTTGTGTCCTCTAACATCAAAATCTCGGTGAGTTGTTAGAAATCTTTCCGGGTCGAACTCGTTCGGATTGGACCACACCCTTGCATCACGATGAATCTTCGGAAGATTAACAAGAAGTCTTGTCCCTCTCGGAACATGGTAGCCATCGATGGTGCAATCCTCGATGGCCTCATGTGGTATCAAGAGTGGTCCAGCTGGGTATAAACGCAGCGTTTCCTTGAGAACAGCTTTAAGGTAGACTAGATTTTGCACGTCCGATTCCTCCACTTGTCTTTCCTTGCCGACGTGGGTGTCTAATTCGAGTTGCGCCTTCTTTAGGGCATCAGGATTATTGACTAGTAAGGAGAGAGCCCATGTCAAAGTCACTGCTGTCGTGTCCGAGGCTGCCAGAATAAGGGCCTGCAAGAGTGATATTCCGTAAATGTAGCCCATCAACTCAAGATTATTTACAGTTTATTTTCTTTTTTCATTCATAATTTCAGCGTCATCTTGAAGAATATGTCTATATATTTGTTTATTTTTTCATTAAAAAAAACTAATAATTATCAGTAGCTTAAAATATTTAGAAAACAAGTTAAGAAAAATGATTTATTTTAGTTTTTATCGTTTATTTTGGAGGAAAGGAATATTAAAAAGTCAAAACAGCATTTCTAAATTAAAAAGCTATTTTTACATGTTAGTTAAAAGAGTTAAGAATTTATTTAATATATTTTTATTTAAATTATATTTTGAATGGAATTGTATTAATTAATTACTAGTAATAAACAGCTATATTAATATTAAATATATTAAACTATAATTGAATTTTCACCCCTCCAAGTTCTATGGAACGTTGCAATTACTCACCCCATCTAAGATAAAGAAGGGCAGTTGACCTCGACAGAGTTATTTATGTGAAGGGTTGATGAAAACCATAATTAGTTTATTAATATTGGCTCAGCAAACGAGAAATGTTATGCATGTACGATGTACCTGCCTTAAATACAGCTCTATGAAAGTCTTGAATTTCACATGGCTCCTCGCATGATGGAGCTTTCGTTTTACCCCTTAAAATACTCATAAAAAACGATGTATATTCCCCTAAAATATTCTATTACTCAATAAAAATTGCATACTTTCTATATTATTTTTTAATTATTAACATAAGTGCTCAAATTAGTTTGTGTATTCTTTGACTAATTCTATAGGACTTAAAGTTAATGACGATACAAAATTTCAATAACAATCATATTAACAAACACAAAACTCGAAATTAAGACTAAAGAAATGCAAACTCTTAATCCCAAACTATTTTCACTGCCATGTATAGTTTATTTATAGTCTAGTTAATGTTATAGGGAGTTGAATTAATCCTTTAAATATTAAGTATAAAGGGTAATATCTAATAGATTTGGCTATGAATTCTAGCAAGGACCGGTGTAGAGGACTGAATACCAGGGATGTTGCTTTGATGGTGGTATCAGAAGCTCCGGCGCCGTCGCCGAAAACATGTAGCATCAGATCCATGAAGTCCTCCTTTCCCTCGACAACACCGGCAGCTCTTTTTTGCTTGTGCTCTTCTAGCCAGTCTTCAACAACAAGGTCCAGTTCTTTTGCAATCTTCTTCATAGCCTCTCCATGCCCACCAAGATCCAAAAACCTTAAAAACGGTAGCGCATCAGACACCGAAAACATCCCTATCAAATAAAACAAATCCGTCAACCCCTTTTTCCATCCTTTCACACTATCCTCATCCCCAACGCTTGTGATATATCCCACAGTTTTTCCAACAATTGTTCTGAGAACGATGTTTAATGTTAGATCTCCAAACCATCCTTTCATTTCCACCAGTACCTCATTGCTTTTTGATTTTGAAGCACCACCTCCTCTATTCTCGTCCCATAACTTGTATAACTCTTTCAGAAATGCCCTCACCTCGCTCTCTCGTACATCTTTCAGCTTCCCTAGTCGGTAGGTGGATAGAAGCTCCACCGTGGTTATTTTGCGGACTTGACGCCAGTAAGACCCATATGGGCTGAACCCTATCATTGCACCGTCGTAGGTCAGAAGCTCGGAGGCAAGTGTTTTCGGACGGTCGGCAAAGACTTTATCATGGGTGGTGAAACACTCCTTGGCGGTTTCCCAGTTGCTCACTACCAAAGCTCGGTGCACGCCAATCTTGATTGTGAAGATCGGTCCATATTTTTCAGCCATTTTGCCCAGTACTTTGTGGGGAGGTTCCGCCCCTCCTAGCAGGTGGAGGTGGCCAATCAGAGGCCATGCTCCGCCAGCTTTCGGCGCAGCTTTCTTCTTGCCTGTTCTTGATAGGAATTTTCTTGAAATCCAGAAAATTGAACAAAGAAAAATAAAAATGAAAAACATGGGATTGACGATAATGTTATTTGTTTGGAATGGAAAACCAAAAAGCTCCATAGCTCGTTCTAGAGATTTGGGATGGGACGGCTTCCAATAAATGAAGGAGCCGTTTCGGACAAGTTTGCTGATGTCTTTTTTGAGAACTGCATTAGTGTGCTCAATCAATGATATGGTAAAAGCAAAAAATATATTATTTTACCTTTACAAGTCTGATTTATATGTTTAATAAAAAAACGCTAAATAAAATATATTTTTTTAAATGCTTAAATTAAAATTAGAATAAAATATTATTTTCACATGTTTAAAATATTTTATATGTTTTTCAAGAAAATTAAATCAACAAATTCAAGTTGATAAAAAAATAAATTAATTAAATACAACCGCGTGAACACATAACATTAAACTTCTTAAAAAATAATAAAATATTTATTTATTCCAATGTTTTTTTATTGATTGTTGTTAATTTGGGAGTGTGATTGTGATTGTTTTTTATAATATTTTTTTATTCACAAAATACATGAAAATAATCTTTAATTTAAAATAAAAAATAAAAATTTTCAAAATTTCGAATTTTGTAACACATTAGTAATTAAAAAAACTCAGAATCGAAAGATATTAGTATGTGAGGCTGTTAGAATTAAACTTGCGGACATGAGTTTTTTAAAATATTTTTTTATTAAAAATATATTAAAATAATATATTTTTAAAAAAAAACATTTTTATATCAACAAATAAAAATAATTTAAAAATATAAAACTATATCAATTTAAAATGAAAAAAATCAGATTTTATTCAAAAATATTTTTAAAATTCAATATCAATCATTATCTTAATCAACGTGAGAGGAGGAGTGTGGCGACCAAACATTGACATTCGACGCAACAATCAAATCGTATAGGTTTCCCCTCCATACTTGGGTGCATGTATTGTCAACAAATCTTTGGTTTGAGGCTACTTTTTTTTTTTACTATTATTTTCTCTGTTCATTTTGATTTTCGTGCCTAAATCTTTAATTTTTAGAAGCAGGCATTCAATTTAGTTTTCTTTTAAATTTGCTATCTTTTCATTTAATTACTATTTTTTTTATTTTAAATAATATATAAAATTATTATTTTTTTAATTTCATCCTACAATTTTATCATTTCATTTGTAAGAATTAGCCAGTATTCTTTGAAATGTTATTGAATCATTTAATTATTACTATTTTTATACTGATATTTTTCAAATTGATAATTGTTTTATATCATCTTTCAACATTAAGAAAATATTTTGTATTGTAGCCACACCACCTTTTTCAAAATATTTTAATTTTTTTTGCTATTAATTTTTTTGATGAATTAATGTCAAAAAAAATTTTCTAAAAAAAATTGATGAATTAATAAATAATTTTTTTTATTTATTCTTCAACATTAAATTGGTTGAAAATTAAGTTTTTTAATTGAGTTTTGATCTAGGATTTAACGAGGTACAAGCTTGGAAGACTAACTTATATTTATAATATTCTATAAAGTTTCATTGATTCTTCTCTTTTTTAAGCTCGTGATTTCTTGGTTTTTTCTTCAAAATTTATTTAATGAAAGATTTAGCTACTTTAGTTTTTTATTTGATTTTTGTATAAATATTCATGATTTTTGAAAATGACATGATTATTTTTAGTCTTATTATATATTGTTCTTTGTTAAATTTAGTTTTTTTTTAAAAAAAACAATATTCTTAAATCAAATCAAATTAATTAATCAGATATAATCAAAAGATGATCAAGTCATAGTATTCTGTTTGATTATTTTTTTTTGGGTCATTGATTTGCTAGCATACACAATCTCTTTCAATGTTATTGTGCAATTTCTTATAGTCACATTAAAGTCATCTCAATGATTTTTTTTTATTGTGGCATTATGTCTATGATGGAGCAATTGGGAGTCTCCAATGAGTATATTTTTTCTTATCCTCTCGAGTATAATTTTTTTTTCTTTTTCTGTATATAACCTTCTCTCTTTCTTGATTCAAATAATAATAACTCCTCGATTATTTTATAAAATAAAAACAATGATCTGACACGTGACAAGTGTCCTCAGACATCTATCACTGAGAAATCTACACGTACAAAAAACACCATGCTGGGAATTACTGTCAACTTGCACGATGAATCTGTTTTCCTCTGCTTTGTTCGCCGCCCTGCAGTCTGCGTCCCGAGTCTGCTGGCTCGCAGAAGTCGTTTGGGCTGGTTTATCTGCGTTTCTTTTTGGACTCTGCTGTAGCTTGGATTCGTTGGGCTTCGCTCTCTTTCAGCCTTTCGATCATGTAGTTTTTTTATTTTATTATTTTAAACACATTTTTATAAGGAAATTATTGAGTTTTATTTTATTTTTTATTCAAAATAAATTTTTAAATGGTTCCAGATTGTTTTGATGTGATAATGTTAAAAATAAAAAATTATATAGTATTTAAATATATTTTCAAATAAAAATAATTTAAAAAACAACTACTATTGCATACAAAACAATATCAATTTAAAATATCGGGTAAGCTGTAATCTGTACCGCAGGATGAATAGTCCATGAATTGGTAATCGATTTAATTTCGAGCCATGTGGAGATTGATCAAATTTTTTTCAAGATTATCCATATGATCATTGTATTTTTGAAAACTTGTATGATCGTTTTATTTTGGGTCAAATTAATCATGATTGTTTGTTTTCTTTTGGGGTCAAAGTAATCATGATTGTTCGTCTTTCCTACACATGTTGGTGCCAACCCTGCACATTTATATTTATGTTATTAGTATGGTTTTGGGAGTGTGGTTGAGTTTATTTTTTAAATTATTTTTAATTAAATTTAATTATAATAGAAAATTGATACTAGAAATTTAATTTATGATGCCAACATATCAAATCAATTTTAAAAGCAAAAAAAAAAATTAAAAAATAAATAAAAAAGAGATGTGATCGGTATTCATGAAGGTGATCATTTGATTTTTTGAAAAATTGTCTGTTGATTGTTTGGCTTGTACTTTATACCAAAGTTATTAAATCCGTTCCGTTCCGGCCGGAACACCCTGTTCCGTTCATAAAACCGGGACAAAACGGCGTCGTTTTTGTCCCGGTTATAATTCTGGTCCGTTCCGGAAATTCCGGCCGGAACACCTCGGTTTTATTTCGGGCGTTCCGTTCCGGACTGAAGAAGGGAGACACTGAACTGAAGTGTGGAGACTAAAGATTATTTAATGGAGAAGAGTTGAGATTGGAGTTGTGTTTAATCGATGTGGGACAAGGACTAAGGAGAGTGGAGTGGAGAGTGGAGAGTGGAGAGTGGAGAGTGGAGTGAGGAGTATTTATAAAGGAGAAGTGGGGAGATTGGAGTGAATTTGTCCCAGCATTCGGACAAATTATATATATATATATATATATATATATATATATATATATATATATATATATATATATATATATATATATATCATGGAATCACTCTTGAAAATCAGTAATTGTTTTGTTTTTTATTTTTAAATTGTTTTGTAATGTATTTTTAAATTATTTTGAATTATATATGAACCTTAACTAATGAAGTTTTATAGTCATAATTATGTTGTATTGTATTTTTAAATTGTTTTGTAAGAAATATTTTACTTACGATTTTATGATTTTTTATTTATATCATATTGTGTTCCGAATTTTACTTATTTTTTTTTCAAAATCTGTTCTTTTCTTTTCTTTTTGAACATATGATTTCAGTACTATTCTCTTTGTAATTATCTTACTATGGTATTTACTATTTTTTTGGGATGCATAATAAGAAATTCTAATATTTTTATATTAATGATGTAGAAGATGTTTGATGTATTTTTTCTTTTTATTTTTAGAACATTTTACTTTCATAATATTTTGAAATTTTAAAGATGTTTCTAATTTTGAGATTATGTTTGTATTGTATAATTTAAAGTTCATTTATCTTGAATTTAAATTATACTTGTTAAATTAATATTTTAGTTTTTTTCATATATATAATTAAATAAATATGAACAGTACAAAACCGGAACGGAACGCCGGAATGCACCGAAACCGGAACGTTCCGTTCCAAACAAAAAACCGAAACGGGGCCCGGAACGGATTTTACAACTTTGCTTTATACTTCGTTGTTGATCGGATTTTTTTTGACAAAACTCAAATAAACATGCAAGCTTTTATATTTTCTTTTTAAATAAAATGTAGTTGAAAACCAAAGAGCCTATAAATGCATTTAATTAAATACATATAAAATCATATGTGTTGATAAACTAAAAAAATAAGGTATTAAAATGTTTATTCAACTCGACTCATTGCAGGTGAAATAATTAGTTTTCTTAAAAACAATTAATGTGCAGGTGCTATTAACTCGTTTTATTATATGTGATTCTCAAGTCATACATATCATTTGTAATTTTATAATTTATGTTATTTTCTTTATTAGATTTTAAATGTGTTATTTAATCAATGTATTATTTCAAATTTGCTACTTAAAAAACACTAAATTAACCCCAAATATAAAAAGCAATGAAAATGATTTTTGAGTTTTTCAATAATAACTATAAAAAGAAAAGTGATGAAACGATTTTAACATACGTGTAAAACTCTATGTTGGAAAATAATAGCGCAAGTGATTAAAGAAGATAAGTCGTCTATTAGGGCCAAGCCACCCAAATTTAGTCTTCATTGAAACAAATAATTAAATGTGGACCGATAATATAATAATACCTTGTAGAGATTGAGCTCCAAACTCACCAGTAACGCAGTGGAGAATTAGTGAAGATCATTTTGCTTATATTTATTCATATATAGATTCTTTTGAAGAATGGTCTATGTTATTTGCTTGCTTGAGAGCCAGTGCTAGTCGATCAAACTATTGATTAACTTGTGTCATACTCTATATTATTTTAAAAATATTTCCATTTTTGTCTCTAAAATAAAACATACTTATGTATTTTTGATATATTATATCAATATATTATTTCAGAATATTTACCAAACACATGAACAAATGTAGAAAGATATTTTTAATAAAGAAAAGAAAATCATTTCAAAAGAAATAATAAAAAAAAGAATGATCAAAAGCTCCATGATGGTTGAAATGAAGGGAAAAGAATGCAAGATAACACATTACTAAGAAAATTAGTGGGGTATAATCCATTGTGTATTCAACAATCCTTTGTCTATTTCACCGGTGCCAAGGCTTGGTTTATGGTGATTTTTCACAAAAAAGTACGATAAGGGTTCTTTTGTAGGATAATTTGTGTGATAGGTTAGGATCAAATTCATCTTTGAGGAAATAAACCTGGAATTGAACCTTTTTTTCTTCCTATTCTTTCATAAAGAAAGCAGAAACTTGGATCCATTCTTTCAACAATAGATTCAGCCATACTGGTATGAATATGTTAAGGAATAACAAGTGTGTTGTTGCCTGGAAAAATAAGCATTTCTAATTCTCAAACTTTTTATTTTATTTTTACTTCCTTTCCTTAATAGTTTTTTCGCATTGTATATCAAAGCAAACTTAATATAATTTCTCAACTTTAATTTAGATAGATAGATAGATAGATAGGTTCTTCATATGTATTACAGATCATAGAAGCTAGGAGAAAGACGAGGAGTGAGAAGGGCTTTTAGAGGTGTGGCTTTGATGTTGGTTATTCCTCCAGTTTCAGTCATATCAATCGGCGCATCATTCAGAGTCTCTATTTTAAACCCATGCAACAAAGTAGCAAGTACAAGGTTCAAGATTTGGATGGAAAATGAGACTCCAGGGCACATTCTTCTTCCGCTACCAAATGGTATCAATTCAAAATGCTGGCCTCGAAAATCACAGTTCTTGTGATCAGTAAGAAACCTTTCAGGTCGAAACTCATCAGGGTCCGACCATACTTGTGGATCTCGGTGAATCTTCGAGAGATTTGTGAAAAGACGCGTGCCAGCAGGAATATGGTAGCCACCTACAGTACATTCCTCCATCGATTCATGGGGTATAGACAGTGGCGCAGCGGGATATAAACGAAAGGTTTCCTTGATAATTGCTTGTAAGTAGACCAAGTTTTTCATGTCAGACTCCTTCACTTGCCTTTCTCGACTAACATGGATGTCTAGTTCATCTTGTGCTTTCTTCAGGACATCGCGATTGTTTAGTAGTAAAGAGAGAGCCAAAGTCAATGTAATTGCTGTTGTGTGTGATGCTGCTAGAATAAGACCCTATAAAATATTTGAGAAAACAATTACATGCAAATTTATGATTTTAAAGTCATATCCAAGTTAAAGATGATGTGTAAGTTGTCACTTTAGACTCTCAAATCTCTCTTTTATTTTTTACATCTAATATTAATTAAAAAAAACTATTGACTAGCTCATAGTATTACATGATTACAAATGTAAGCAAGTAATTGTATTTCATAAGACTTCTATGAGTCATATATCCTCTCAACAGATCTCGGGCTTTGTGAGACCATTCTTCTCAATTTCAGGTTTGCAAGTGGAAGAAAATTAACTTTAATTCATCAAAAGAAAAACAACTTGTAAATAAACAATCTTTAAAAAAAATATTTTTAAGTTTAACAAAAGGAATGGGTGTTGAGAAAGCTTATACGCTTTAATGATATAACATAAGTTTGTAGAAAAATAGCATACCAAACATGTAGCCTTATTGATGGTATCGGTATTGTGATTAGAAAACTCTTTAGCATCATCCAAAACAGAAAACATCAAATCCATGAAATCTTCTTCTCTTTTAGCTGTCCCAGAAGCTTTCTTCTGCTTGTGCTCTGCTAACCATTTCTCAGCCACGTGATCTAAATTTTTTGCTGTCCTTTTCATTTCCTTCTCAACTCCTCCCAAATCCATCCATCTTAAAAATGGAAGCGCGTCAGAAACTACAAACATTCCTGACAGTTCAAAAAATCTTCTCAGTGAATCTCTCCATTCATCGCTTGGCCTTTCCTCCCTTTGGCTTGCATAATCCACATATCGCCTGTTAACAATTATCTTCAATATAACGTTTAAAGTTATGTCACTAAACCACCCCTTCATCTCGACCAAAAGCTTTTTTTGTGAATTACCTTTGTTGTCGATCCATTGCTGGTATAATGCTCCTACAGCATCCCTTACCTCATCCTCTCGAACACTTTTGAGCATCTCAAGTCGATGATTAGAGAGAACCTCGAGAGTGATTATCTTGCGTATCAGGCGCCAATAAGTCCCGTAGGGGCTAAAACCAAGCATGTTGTAATTGTAGCCCATGATATCCATTGCAAGAGTTGTAGGTCGAGTAGCAAAAGCTTTGTCATTTGTCGTTAGACACTCCTTAGCCATCTCCGAATTACTCACGATCAAAGCTCGATGGACTCCAAGCTTCACAGTGAATATCGGACCATACGTGTCAGCCAAGTTTCCCAATGTTATATGGGGTGGTTGTGAGCCTCCTAGTAGATGGAGGTGGCCAATAATAGGCCATGCACCGGCAGCTTCAGGCGGTGCTCTCTTCCTGTTCTCCTTTCTTGGTATCCAAAACAAATAGTAGATCAAGGGTGTAATAAGGGCAGATAAAATCAGTACTACCGCAGTTGCTGAGAGTTGAAAGGGGAAATCCATGAACTCCTAATTGATGTTTTGATCTTAGAGATTTGAGGTAATTTGATGAAATATATTCACAGTCACAAGTAGTACTTAATGCCTGTGATCACCCACTATGAATTTGTTTTTTTCGAGGGAGAAAAAAGCAAAGCAAAAGGGACTGAAAAGAGATGCCGGCTGAAACTATAATAATGTCAAACTGGAAATTTACTAAAAAAAAACCACCACACAAAAACTGATTCACTTGGTTGGAAAGAGCTGGCGGCTGATTTCTTGGTTGAAATATATATTTTGTGATCGTGACACACACCAGTGGAAAATGATCGTGGCATACGTGGAAAATGATCGTGGCACACGTGGAAAATGATCGTGGCACACCAGTGGAAAATGATCGTGGCACACACCAGTGGAACATGATCGTGGCATACGTGGAACATGATCGTGGCACACGTGGAAAATGATCGTGGCACACACCAGTGGAAAATGATCGTGGCAGCAGTGGAAAATTATTCGTTCATTTAATCGAGACGAGTATCTTTTTCCATATAAAAAAGAAATCTAAGCTCGTAATTGTAATAATAAAAAAAACAAAAAGTGAATTGTCAAGGGAGATAATCTGATATTATTTATTGAAAGAGAGGTGTAGGATGTGACAGCTAATTTCTAAATAACAAAGTTAAAAATAAAAAATAAAAAATATTATTAGTTTAAAAAATCATTTTCCTTGAAAAAAATATAAATTAATTTTCAAATAATTATAAATAC
Source organism: Salix viminalis (assembly GCA_029228465.1). NCBI lineage: Eukaryota > Viridiplantae > Streptophyta > Magnoliopsida > Malpighiales > Salicaceae > Salix > Salix viminalis. The sequence goes on from CM055439.1 coordinate 9,793,522, forward strand.
TAATTAAAATTCAAGAACTAAATACGTGGATTTTGTATCTTTATGTTAAGAAAAACGAAAGTAAACGATCACTTGTTTTCTTGACTATGAAGATATAAGTACATATGCAGATGATTGAGAATTATTGCCGTCGTCTATTTACTTTACAGCTCATGGCTAGTTAGCTAGGCTTTGCAAAATTTGTAGGAAGCAACCCCAGACCTTTTACTGTGAAATTCCGAAAACACGCCCGACGGTGAATTTTGTATTTTTATTTTATTTGAGGATATTATAGTTATTTTACTATACATAAATATAAAAAAAAATCTAAAATACATTATTGTATATTTAAAAATAAAATAATAATTTTATTATTACAATCCTCCATAATTTATAACAACGATCTCATTTAATCTATATAACAATGATCTCATTTAGCTGATTATTTAATAGCTAATTTCTAAATAACAAAGTTAAAAAAAAATATATAAGGTTTTTAAACCGTCTTGATAAAGATGGTAATTATATATATTCGATGAAATTTGTATGTGTTCACTATTTTAGATAAAAGAAATTTGATCGATTTGAAATAATTTTAGTTTATTTAGCTTGGTTAATTTTTTTTTTTTATTCGATGTAATTTGTGGATTCACAATGAACTTATCTTTTAATAAAATAAATAAATAAAAATAAATGTGTTGATGGTTAATGATTAGGGAAAAGTTCAAACGTGATTTGAGAACACGAGCTATTACCCTGTGTTCCGCTACAACTTCGTTTTAATCTATATAATTTTTAGTTTTTGTATTTTGTTTTTGATTTTTTAATTTAGTTTTGATCTCTTAATTTTTTCGATCCTTTTGGGATAATTATTAAATTGTTGTTTTTATCAAATTTGATAAGCTTTGTTTTTAGTTTATATGCTATTTTCCTATTTAACCTAGAATTGTGACTTTTCTTATCTTGTAAAGTTCAGCTAAGACCTATTTAAGAGTATGTAATTCTTGTTAATTTTGAGAAAAAACTATTAAATAAGAATTATTCTGGATTATGAGTTTTGTACGATAGATTCTCTTAGAAATTTGTCTCACATTTTTTAATTTATATTCCTTAAGCTCGGATACATCAAGACCTTACTAACAACAAATGTGCAGGACAATCACCTTTAGCATCTCTCAAATAATCACCATTTTACGAAACGACATGGTCTTTGTTTTCATTTTAGCGTTGTTTTGCTTTTCAGTCCCTAGTCTTTTAATGTTTACTTTTTGGTCAATTTTCATTTTATTTTCTTCATTTCTTTCAATTTCACATCTGACCGAGTTATTGTAGGCCCTAGTGTTTCTATAACCCTTCCATTTAGTCCCTGATTCTTTGATTTTCTATTTTTAAGACAAATTGCCTTTTAATTTCTATTTTATTCTAAATTAAACCTTCAATTGATTTTCTACCTTGGCTACTTGTTCCAAACAAATCCTTGAACCTTAATTTCTTTGAGTGCAAGGCTTGGTTTATGGTGATTTTTCACAAAAAAGTATGATAAGGGTTCTTTTGTAGGATAATTTGTGTGATAGGTTAGGATCAAATTCATCTTTGAGGAAATAAACTTGGATTTGAACCTTTTTTCTTCCTATTTTTTTTTTATAAAGAAAGCAGAAACTTGGATCCATTCTTTCGACATGCAATAGATTCAACTATACTAGTATGAATATGTTAAGGAATAAGAAGTGTGTTGTTGCTTGGAGAAATAAGCACTTCTAATTCTCAAACTTTTTATTTTATTTTTACTTCCTTTCCTTTATAGTTTTTTCACATTGTATATCGGATTTCATCCAAAGCAAACTTAATATAATTTCTTAACTTTAATCTAGATAGATAGATAGATAGATAGATAGATAGATAGATAGATAGATAGATAGGTTCTTCAAATTTATTACAGATCATAGAGGCTAGGAGAAAGACGAGGAGTGAGAAGGGCTTTTAGAGGTGTGGCTTTGATGTTGGTCATTCCTCCAGTTTCAGTCATATCAATCGGCGCATCATTCAGAGTCTCTATTTTAAACCCATGCAACAAAGTAGCAAGTACAAGGTTCAAGATTTGGATGGCAAATGAGACTCCAGGGCACATTCTTCTTCCGCTACCAAATGGTATAAATTCAAAATGCTGGCCTCGAAAATCACAGTTCTTGTGATCAGTAAGAAACCTTTCAGGTCGAAACTCATTAGGGTCTGACCATACATGTGGATCTCGGTGAATCTTCGAGAGATTTGTGAAAAGGCGCATGCCAGCAGGAATATGATAGCCACCTACAGTACATTCCTCCATCGATTCATGGGGTATAGACAATGGCGCAGCGGGATATAAACGAAAGGTTTCCTTGATAATTGCTTGTAAGTAGACCAAGTTTTTCATGTCAGACTCCTTCACTTGCCTTTCTCGACTAACATGGATGTCTAGTTCATCTTGTGCTTTTTTCAGGACATCACGATTGTTTAGTAGTAAAGAGAGAGCCCAAGTCAATGTAATTGCTGTCGTGTCTGATGCTGCTAGAATAAGAGCCTATAAAATATTTGAGAAAATAATTACATGCAAATTTATGATTTTAAAGTCATGTCCAAGTTAAAGATGAGGTGTAAGTTGTCACTTTAGACTCTCAAGTCTCTTTTATATTTTTTATTTCTTACATCATCTAATTTAATAAAAAAAAACTATTGACTAGCTCATAGTATTACATGATTACAAATGTAAGCAAGTAAATGTAATTCACAAGAGTTCCATGAGTCCTATATCCTCTCAACAGATCTCGGGCTTTGTTAGACCACTCTTCTCAATTTCAGGTTTGCAAGTGGAAGAAAATTAATTTCAATTCATCAAAAGAAAAGCAACATGTGAATAAACATTCTTTAACATTTTTATTTTTCAGTTTAACATAAGGAATGGTTGTTGAGAAAGTTTTTTTACGCTTTAATGATATTCCATAAGTTTGTAGAAAAATAACATACCAGACATGTAGCCTTATTGATGGTATCAGTATTACGATTCGAAAACTCTTCAGCATCATCTAAAACGGACAACATCAAATCCATGAAATCTTCTTCTCTTTTAGCTGTCCGAGAAGCTTTCTTCTGCTTGTGCTCTTCTAACCATTTCTCAGCCACATGATCTATATTTTTCGCTGTCCTTTTCATTGCCTTCTCAACTCCTCCCAAATCCATCCATCTTAAAAACGGAAGCGCGTCAGAAACTACAAACATTCCTGACAGTTCAAAAAATGTTCTCAGTGATTCTCTCCATTCATCGCTCGACTTTTCCTCCCTGTCACTTATATAATCCACATATCGCCTGTTAACAATAATCTTCAGTATAACGTTTAAAGTTATGTCACAAAACCACCCCTTCATCTCCACCAAAAGCTTTTGTGAATTACCTTTGTTGTCGATCCATTGGTGGTATAAAGCTCCTATAGCATCCCTTACCTCGCTCTCTCGAACACTTTTGAACATCTCAAGTCGATGATTAGAGAGAACCTCGAGAGTGATTATCTTGCGTATCAGGCGCCAATAAGCCCCGTAGTGACTAAAACCAAGCATACTGTAGTTATAGCCCATGATATCCATTGCAAGAGCCATAGGTCGAGTAGCAAAAGCTTTGTCATTTGTCGTTAGACACTCCTTAGCCATCTCCGAATTACTCACAATCAAAGCTCGATGGACTCCAAGCTTCACAGTGAATATCGGACCATACTTGTCAGCCAAGTTTCCCAATGTTATATGGGGTGGTTGTGAGCCTCCTAGTAGATGGAGGTGGCCAATAAGAGGCCATGCACCGGCAGCTTCCGGCGGTGCTCTCTTCCTGTTCTCCTTTCTTGGTATCCAAAACAAATAGTAGATCAAGGATGTAATAAGGACTGATAAAATCAGTACTACTGCAGTTGCTGAGAGCTGAAAGGGGAAATCCATGAACTCCTAATTGATGTTTTGATCTTAGAGATTTGAGGTAATTTGATGAAATATATTCAGTCACAAGTAGTACTTGTGATACTTGGGATCTGTAATGCCTGTGATCACCCACTATGAATTTGTTTTTTTCGAGGGAGAAAAAAGCAAAGCAAAAGGGACTGAAAAGAGATGGCGGCTGAAACTATAATAATGTCAAACTGGAAATTTACTAAAAAAAAACCACCACACAAAAACTGATTCACTTGGTTGGAAAGAGCTGGCGGCTGATTTCTTGGATGAAATATATATTTTGTGCAGAAATCTCGAAAAAGAAACCCTTGATTTTTTCTCATGATCGTGACACCAATGGAAAATTATTCTTGTTCATTTAATCGAGACGAGTATCTTTTTCCATATAAAAAAGATATCTAAGCTCGTAATAGGTGTATATTATAATAATAATAAAAACAAAAAGTGGATTGTCAAGGGAGATAATCTGATATTATTTATTGAAAGAGAGGTGTAGGATGTGATAGCTAATTTCTAAATAACAAAGTTAAAAATAAAAAAAATATATAAGGTTTTTAAACCGTCTTGATAAAGATGGTAATTATATATTCGATGAAATTTGTATGTGTTCACTATTTTAGATAAAAGAAATTTGATCGATCTTAAATAATTTTAATTTATTGAGCTTGGTTAATTTTTTTTTTATTCGATGTAATTTGTGGGTTCACAATGAACTTATCTTTTAATAAAATAAATAAATAAAAATAAACGTGTTGATGGTTAATGACTAGGGAGAAGTTCAAGCATGATTAGATAACACGAGCTATTACCCTGTGTTCCGCTATAACTTCATTTTAATTTATGTAACTTTTAGTTTTTGTAATTTGTATTTTGATTTTGATTTTTTAATTTAGTTTCGATCCCTTAATTTTTTCAGTCTTTTTGAGATTATTATTATTTTTTTGTTTTTATTTATTTATCTATACTTTTAGTGTAGACTTTTAATATTTATTGTTATTTTTATTTGTATTAAATGCAATTTACATTAAAAAAAAACATCGTAAGTTTAGCTTTGGTGGTGTGAAATGATAGTGAAATTTCTCTTATCCATGCATAATTAATCTTATGTTGTTAGTGATTTGTTATTTTTGTATTTTGTTTTTGCATTTTTTTGTCTATATGTGGCTCGATATATTTTTAGTTTCAAGTGATTTTTATTTTAAAAATATTAAATTATTATTTTTAAGATTTATTCTTCATATTATTATATTTAAAGTATTTCAGAACATTAAGATTAAATTAATTTTAGATTTAAACAAAACTAGTTCATTTTTATATATATATTTTCAGGCGTAAAATATTAAACAAATATCAAAATATATAATTACTCTTGCATATTTTTAAAAAGAAACCATAAAAATAATTGTTATCATTATTTTAATTGTCTTATCCATAGTAAAATAAATATATAAAAAAAACTAAATAATTCAAATTTTTGTAGGTTGATTATTTTGCTCAGATGTATAGCATCATAAGAAAAATATAGCACCATTAATATTTTTTTTACATGTTAAAAAAATTATTTCTAATTGCAGCAAAGCACAGAGCAAGTGACTCGTATATATTTTTATTATATATAATCTAGCCAAATTTTCCAATTTATTTGTCTACATGTGACTTCATATATTTTTTATTTATATGATATTAGATCTGAAATATCATATAAAAAAAAAAAGAAATTTAGTTTTGACAAAAAAAAAATATTGACTAATAAATTATTTTAATTATTATTTCATTGTTATTATCATTATTGTTAAATTATCATAATTATTATAGTTGTGATTATAGTTATTAATGTAAATAATTAATATTTTGATTATTATTGACAATGTTATTATTACCACCATGATTATTGTTATAAATTTTTTTTTTTTTTTTTTTAAATTTACTCTTCATGTTATTATATATAGTACAGGCCTGAGAATTTCATCGGATGCATCGAACCAAATATGATGTCGAGGATTTCAATTTTCACGAAGAAATGCAGTATTCATGCATGTGATTCCCCCGCACATGTGGTCCGTGCAATGCAAACTAATCATGGGTGGTCGTCTTTTCTACACATGGTGTCGCCAATCCCACGCATATATTCTTATAACAGGAAATCGGGGATTTCTAGAAGAGATGCGGTATTCATGAAGGTGGTCATTTGATTTTTTGGAAAATCGCCTGTTGGTTGTTTGATTTTTTTTAACATAGATGAAGAATAAAATAATATTGTAATTACTACAATAAAATATTATTTTCTTAGTCTTTGTATACTAAGTTTTTTTAAGAAAAAGTGAAAAGAAAAGAAAATTACAAAAAAATACAAAAGTATAGAGATAAGAACAAAAGGAAGGGTATAAGTAGGCCAAAGTGTAGGGTGATGATATAAAAAATTTAAAAATAATGTTTTTTTTTTTTTGTAAGAAAAGTATAAAGAAGAAAAAAACTTAAAAAATATTACAAAAAAAAATGAAGATAAGAGAAAAAATTGATGATAAATAGATCAAGTATAAAATGATAAAACACCAAGTATAAAGAGAGAAAAAATATTATTTTTCTTAAAAAATCATGAAAATTATTATTTCATCACCACTAAAGTAAAAAATATATAATTTTATAATTATATTATTTCTACATGAAAACACCCTTTTTCTTTTAGTATATGTATAATTCTAGCAAGATCATAGAATTCTTTAAATATCATGTTTTTTTATATCTAAAATAGCTTTTAAATTTTTTTTTTTTTAAAGAAGTCACATATGTTATGTTATATGTGATTCTCAAGTCATACATGCCATTTATAATTTTATAAATTATTTTATTTTCTTAATTAAATTTTAAATGTTTTTTAATTTTAAATTTGCTACTTAAAAAAAGCACTAAATTAACGCCAAATATAAAAGGCAATGAAAATGATTTTTGAGTTTTTCAATAATAACTACAAAAGAAAAGTGATGAAAACGATTTTAACATATGTGTCAAACTCTATGCTGGAAAGTAATAAAGCAAGTGATCAAAGAAGACAAGTTGTCTATTGGGGTCAAGCCGCCCAAATTTAGTCTTCAAAAAAACAAATAATTAAACGAGGACCAATAATATAATGATACCCCTGTAGAGACGCAAACATTAATTTTGAATAAAAACAACATTGATTAATGAATTATTTTAATTATTATCTTATTATTATTATGGTTAAACTATTATAATTATTATTGTAAATAATTAGTATTTTGATTATTATTGGCAATGTTATCGCTGCCACCATAATTATTGTTATAAGAAAATTATTTTTTTCATTTTTTAAGATTTATTCTTCACACTATTATAATAAAATTACTAAAATTATTATTATTATTACATAAATAATGGAAAAATTAAATCAAAGAATAAAAAAAAAACTTTAACAAAAGAACAAGCAAAAAAATAAAATAAATGATAAAACAAAAATAAATATTATTAGCTTAAAAAAAATCAATTGGCTTAAAGATTAAATAAAAAAAACTAAAAGAAGAACAAAGAGAAATATCAAATTTTAAATTATCACAAAAACAAACTAAAATTTAACTAAAGTTTTTCAAAAAATACTATCTCAAGAAAAGAAAAAATAATAAAAAAAAAAAAACTAAAATTAAGAGTGTATATATAAACATGAACAAAAATAAATAATATTTAAGAAATATTAAAAGGTTGCACAGCACACTCAACCAAAAGCTGCTAAATAATCAACATGAAAATTAGCATGAACGTAACAGTTGAGTAGGCTACTAAATAATCAGCATGAACAGTGACGAAAACATTAACACAACTTGCATAGCAAAATAATTAGCATGAACAGTTCTGAACGAACACATCAGAACAATTAAAATGAACGGTTACAATCAACAGTTAAATAAGTGTATATTAAGTGTTATTCCACGACCTCTTTTAACGTCATGTATAATAATTGTGCACCCTTAACATATTTCAGCATTATAGTTGATGATTTGAGAGATGCTAAAGGTGATTGTCCTGCACATTTGTTGTTAGTAAGGTCTTGATGTATCGAGCTTAAGGAATATAAATTAAAAAAATAAGAGACAATTTTGAAAAGAGATGCATAGAGAATTCTGGATTTTTTTATTTTATTTAATTTGTCCGCTACATATCAACCATGTCCAAAATATGTTTGTGTCTGACACTTATCCGATATGGGAGTCTTTTTAAAGTGTCCATCCTTCCTAGTCTATGAATAAAGGCATTAAATACAAAGCCAATTTCATTTAAAATTGAATCAATACATTAATTTTATTTTATTTGGGTACACCCAATCAACATAAAAGCTTAAGTAAGGAGTTGAAACAAAGAGGGCATTATTCCTTCTAGTAGATTTCTCGACTCCTGATCATCCAAGAAAACCGTGGGGTTGGATGAAGCCAAAACAGAGTAACGCGTGGACTCCCAACTGGTAAACCAAACATGTAATACAATCCAAACCCCAAAACCTCTGCTATTGGCACCTCTAGATCAACCAACGTATACAAATCGGTATGTGTGAAGTTTACAGTCCTTAAATGTAAACCTTAAAGCTTATGAAAAAATAGAAGCCAAGATGAACGATTCTTGGTCCATTACGTAGGGTAAGTGCCTGTTTGGGAGTGCGATTGCGGTAGTTTTTTAAAGTATTTTTCGTGCTGAAATACATCAAAATGATGTTTTTTTTATTTTTTAAAAATTATTTTTGACATCAGCACATCAAAATGATCTAAAAACACCAAACCACCGGTTTTTAAAATGAAAAAAAAAATCATTTTTTTTAAAACACCGGTTGCAACGCACTCCCAAACGGGATCTAAGAATCCAATGTACCACATTTGAAGGGTCTGATTTACGACTGTCTAATTTTCTTGACATTTGTCCATTTAACTAACCCATCAGCAGAAATTAAAAGGTCTAGGGCACAATATAAGAAGGCAGGATATAGTTCCTTGATCCATACACACAGTCGTGTTAAAATCAGGAGGAAAGCTTACTCATAATTTGGTTGCTTGTTTCTAAACACAATATCATTCCTAAGAATCAATATAGACCAACAAATGGCAAAGAAAGACCGTTGACCATACCTTTCTTTGAACCTCCCCATGGACGAGAAACTTCCATTGTTGGAATAAATCATAAAGATTCTCAGGTTAGCACCATGAAAGTCCCCGCCATTCTTTGAATTTTGACCAAATGTTCCAATGACAGTGATAGTGAATTAGTAAGTGATCAAACAACTCCACATTCAACATCTATATTGGACATACAGCATCATTAACCCTTAGTATACCTCTTTTCAAATGAAGAGTTGAAAAGGGAAACCTCTCTACCTCTGATATTCCTCCTCCATCTGAAGTTCCAAACCCACTGAAGAACCCATATTGGCCACAGAGGAACATTTAACTTCAGAGTTCAGAGAGATTAACTTCTTTTTAGAGTGAAAGCAGAAGAGGAAATAACTTCTTTTTCCATTCCACCTCCAAAAATGAAGATTTTGAGAGTTAAACTCTGATCTTTAGCTCCAAAATTATAGTCCATATACATGTTTTTATCGTTTTTATGCCCACCGAGAGACTCAATCAAGACCAAGATCGAGCCCCGAAGTTGTGTGGAAAGCTGTTGTTTTTGTTCATTTTTTTCCTCTAGAAATCTACAAAGAATATGAATGAAACCGCAATGTTTCTATTGATCTTATTCTTCCTTAAGTAAAACGCGCCATTTTACGAGACGACATGGTCTTTTAATGTTTACTTTTCGGTCAATTTTCATTTTCTTTTCTTAATTTCTTTCAATTTCATATCTGATCGAGTTATTGTAGGCCCTAGTGTTTCTCAAGCCTTCCATTTTAGTCCCTAATTCTTTGATATTCTATTTGTAAGACAAATTGACCTTTAATTTCAATTTTATTTTTAAATTAAACCTTTAATTGATTTTCTACCTTGGCTACATGTTCCAAACGCATCATTGAACCTTAATTTCTTTGAGTTGCAGCCAAATTAAATAAAATTAAACCTTTCTTTCTTCAATTAAGCCTTCAATTATGACCTAAAAATTCCCAAACTTTTTTGTTAAAAAACTCAATTATCAGTTTCGTTTTCAACCTCAACTATTTTCGTGTTTTTAATAATTTATTTATTTTTGTATTTTTTTTTCTATTCTGATTTTTCAAACAACAATTAAATAAACATGAAGAAAATAATGAAATAATCAAAATTAACAAAACTTAATGGAAATATTTTTTTTAATTACAACAAATGAGGGGGTCAAAAATGGTCTATGATACATAATTATCATTGAAAACAAGCAACAACATAACTTGTTTTGTTTATAAAATTAGTTAGGCTACTATCCATTTTCCCTTTATATCTCCTCTCCCTAACCTTTTTTTTCTCTATATATGTACATAATTGTATACGAACTCTTTTTTGTAGATATGAATACATTCAACTACACTAATATGAATATGTTAAGCAATAAATAGTGTGTTGTTCCTTGGAGTAATAGTCACTTGTAATCCTCAAATTTGTTACTTTATTTTTACTTTCTTTGTTGTATAGTTTTTTTTAACCTTTTATGTTGGGTTTCATTTGTGGCCAACTGAATATAATTTCTTGACTTTCATTAAAAAAAAATATGTTACTTAATCGGGTTTTTCTCTCTCTTATACTTGATATGTGAGCGAGCAAATGCAGGAAAAAATGGATGGTGCTATGATGGAGTTAATTTAAGAAGTATAAAAGTAGAGGGGAGATAAAGAGACAGGAGATGGAGTTCTATACAAAAAGCATGTCATTATTGAATTCCACTGGCTTTATTAATAGCCTTTACAATCAACAACAATCAAACCATGTTACAACTAAAGCGAAAGACTAGGGATAATTGTTGAAGAACTGAAATTGCTGCTGGATGAAAATAACTACCACGTCCATGTCCCACAGATGCATGCCTTGCTGAGACTCACGGAGTGGAGTATGTAACATGCTAATGGTTTATTTATATAGATAGGTTCCCATATATATGTATTAAAGATCATACAAGCAAGGAGAAAGACGAGGAGTGAGAAGGGCTTTTAGAGGTGTGGCTTTGATGTTGGTTATTCCTCCAGCTTCAGTCATATCAATCTGTGCATTATCCAGAGTCTCTATTTTAAACCCGTGTAGCAAAGTAGCAAGTGCAAGGTTCAAGATTTGGAGGGCAAACGAGACTCCAGGGCACATTCTTCTTCCACTACTAAATGGTATGAACTCAAAATGTTGTCCTCGAAAATCACAATCCTTGTGATCGGTAAGAAACCTTTCTGGTTGAAACTCATCAGGGTCCGACCACACATGTGGATCTCGGTGAATCTTCGAGAGATTTGTGAAAAGGCGTGTGCCAGCAGGGATATAGTAGCCACCTACTATACATTCCTCCATGGATTCATGGGGTACAGACAGTGGCGCAGCGGGGTATAAACGAAAGGTTTCCTTGATAATAGCTTGCAAGTAGACCAAGTTTTTCATATCAGATTCCTTCACTTGCCTTTCTTTTCCAACATGGATGTCCAATTCATCTTGTGCTTTCTTCAACACATTGTGATTGTTTAGCAGCAAAGAGAGAGCCCAAGTTAACGTCACTGACGTAGTGTCTGATGCTCCGAGGATAAGAGTCTATAAAATATTTAAGAAAGCAATTACATTCAAAGTTACTTCATTAAAGTCATGTTATAGTTAAAAATTATGTGTAACTTGTCACTTTAGACTCTCGTGTCTTTTTTATTTAATTTTTATTTTCTTATGTTTGGGATTAATAGTTTTATATGATTACAAATGAAAGAAAGTAAAGGTAATTCACAAGAGTTCCATGAGCCCTAGCTCATGTCAACATATATAGCTTGGGCTTGGTCAATTTTGGACTCTTAAGTTTGCTAGAAATCTAAAATAGTTGGAGCATTCTTCTTAATTTCAGGTTTATAAGTAGAAGAAAATTAATTTGAATTCATCAAAAGAAAAGTAGTGTATAAATAAATAATCTCTTAAAAAATTATTTTTCAGCTTCACGTCAACATCTAGAATGGGTGTCGAGAAACTTATGCCCCTCAGTTACCAAAAGCAAAGTATTTTTCAGCCAATGTTACTCTATACCATCATTATTCATTTTCCAGTGTTTCTCGTTCTCCTTCCAAAATATTTAGATCCATGAAATTATAAATATCCTATAATATTATATCGTATGTTTGTAGAAAAATAGCTTACCAGACATGTAGCCTTGTTGATGGAATCAAGATTGCGATTAGAAAGCTCTTCAACATCATCTAAAACGGACAACATCAAATCCATGAAATCCTCTTCTCCCTTGGTTGTCCCAGAAGCTTTCTTCTGCTTGTGCTCTTCTAACCATTTTTCAAGAGCAAGATCTATGTTTTTTGCTGTCTTTTTCATTTTCTTCTCAACTCCTCCCAAATCCATCCATCTTAAAAATGGAAGTGCATCAGACACTACAAACATTCCTGACAGTTCTAAAAATGTTCTCAATGAATCTCTCCATTCATCACTCGGCTTTTCATCTTTATGACTTACATAATTCACATATCGCTTGTTAACAACTATCTTCAATATAACATTTAAAGTTATGTCACTAAACCACCCCTTCATCTCCACCAAGAGCTTTTGTGAATTACCATCATTGCTGATCCATTGCTGGTATAACGCTCCTACAGCATCCCTTACCTCATCCTCTCGAACACTTTTGAACATCTCAAGTCGATGATTAGAGAGAACCTGGAGAGTGATTATCCTGCGTATCAGGCGCCAATAAGTCCCGTAGGGGCTAAAACCAAGCACGCTGTAGTTGTAGCCCATAATATCCATTGCAAGAGATGTAGGTCGAGTAGCGAAGGCCTTGTCATTTGTCGTTAGACACTCCTTAGCCATCTCCCAATTACTCACGATCAAAGCACGATGGACTCCAAGCTTCACAGTGAACATCGGACCATACTTGTCAGCCAAGTTTCCCAATGTTATATGGGGTGGTTGTGAGCCTCCTAGTAGATGGAGGTGGCCAATAAGGGGCCATGCACCGGCAGCTTCTGGCGGTGCTCTTTTCCTGTTCTCCCTTCTTGGTATCCAAAACAAATAGTAGATCAAGGGTGTAATAAGGGCAGATAAAATCAGTGGTACAACAGTTGCTGAGAACTGAAAGGGGAAATCCATGAGCTGATAATTGATGATTTGATATTAGAGATTTGAGGTAATTTGATGAAATATATTCACAATTACAGTAGTGCTTGTGATATTGTGGATATGTAATGTTGGTTTAGGTAGCCGTGTATGCTTTTACTATATATAGATAGTCCAGGCATGAGAATAACCTCGGATGCATCGATCTAAATATGATGTCGAGGATTTAAATTTTCAGCAATTATCAATTTGTTTTTTTTCGAGGGAGAAAAAAGCAAAGCAAAAGTTACTGCAAAGAGATGGCGGCTGAGACTATAATAAAATTAAACTGGAAATTTACCTTGAAAAAAACCACCAGACAAAAACTGATTCAATTCGTAGATAAGGATGAAATCGTTGGTAAGAGATGGCGCCTGATTTCTTGGTTGAAATATATATTTTGTGCAGAAATCTCCAAAAAGAAACCCTTAATTTTCCTCATGATCGTGATGCCAATGGAAAAAGTCTTCGTATTCATTTAATCGAGACGAGTATCTTTTTCAATATAAAAAAGATATCTAACATCGTAATAATTGTATATTATAATAATAAAAAAAACAAAAAGTGAATTGTCAAGGGAGATAATCTGATATTATTTATTGAAAGAGAGGCAGACGATGTTACGAGCCATTGGCCTGCGCGTCAATTTTTGTCTATTTTCAATATATTTTATTTTTAATTTATTTTTTGATTTAGTTTTGATCTTTATATTATTTTGATCTTTCTGGAATAATTCTTAATTTTTTGTGTTGTATTTATGTATTTATATTCTTAGTTTTTACTTTTAATTTTTATTATAATTTATCTTTGTATTGAATATAGCTTGCGTTAAAAAACATAATAAGTTTAGCTTGGTGGCGTGAAATGAGAGTGAAACTCTCTTATGGATGTATATTGAATCTTCTGTTGTTAGTAGATTATTATCTTCTTCTTTTTTTTTTTGCATTCTTTTTGTTTATGTGTGACTTGATATATTTTTAGTTTAAAGTGATTTTTATGTAAAAAGAAATTATTATTTTTTTATTTTTTAAGATTTATTCTTTATATTATTATATTAAAAATATTTCAAAACACTGAGATTAAATTAATTTGAGTTTTTTTCCTTAAGAACTTAGTTCATTTTCTATATATACTTACAAGCGTTAATATGAAACAAACATAAAAAAATATAATTATTATCATTACTTTAAATGCCTTATCCATAATATAATGAATATAAATATATATATATATATATATATATATATATATATATAAAAAAAAACTATATAATCAAAAGTATTGTAGGTTGATTATTTTGCTTAAATATATAGCATCATAAAAAAATCTAGAATCATTAACATTTTTTATATATGTTCAAAAATCAGGTTCTGACTGCGGTGAAATACGGGGCAAGTCGCTCGTATATTTTTTAATTGTAAATAATTTGACATAATTTTTTCACATGTTTTGTCTACGTGTGGCTTCGTATATTTTCTGTTTATATGATATTAGATCTGAATTCTCATACATAAAAAACCAAAAAAGTTAATTTTTAACAAAAACAACATTGAGTAATGAATTATTTTGATTATTATTCTCATTGTTATTATCACAATTGTTAAATTGTCACATTTATTATAGCTGTCATTATAGTCATTATATTATAATCATTATTGACAATACTATTGCTCCCACCATCATTGTTGTTATAAAAAAGATTCAATTCTTTTTTTATTTTATTTTAAATTTATTCTTCATATTATTATATTAAAAGTATTTCAGTCGCTCGTATATTTTTAAATATGGTTCTGGCTGCGGTGAAACACGGGGCAAGTCGCTCATATATTTTTTCAATGTAGATAATTGACCCAATTTTTCCACCGTTTTGTCTACGTTTGGCGTTGTATATTTTTTTGTTTATGTGATATTAAATATAAAATATCATACATAAAAAACCGCAAAAGTTAATTTTTAATAAAAAACAACAAAAAATAAAATAAAAATAAATATTATTAGCTTAAAAAATCATTTTCCTTGAAAAAAAATATAAATTAATTTTCAAATAATTATAAACACCAATTAAAATTCAAGGAGTAAATACGTGGATTTTGTATCTTTATGTTAAGAAGAACGAAATTAAACGATCACTTGTTTTCTTGACTATGAAAATGTAAGTACATATGCAGATGATGGAGACTATTTCCCCCTTTTTGTTCTTTTTTAAGAATTATTGCCGTCGTCTATTTACTTTACAGCTCATGGCTAGTTAGCTAGGCTTTGCAAAATTTGGAGGTAGCCACCCCAGACCTTTTACTGTGAAATTCCGAAAACACGCCCGACGGTGAATTTTGTATTTTGTTTTATTGGAGAATATTATAGTTATTTTACTATACATAAATATAAAAAAATCTAAAATACATTATTGTATATTTAAGAATAAAATAATAATTTCACTATTACCATCCTCAGTCATTTATAACAACGATCTCATTCAACTGATTATTTAATAGCTAATTTCTAAATAACAAAGTTAAAAAATAAAATAAAAATATAAGGTTTTTAAACCGTCTTGATAAAGATGGTAATTATATATTTGATGAAATTTGTATGTGTTCACTATTTTAGATAAAAGAAATTTGATTGATCTGAAATAATTTTAGTTTATTGAGCTTGGTTAAGTTTATTTCTTTTATAAATATAAAAGAATTATATTAAGCTCGTCATCTGGTTGATGGAAATTCAGCAAAACAAAGAAAATATACTACAAAAGGTAATATAACAAGTGAAAATTCAAGTTTTTCTATTAAATAAGTCATTTGAAGCGATCGGCCTATTAAAGAGATTTAATCTATCCATGTTGTTTAAATTACACAATAGCTAAAAGAGCTCGGACTCTTCCTGTACAATGTGAGTGATATAACTGTGGACTGGATATTTACAAATTGTGCTTCGCACGCGCGTACGTTGATCTCTTTTTTTTTTTGCCCCTATTCTATCTGCACATCCCCTCTCCCCTGGACACCTGTGAATCTTTCAACCGTGACAGATTTTCTTTCTGTCTAAATACACACCCATTTGAACTATAGCAATTAATGTTGGCTCTTCTTCCCAATTTTGCAAGGACTTTAAATGGCGGCAACAATTACTTTAGCAGCAGTTAATCACGACTTTTGTTTCCATGACTCGACTTTAGATGGTAGCAGTTGTTTCTTTTCCTGACCTGCGGGCACATCCTGCTTGACTTCCATTGATTACAACCAATGTAGATAAATAAATAATAAATAATTCAAAAGTTAAGCTGCCAACTTTTATTTCATTTTGTTCTCCATATCAAAGGATGTATCAAATGGCCTTGGATTCAATTAATTTGGACTCTTTCTCTCATCTTTGGCTTCGCTTCGGCAGCGACAATTAATCCATGCAATAATAATAATAATAATAATAATAATAATAATAATAATAATAATAGTTTTTCTCTTGATTTCTATTATTAATATTTTTGAGTTTTTTCTCATCAGAATAATTTAATATTTTTATTATTATTTTAGCAATAATAATAATAATATTTTTAGGTGTTAAACCTTCGATGTTGCTGTTGTTATAGTAAGATGTATTTTATTATATCAAACATTGCATGTATAAATATTATATTTTATTTTTTTTAACCAGCAAGATCTATTAATTATTTTAATTCCAACAATTAAAAAAAATACCCAGCCCGCAATGAACTGCGGGCAATTAACTATTAGTTATTAGTTACATAGCTAAAAGAGCTCGGACGATTACTGTGCAATGTGAGTGATTTAACTGTGGACTGGACATTTGCAATTTGTGCTTCGCACACGTACGTTTACCTCTCTTTTTTTGCCCCTATTCCATCTGCACATCCCCTTTCCCCTGGACACCTGTGGAGCTTTCAACCGTGACAGATTTTCTTTTTGTCTAAATATCAACCGTGAAGCACCACATTTTTTTTTCCAGCTTGGCACATTAATTTAACAAAAAACCCCCCAAAAACGACAAAACATGCCGCCGGTTGCAGGGGCTCCGCGGTAATTGACCATTGCTGGTCCGGTCCGGGCCGGTTCGTTCGGCCGGTTTTTTAATTTTTTATTCTTTCATTGAACAGTGCATTAACGATTTCGTCCCCCGAAAATAACAAAAACACGCCTGCTGGGAGAGGGGCTTCACGTTAATTAGTCAATATTTTATTATTTGTTTAAACGGGTCACTGTTGGCGCGTCGCGAAACGCGTCGTTCGTCTCCGCGCTCACGCGTGTTTCGGACAGCGCGTGCGGCCTTCTTCGACGCCGGAAAATGTCCAACCGGCGTCTAAAATGATTTTCAGGCATGTTATCTTCCACTTGGGGCGGCGTGTGTCACTATGGTGTCCGGAGACGCGTCAATTGTCGTTTGAATTCCCCCCCCCCCCCAATTTCTCTCTCCTGCCTGCGCCAGATGACGTCACCTAAGTTGTTTTTTGTCAAAATTTATTTCAGTCCCTGCACGTGTAATTTTGTTTTTCTTGCCCTTAATTCCATTGTAGAGGTTTTGATTTTATTCAATTTCATCCTTCCATGCAAATTGATTATATATTGAAGTTTCAATTCAGTCCTCAGGCTTTTAATTTTGCGGGTTGGGCTGGAATTTGAAATATATTTAGTATCAAAGTTTGATTGCTTTCAATTTCATCCTTCCATGCAAATTGATTATAAATCCTTAATATTTTCGGTTCCAAAGTTTGATTTCTTTCAATTTTATCCTTTTATGCAAGTTAATTATGAATTTTACTTTCATTTCGGTCCCATTTCTTTTTATTTCAGGTTATGTTTTCAATTATTTAATTTGAATGTTTGGATTGGCTTCAATTTTGTTCTTAAAATCACATATATTATGTAAAGTATGTCAAATTCATGATATATATTTGTATATTTATGTCAAATTAAAGTATGTTAAACTAATTATATGCTCTAATATTTATTGAATATTATCGCCTAAGAATGTATATATAGAGAAAAAAAATTATCTAGGATTTTTTTAAAAATAAATTTAATATCAGTATTCTTAAATACATTTAATATAATAATACAAGAAATAAATCTTATAAAAAATGAAAAAAAATTGTCTTCGAATTTTAATTTTGTGCTCTGTTTTTTAACATTCATTTCTTAAAAAATATTTATAATATTTTGGTTTTTAGTATTTCATATATAATATTACTGGGCAAAAAATATAACTAAAAAAAATAACAAATTTACCTAGATGATCTATAATTAAAAAATATTCGAGTCACTTCCCGTTTCGATTACATTTTTTTTTAGACGACAGATAAGTAATTATAGAACGCAAAAAAAATAAGTTTATTTCTACAAACAAATTACAATATTTTTATTTATAATGTGTCAGATCTAATATTACAAGAGAAAAAAGGCAACTCATAATTTTTTTTGACAAATTTACCTTGATTATCTACAATTAAAAAATCTACGACCCACTTCCCATTTTGATTACACTGTAAAGTATGTGAGACTAATTATATGTTTTAATATTTATTGAATATAATCGCCTAAAAATATATAGAGAGAGAGAAAAAATGACCTACGATTTCTTGCAAAAAAAAATTAATATCGGTATTCTTGAATACATTTAATATAATAATATGATTAATAAATCTTATAAATATAACTTTGGCTTTGAATTTAAATTTCTATGTTATACTCTTTTTTTTCTTTTAATAAACGATAACCTTTTTTTCATATATGTTTTTTTTTAATAACCGTCGTGTCCAAGTCTTTTTTTTTTTCCACCGGGTTTCTTTTTTTGTGTTTTTTTTAACCAGAGTATCCGTGACAATAAATTTCTAACAAATCATTTCACCTTCTTACCAAATGTTCTAACAAATTTTATCAAAAGTTTTTTACCAATAGTAATATTCAATCACTTTTTGGTTGAAAAAACAATTTTTGACAGCTTCTTTCAATTACAATTTTACTAATGATATATTAAAATAACAAAATACAACATTTATAGAATCAATCAATTTTCTACACAGATAAAAAGCCCAGTAGAGCAGGCAAATCGGCCCGTAATATCTATTAGACTATCCATTTCATCAGAATACAAAAATTCCATATATAATTTATTAAAATCTCGAATATCAAGTGCATCGAGGATAAAAGTTGGCGCATGGAGTAATGGTAGCCCATGGCATCCGTGGCAAGAGCTATGAACATTCCTTACATCCATCTCTCAATCACGCACGCACGATCAATGTTTGATGGACACCAAGCTTGATGAGATGCATAGAGAATTCTGGATTTTTTATTTTTATTTAATTTGTTTGTTACGTATCAACCATGTCCAACATATTCAATTTATACCTTTTAAATAACAATTTGAGTAGTAAGATCCCATTATCAACAGAGTAATACTTGGATCAAAACTCTACAGCCAATGTCTTAACCCCACCCTTTTTATTATCACATCTAAGCCACAAAATTAAAGATTCTCGAAACTTGTTGTTTTGCAAGTTGGTCTGCCATATAATTTGCTTCCCTCCTAGCATGTGTGAAGTTTACAGTCCTTAAATGTAAACCTTTAAGCTTATGAAAACTTAGAAGCCAGGATGAACAGTTCTTGGTAATGCCAATCTTCTGAACATATCTTCTGTTGAGGAAGCTAGTTCCACCGCTTTCATTGGAGTCTTTGATCCCAATATATAGGTATAGAGAATAAGCATATCTCCTTTTCCATTGCACTCTCTTAGACTCCACCAACACTAGTCATTCCGGGTTCGCCTGGTGATGAGCCATCAGCATTCCATTTGAGTAGTGTAGGTTTTGGAGCAGACGATGTTAATAGAGGGTCTAATTTTCTTGACATTTGTCCATTTAAGTAGCCCATCAACAGAAATTAAAAGGTCTAGCCCACAATATCATTCCTAAGAATCAATATAGATCAAGAAATGGCAAAGAAAGACGTTGATCATACCTTTCTTTGAAACTCCCCATGGACGAGAAACTTCCATTGGTGGAATAAATCATAAGGATTCTCAGGTTAGCACCAAGAAAGTCCCCGCCATTCTATGAATTTTGACCAAATGTTCCAATGACAGTGATAGTGGATTAGTAAGTGATCAAACAACTCCACATTGAACATCTATATTGGACACATAGCATCATTAAGCCCCTAGTATACCTCTTCTAACTAAAACTCCTCGTGTTTATTGTTTTTAGTATAGCCATCCAACAAAAGATTTCCACCTTCGGGGGAACTATGATTGAGATTGAAAAGTAGCAGATGTCATTCCACACATACAGACTTTACCGTGAATTTCCCATTTGATTTTGCCTTCTTGATCATCTTGTCCTTGAAACCATTTACAATAACAGTTCTTGAAATCTTTTCAAATGAAGAGTTGAAAAGAGAAACCTCTCTACCTCTGATTTTCCTCCTCCATCTGAAGTTCCAAACCCACTGAAAATCATCCCAAGAACCCATATTGGCCACAGAGGAACATTTAACTTCAGAGAGATTAACTTCTTTTTAGAGTGAAAGCAGTAGATGAAATAACTTCCTTTTCCATTCCACCTCCAAAAACGAAGATATTGAGAGTTAAACTCTGATCTTTAGCACCAAAATTATAGTCCATAGACATGCTTTTATCGTTTTTATGCCACCGAGAGACTCAATCTGGACCAAGATCGACCCCTAAAGTTGTGTGGAAAGCTGTTGTTTTTGTTCATTTTTTTTCTCTAGAAATCTACAAAGAATATGAATGAAACCGCGATGTTTCTATTGATCTTCAATTACTTTAAGTAAAACGCACCATTTTACGAAAACGACATGGTCTTTGTTTTCATTTTAGCGTTGTTTTGCTTTTCAGTCCCTAGTCTTTTAATGTTTACTTTTTGGTCAATTTTCATTTTATTTTCTTCGTTTCTTTCAAATTCATATCTGACCGAGTTATTGTAGGCCCTAGTGTTTCTTTAATCCTTCAATTTTAGTCCCTAATTATTTGATTTTCCATTTGTTAGACAAATTGTCTTTTAATTTCAATTTTATTTTTAAAATTAAACCTTTAATTGATTTTCTACCTTGCCTACTTGTTCCAAACGCATCCTTGAACCTTAATTTCTTTGAGTTGCAGCCACATTAAATAAAATTAAACCTTTTTTTCTTCAATTATGACCTAAAAATTCCTAAACTTTTTTGTTAAAAAACTCAATTATCAGTTTAGTTTCCAACCTCAACTATTTTCGTGTTTTTAATAATTTATTTATTTTTGTATTTTTTTTCTAATATGATTTTTCAAACAACAATTAAATAAAATGAAGAGAATAATGAAATAATCAAAATTAACTAAACTTAATGGAAATATATTTTTCAAATTACAAAAAATGAGGGGGTCAAAATTGGTCTATGATACATAATTATCATTGAAAACAAGCAACAACATAACTTGTTTTGTTTATAAAATTAGTTAGGCTACTATCCATTTTCCCTTTATATCTCCTCTCCCTAACCTTTTTTTTTCTATATATGTACATAATTGTATACGAACTCTTTTGTGTAGATATGAATACATTCAACTACACTAATATGAATATGTTAAGCAATAAAGAGTGCGTTGTTCCTTAGAGTAATAGCCACGTGTAATCCTCAAACTTGTTATTTTATTTTTACTCTCTTTGTTGTATAGTTTTTTTTTAACCTTTTATACCGGGTTTCATTTATGGCCAACTGAATATAATTTCTTGACTTTCATTAAAAAAAATATATGATACTTAACTGATTTTTTTGGAGATGGAGTTCTGGACAAAAAAAAACATGTCTTTATTGAATTCCAATGGCTTTATTAATAGCCTTTATAATCAACAGAAATCAAAGCACATTACAGCTAATGCAAAAGACTAGAGATAATTGTTGAAGAATAGAACTATTGTTGGAGAATAAGAACTGCACCTCAATCGAAAAGTAGTCAATATATGATTTTATTTTATTTGGGTACACTCCATAATTATTACACACCATACATGCCAGGAGAAAGACGAGGAGTGAGAAGGGCTTTTAGAGGTGTGGCTTTGATGTTGATTATTCCTCCAGTTCCAGACATATCAATCGGTGCATCATCCAGAGTCTCTATTTTAAACCCATGCAGCAAAGTAGCAAGTGTAAGGTTCAAGATTTGGAGGGCAAAAGAGATTCCAGGGCACATTCTTCTTCCACTACCAAATGGTATCAACTCAAAATACTGGCCTCGAAAATCACAATCCTTGTGATCGGTAAGAAACCTTTCTGGTTGAAACTCATTAGGGTCTGACCATACTTGTGGATCTCGGTGAATTTTCGAGAGATTTGTGAAAAGACGCGTGCCAACAGGGATATGGTAGCCACCTACGATACATTCCTCCATGGATTCATGGGGTACAGACAATGGCACAGCAGGATATAAACGGAAAGTTTCCTTAATAATAGCTTGCAAGTAGACCAAGTTTTTCATGTCAGACTCCTTCACTTGCCTTTCTTTGCCAACATGGATGTCCAATTCATCTTGTGCTTTCTTCAAGACATTGCGATTGTTTAGTAGTAAAGAGAGAGCCCAAATTAACGTAACTGATGTAGTGTCCGATGCTGCTAGAATAAGAGTCTACAAAATATTTGAGAAAATAATTACATTCAAAGTCACTTGTTTAAAGTCATGTTATAATTAATAAGTATGTGTAACTTGTCACTTTAGACTCTCATGTCTCTTTTATTTAATTTTTATTTTTTTACATTTGAGATTAATAGTTTTATATGATTACAAATGAAAGCAAGTAAAGTTTTATATGGAATTCACAAGAGTTTCATGAGCCCTAACTCCTCTCAACATATAGCTCGGGCTTGGTCAATTTTTAACTCTTGAGTTAGCTAAAAATCTAAAATAGTTGGATCATTATTAAAATTAATTTATCAAAAGAAAAGTAACATATAAATAATAATCATTAAAAAAATTATTTTTCAACTTAACGTCAATGTTTGGAATGGGTGTTGAGAAACTTATACCCCTCAGTTACCAAAAGCAAAGTATTTTTCAAACTAATTTAGCTTCTTTATCATATTGATATAAAACCTATTTGAGTCATCAAAGTATAGGATGTTGAGGATGGAACTCTAGTTACATCAAAACAATATATGATGAGCTAATGTTACTTTATACCATCATTATTCATTTTCCAGTGTTTCAAGTGCTCCTTCAAAAATATTTAGATAACACATTTTACTTTTTTAATATTAAATTATAAATATCGTTTAATATTATACCGTATGTTTGTAGAAAAATAGCTTACCAGACATGTAGCCTTGTTGATGGTATCAACACTGCGATTAGAATTCTCTTTAACATCATCTAAAAGGGACAACATCAAATCCATAAAATCCTCGTCTCCCTTGACGGTCCCAGAAGCTTTCTTCTGCTTGTGCTCTTCTAACCATTTTTCAAGAGTATGATCTATGTTTTTTGCTGTCTTTTTCATTGCCTTCTCAACTCCTCCCAAATCCATCCATTTTAACAATGGAAGTGCATCAGACACTACAAACATTCCCGACAGCTCTAAAAATGTTCTCAGTGAATCTCTCCATTCATCACTCGGCCTTTCCTCTCTATAACTTACATAATTCACATATCGCTTGTTAACAACTATCTTCAATATAACGTTTAAAGTTATGTCACTAAACCACCCCTTCATCTCCACCAATAGCTTTTGTGAATTACCATTGTTGTCGATCCATTGTCGATATAACGCTCCTACAGCATCCCTTACCTCATCCTCTCGAACACTTTTGAACATCTCAAGTCGATGATTAGAGAGAACCTCGAGAGTGATTATCTTGCGTATGTGGCGCCAATAAGTCCCGTAGGGGCTAAAACTAAGGACGCTGTAATTATAGCCCAAGATATCCATTGCAAGAGCTTTAGGTCGAGTAGCGAAGACCTTGTCATTTGTCGTTAGACACTCCTTAGCCATCTCCCAATTACTCACGATCAAAGTGCGATGGACTCCAAGCTTTACAGTGAATATCGGACCATACTTGTCAGCCAAGTTTCCCAATGTAATATAGGGTGGTTGTGAGCCTCCTAGTAGATGAAGGTGGCCAATAAGAGGCCATGCACCGGCAGCTTCCGGCGGTGCTCTCTTCCTATTCTCCTTTCTTGGTACCCAAAATAAATAGTAGATCAAGGGTATAATAAGGGCAGATAAAATCAGTACTACAGCAGTTGCTGAGAACTGAAAGGGGGAATCCATGAACTGATAATTGATGATTTGCTCTTGGAGATTTGAGGTAATTTGATGAAAAATATTCAAAATTATAAGTAGTACTTGTGATATTGTGGATGTGTAATGTGTCTGTTTATATATAGGCCAGACCTGTGAATAACATCGTTTGCATCGATCCAAATATTATATAATATTTATTATTTTATATATATATTATTTAAAATTTAAGGGTTGACATTAGATTGCGGAAAGTGCACACTAATCACGTTTGTTTGAGATGAAATAGACAGGTTAATGGTGCTATGAGGATTTGTCATCATTTTAATATAAAATATGAAAATAATGATGATTTTTTTATTATTATTCACGCCGTCAATAAAATTAACCTGCTCCGAAAATAATAATAATAATGCAAGTGGCAGTTCTTAATAAATTTAATTAGTTTAATTAATCGTTAAAGCTGTCTTGGACCCCACCCTTCATTGATGAGTATGCAAGTGGCTCTTTTTTTTTTTTATGTAATAGCACCTTATTAGTAATTAATTCATGATATGCAATCGGATGGTTGCCTTTTTATGTACGCTCTAACGTTGGTGTTTTTCATACGATACCCTCGTTGGCTAAGTTAACAAGTTTGACTTCTTCTCTGGCTTGCCTGTCTTTTTATCTCTACTTGTCATCACAGGGTTTTTAAATAAATATGATAATTACATATTCGACGAAATCTGTATGTTTTCACTATTTTAGAATTAAAAAAAATAAAAATTGGACCAAATTTATCAGCTAAGGCTCCTCATCTTAAATGGGGAAGCTCAGCTCCTGCTAACAAGAGGAGATGACCTATAATAGGCCAAGCACCGCCAGCTTCTGGTGCTAATTTGGTCTTTGGAAGATTTGGACCTCC
The DNA here is from genome assembly GCA_029228465.1 of Salix viminalis. NCBI lineage: Eukaryota > Viridiplantae > Streptophyta > Magnoliopsida > Malpighiales > Salicaceae > Salix > Salix viminalis. The sequence continues at coordinate 9,818,856 of CM055439.1, forward strand.
TTAGCCGATAGCATGAAAAGAGAAGTATAGCAGTCAGTACGATCGAGTTTAGGTACGGGAGAAGTATATCCATGGTGGTTTAATCAATCTATCAATGGTGGAATATCTCGTGTCAAGGCACACAGCCGGTTGTCTAGGCCAAATAATCTTTAAAAAAAATTAAAAAAAATTGTAAAACTATTAAAAAGAATTTGGAATATGGGTGTTCCAGCCAACTTATATACACTTTAACTAATTATATGGATTCTAAAGTTAATGATTAGTTAAAATTTTCAATAATTCTAATTGATACGAGACTCGAAGTCTCAAACTGATGATCTTAGAGGAACAAACTTAGGACTGGATAGTGAATCACGCCCTTTAAAGTTAAAAAAAATATAAAAAATGTCAAATTGGATTTTTCTTTGTATAGTAATAACAATTTTTAAATACTAGTAAAATTTTATTCTTGAAAATAAGTAAATCTTAACAGTTGGTTGGATCATTCATAAATAAATTATTAAAAAAAAACTAATTAAGTTACTAAAGTTTTAGCTCTTGTATCACATACGTATTTTTTTTTCCAGTCATTTGTAGCTCACCGTGACATAAGGGTTAAGCTTCATAATCTAATAATTTTATTCAGATAGTGATCACCCATTATCAATTTGTTTTTTTCGAGGGAGAGAAAAGCAAAGCAAAAGGTACAACCGTACAGCAAAAAGTTGCTTGAAATTTTACTCCAGCCCCACCGATCAATCTATATATTTTTTATTCTTTAAAGTTTTATCACAAAAACGTTTTTTCCAACTTTTTTTATATAATCAATTTCTGACCAACATATATGATCACAAATTGTTGATAATAGATTTCCTTGAGGATAGCTTGTAAGTAGATTAAGTCATGTTAGACGCCTTCACTTGTCTTTCTCTACTAATTTGATTTTAATGTTTTTCAAAGAAAAAACACACACAAAAAAATTCCCTCATCTTTCACCCACACACACATCCTACACAGAAAAACACTCTCCAAGAAATCACAAAATACATGTGACTCGCTCAGCTAAGAAAGAAAAGAAAAGGAAAAGTAAAAGAGAGAGAGAGAGTGTTTTGATCTGATTGTTTAAAATTTATTATCAATTATAAAAAAAAATATTAAGAAAAAAATGCGTAAAAGAAGATTTTGATCAATGTTTTTAAAATCACGATTTAACTAGTGTAAAATCATATAATTTTACGAGTAAACATATATTATCTTAGAAACTTAAATTAATAATTCAAAAATCAGTAAAATCATAAGTTGACACAATATACTTGATCAAACTTATAAATTCAATAAACTCGGTAGTAATTTTATAAGTTTATGTGAAATTAATATCAATTATAAGAAAAAAAATGCGTTAAAGGGAGGCTCGGGGAGAGATTGTTTGGGGGCAGTGAGCTTAGAGGTGTTAGGATTGAGAGAGTTTGCAGATAATTGAAAGAAGAATTAGTTTAGATACGAGAAGAGAGAGAAAAGAGAGGGAGACTGGAATTTGAATATTTTATATTGATATTCTGTTTTGCATACATTTATTGTGTGTGCACTTTTTTATTTATACATATTTCTTATACTTTATTTCATATTCTAGATTACCAATACAATATTCTAGAATATATCATGTGTAATGAATGAGAGATGGTTACCGGGAAAATGTGAAGTCTGATGACAACAAGAAGGGAGGGCGTGTTTGGGGGTTAGCTAATGAGGAAGGAAAGAGTTTTATAAAGAGAGGGAAAACGACAGGTGTAACAAAGCAAGTGAAGTGAAAGAGAGCTTCGTCGAGGTTGGACGGAGACAAACAAGCTTTCTAGATGTTGTCAAGCAAGACTTGTACTGTCGTTTATTTCCAGTGCTACGTGTTTGATGCAACGGCTAGATTAGGAGGTTGGAGAAAATGTTACGATGATTCTGGCTAGGGAGTTTGGTTACATGGTTGCATTTGATTGACTGGATGGACGGGGTGTATGTTAGTTAACACCTGTAGAAAAAGAATTTATATTTTCATTTTGTAATTTCCTTTTTTTTATCAGGGTTTGGGCAGTCTTTAAAAATACCATTCAAAACTTGATTTTTATAATCTGTGAGCTAAATAAATAAGTTCTGATGTATAAAAAAAATATTATTTTCATTATATTTGGTACAATACTAAAATAAAAATAATAAGGTCTTTTAAATTTTTGGATAACAACACATTAAAACATGATAAGAAAATGTTGAAGAAAAAAATTAATTTATTATATTGTGATTTATTACTCGACTAGAATTGTTATATATAAGCAACATAAAAATTTTACTTATAGTTTTACAATCTGATTTTACGATTCAAGTTTATATTATATTTTCGTGTCATGTCAAAAAAATAATTTTGATAACCTTAATTTTGATATTAGTAGAGACTTATAATAAAAGATTAAGAGAATATTTTATTTACATATGGACGTCAAGAAATTAAAGAAAAAATAAAAACATTGTCAAAAAAATAAAAAATAGTGGACTAAAACAGGCTAAAAGTTAAGGTTTAAATTTAAAACTTGCTTTTATGTAATTGAAAAGAGTGGATAAAAAATAAATTAACCTTTTATTTAGTTTAGACCCGCACCAAACTAAAGGAAACAAATCAACCATAGACACATGCATGTCCACATAGTGTATTTATAAGCCCACTATAAACATTCTGAACTAAGCAAAAATTTAGAAGCCCAATTAAAGAATGAAGATGTTGGCCCATTAAACACAAAAGCCCACGCGTGAGAATAGGGAGCATGCCACAAAAAAAGGGTTCAGAAAGCCCAATAATATTTTCCCTTAAAATAAAAATCTACAAGTCAGTCCATTATTTTTAAAACATGTACTAAAAGAGGTCAGTTTATTAGCAGTGTTTTCAATATAGATTGTAATAGTGAAAGGATCCACTCTTTCGACAATAGATTTAGCTATACTAGTATGAATATGTTAAGAAATAAGAAGTGTGGTGTTGCTTGGAGAAATAAACACTTCTAATTCTCAATCTTTTTATTTATTTTTACTTCCTTTGCTCTATAGTAATTAACATTGAATACTAGGTTTCATCCATAGCCAACTTAATATAATTTATTGACTTTTATTAAGATAGATAGATAGATAGATAGATAGATAGGTTCTCCATATTTATTGCAGATCATACAAACCAGGAGAAAGACGAGGAGTGAGAAGAGCTTTTAGAGGTGTGACTTTGATGTTGGTTAGTCCTCCAGCTTCAGTCATATCAATCGGTGAATCATCCAGAGTCTCTATTTTAAACCCATGCAACAAAGTAGCAAGTACAAGGTTTAAGATTTGGAAGGCAAAGGAGACTCCAGGGCACATTCTTCTTCCGCTACCAAATGGTATCAATTCAAAATGTTGGCCTCGAAAATCACAGTCCTTGTGATCGGTAAGAAACCTTTCAGGTCGAAACTCATCTGGGTTCGACCACACCTGTGGATCTCGATGAATCTTCGAGAGATTTGTGAATAGGCGTGTGCCAGTAGGAATATGGTAGCCACCTATAGTACATTCCTCCATCGATTCATGGGGTATAGACAATGGCGCAGCGGGATATAAACGAAAGGTTTCCTTGACAATTGCTTGTAAGTAGACCAAGTTTTTCATGTCAGACTCCTTCACTTGCCTTTCTCTACTAACATGGATGTCTAGTTCATCTTGTGCTTTCTTCAAGACATCACGATTGTTCAATAGTAAAGAGAGAGTCCAAGTCAATGTAATTGATGTCGTGTCTGATGCTGCTAGAATAAGAGCCTACAAAATATTTGAGAAAATAATTACATACAAATTTACGATTTTAAAGTCATATCCAAGTTAAAGATGATGTGTAAGTTGTCACTTTAGACTCTTGGGTCTCTTTTTTATTTTTTATTTTTTACATCTAATACTAATAAAAAAACTATTGACTAGCTCATAGTATTACATGATTACAAATGTAAGCAAGTAATTGTAATTCACAAGAGTTCCATGAGTCCTATATCCTCTCAACAGATCTCGGACTTTGTTAGACCATTCTTCTCAATTTCAGGTTTGCAAGTGGAAGAAAATTAAATTCAATTCATCAAAAGAAAAGCAACTTGTAAATAAACAATCTTTAAAAATTTTTATTTTTAAGTTTAACGAAAGGAATAGGTGTTGAGAAAGCTTGTACGCTTTAATGATATACCACAAGTTTGTAGAAAATAACATACCAGACATGTAGCCTTATTGATGGTATCGGTATTGCGATTAGAAAACTCTTTAGCATCATCCAAAACGGACAACATCAAATCCATGAAATCTTCTTCTTTTTTAGCTGTCCCAGAAGCTTTCTTATGCTTGTGCTCTTCTAACCATTTCTCAGCCACGTGATCTATATTTTTCGCTGTCTTTGTCATTGCCTTCTTAACTCCTCCCAAATCCATCCATCTTAAAAATGGAAGCGCGTCAGAAACTACAAACATTCCTGCCAATTCAAAAAATCTTCTCAGTGAATCTCTCCATTCATCGCTTGGCCTTTCCTCTCTATGGCTTACATAATCCACATATCGCTTGTTAACAACTATCTTCAATATAACGTTTAAAGTTATGTCACTAAACCACCCCTTCATCTCCACCAAAAGCTTTTTTTGTAAATTACTTTTGTTGTTGATCCATTGCTGGTATAACGCTCCTACAGCATCCCTTACCTCATCCTCTCGAACACTTTTGAACATCTCAAGTCGATGATTAGAGAGAACCTCGAGAGTGATTATCTTGCGTATGTTGCGCCAATAAGTCCCGTAGGGGCTAAAACCAAACATGTTGCAATTGTATCCCAAGATATCCATTGCAAGAGATTTAGGTCGAGTAGCGAAAGCTTTGTCATTTGTCGTTAGACACTCCTTGGCCATCTCTGAATTACTCACGATCAAAGTTCGATGGACTCCAAGCTTCACAGTGAATATCGGACCATACCTATTAGCCAAGTTTCCCAATGTTATATGGGGTGGTTGTGAGCCTCCTAGTAGATGGAGGTGGCCAATAAGAGGCCATGCACCGGCAGCTTCCGGCGGTGCTCTCTTCCCGTTCTCCTTTCTTGGTATCCAAAATAAATAGTAGATCAAGGGTGTAATAAGGGCAGATAGAACGAGTACAGCAGTTGCTGAGAACTGAAAGGGGGGATCCATGAACTAATAATTGATGATTTGAGGTAATTTGATTAAATATATTCACAATTACAGTAGTTCTTGTGATATTGTGGATCTGTAATGTTGGTTTAGGTAGCCGTGTATGCTTTTACTATATATAGATAGGACAGGCATGAGAATAACCAATTGGTAAAGCAATTATCAATTTGTTTTTTTCCAGGGAGAAAAAAGCAAAGCAAAAGTTACTGCAAGAAGTTGCTTGAAATTTTAGTCAAACTCCACCATTGGATGAAACAATTGGTAAGAGATGGCAGCTGGTTTCGTGGTTTAAATATAGAGTTGTGCAGAGATCTCCAAAAAGAAACCCTTAGGTGATCGTGATACCATTGAAAAAGTCTTCGTATCCATTGAATAGAGACGAGTATCTTGTATTTGTTGACTGTGACCCATAATATAATCATATAGAACTCGAATTCAACCTCTCATGGTGTGACTGAAAAATGGATAGCTGTTTCGCATCGAATCAGTTTTATATTTTTTGGAGAGTTTCTTGTCGATTGTGACCAATAATATAATCAGTTTTATTTTAATTTTAAAAGTAAGAGTGTTTTTCAAGACATTTTTAAAATACAAAAAACTTTCCCTCATCCTTCCTCCAATCACACAGACATCCTACACCGAAAAACACTCTCTAAGAAATCAGAAAATATATAACTCGCCCAGCTAAGAAAGAGCAAAGAAAAAGAAAACTAAAGAGAGAGTATTTTGATTTGATTGTTTAAAATTTAATATCAAAAAGATTTTGATGAATATGTTAAAATCATGAGTTAACTCGTAAAATCATATACTGGTTAACATGTATAACCTTACAAAATCAGATTAAAAACTCAAAAAATAATAAAATTGCAAGTTGACACAGTAAATTATTAATTTGACGTGTAAAATTAGGAACTGAGGAGGGGTCGCGGAGGAGGTGGGATCCGGTGAAGTGGAGGTTTGATTGAGATTTTAGTTAACACCTGCGGAAAAAAGAATTTTTATTTTCATTTTGTAATTTCCTTTTTTTATATCAGGGTTTGGGCAATCTTTAAAAATACCATTCAAAACTTGATTTTTATAATGTTTGTGAGCTTAGTAAATAAGTTCTGAATTCTGATGTATAAAAAATATTATTTTTCAGATATTAATTATTTTTATTATATTTGGTACAATACTGAAATAAAAAATAAAAAAGTTTTTAGATTTTTTTTTATAACAACACATTAAAACACGATAAGAAAATATTGAAAAAAAAACAATTAATTTGCTATATCGTTATTTACTACTTGACTGGAATTGTCATATATAAATAGCATAAAATATTGTATTTATAATTTTATGATCCAATTTTACAATTTAGAGTTTATATTATATTTTCGTTTTGTGTCAAAAAAGTAATTTTGACAACCTTAATTTTGATATTAATAGAGAGTTATAATAAAAGATTATAAAAATATTTTATTTACAGATGGATGTCAAGAATTAAAGAAAAAATCAAAAAAATGTCGAAAAATAAATATTGGACCAAAACAGGCTAAAATTTCAGGTTTAAATTTAAAACTTGCTTTTAAGGAATTGAAAAGTGTGGATAAAAAAATAAATTAACCTTTTATTTAGTCTAGATCCGCACCAAACTAAATGAAACAAATCAACCATAGACTCATGCAAGTCCACATAGTGTATTTATAAGTCCACTATAAGACATTCAGACATAAGCAAAAATTTAGAAGCCCAAACAAGAATGAAGATGTGGACCCATTAAACACAAAAGCCCACACTTGAGAATAGTGAGCATGCCACACAAAAGGGGTTCAGAAAGCCCAATACTATTTTCCTTTTAAATAAAAACCTACAAATCTAGCCCATTAAATATTTAACAGGAACCCATTATTCATGTAATGAAGATCAAGCCATTTTATTCTCTTAGGTCACGCAGGCATACATAAATTGCGGGGGGTGCTACTTAAGGGTAAGACAAACAGAGGTACTAGGTCAGCCAGTATTAAGAAAAACGAATGAAACGGTGTCGTTTTTGTTTTTCCAAGCAAAATTAGGTTTGTTCTTTGATTTAATTGCACAGAACTTCAGTATAGCCGTTCCATTTCAGCACCTTTTGCTCTTCGGTTTCTGATCTTTTATTTTTGGTCAATTTCATCTTGTTTCCTGAAGTTCTTTCAATTTCACCCTTAAACGAGTTAAGGCTTCCATTTCAATCCCTAATTCCTTAATTTTCTATTTTTAAGCCAAATTGACTTCTAATATTATTTTATTTTTCAATTAATCTCTTAATTGATTTTTTTACCTTGTCTATTTGTCCCAAATTCAGTTTTAAACCTTAATTTAATAGAATTTTACCCAACTTAAATCAAATTGAGCCCTTTTTTCTTCAATTAAGTCCTTGATTATGGCCTGAAAATTCCTCCACTTATTTTTTTGTGATATTCAATTATCAATCTAATTTCAAACTCAAAGTATTTTTAACTAAAAACATTGTTCTGTGTTTTTTTTTCATTATGTATCTTTTTCTCTTATGATTTTTCAAGTTTTTTTCAAAAAAAAATTAAATAAAAATAAAGAAAATAATTAAAATTACCAAAAAAAACATAATGATATTTTATTTTATTTTTTATTTTTGTGGGGGTTCAATAATGCAATTTTTTTTAGGTATGATGTAATGGGTTAGATTTATCTTTTCTATTCTATAAATAAATCTTTGCTCGCAATTAGGGTAAGCACTAAGAATTCTCATGCAAGAAAAAATTTAATTGACAATCTTTCAGCAAATTTTCCGTAATATAACTCAGAAAGAGAAACAATTGAATATAGTTTTCTTCAATTTATGAAACTACAGAACACTTCATTCTCTGGATAGAATTGCAATGGTGTAAGTCAAGCTTTTTGAAATCTCTTATGATGCAATGCAAGATCCTAATGAGAGGCAAGTTTTAAGGAAAAACCCTTATTCGTTTTGGCTAGGGCATTTTGCAAGGTATTTGATTGGCAATAAATCTTTTGGCTTTCCATGATTAGCCGTTGATTGAAACTCAGTTTGAAAGTATGGTTAAGATAATTTTTTTAAATGATTTTTGATGAGAAATTCCTATTAAATCTCTCTCTATATATATAGCATTATTTATTTATTTATATATTTATATTTATCAATAAATATTAATAAGAGGAAATGATATGAGTGAGCATAAGTTGAAACGATAAAGTTTTGACTAAAAAATTTATGTGAATCAAATATTTTTTTAAAAACTATAAACTGAATCAATCAAATAAAATACTCAAATCAATTCCCCCGGTTAAATTTAATTTAATATTTTTTTATAATCGGACCTTTTAATTATGCTAGTTTTTTTACTTGTTTTAAATTAATAATTTTTCAGTTTATAATGTGTTTTTTTTCTTCTATTTATTTAAGTTTAGTTTAATTTGGTTTGGTTTTAGGTTAGTTTAGGTTTTTTCATTTTCTAAAATCTAGAATTGATCTAATTAAATAACCTGTCAATATGGCTATTGCAGCAACCACAGTGCATAATTTCACAGCTAAAACAAGATGGCCTTTATTATGTTAAGAGATCGACTTCCTTTTCTTACACCAAAAAAAGAGCCAAGGGGTTGGACAAAGACAGATTTAAACGTGACAAGCATTGTATTTCTCAAAATCTATTCGTAAACAGAAGCAGGCAAGCGTGGTTTGACCAGAACTTGAAGCGGCGTAGCCAGGCTGCTTGTTAGCCCAGCGGTTGCAGTCATATCGATCGGTTCATTCGATGGAGGCGAGATTTCAAAAGCTTGGAGGATACTCGCCAGCACTAAACGACTCATTTGGAGTCCCAGAGCCGTCCCCGGACAAGCTCTTCTGCCGGCACCAAATGGGAGGAGCTCGAAATGTTGGCCCTTGACATCTACAGACTTGTGCGAGCCAAGAAACCTCTCTGGCTTGAACTCTGACGGGTCGGGCCACACTCGTGGATCCCTTTGGATCTTATGAATGTTCAGTAGCAATCGAGTGCCTGCAGGGACACGGTAACCACCTATGGTGCAGTCGGCAGAGAATTCGCGGAATCCTGAGAGTGGACCTGCTGGGTATAACCTGAACGCTTCTTTGACGCAAGCTTGGAGATATGCTAGCCTCTCGATGTCCGATTCATTCACTAGCCTGTCCTTGCCAACATGAACGTCCAATTCTTCTTGAGCATTCTTCAATGCCTCGGGGTTGTTCAGTAATAACGACAGTGCCCAGATTATAGTGACAGTTATTGTATCAGTGCCCCCTATAATGAGAGACTGATAGAAGAATATGGCATCATATTAAGATCAAAATGAGGGAATTGAAATATTAGATACTAAAATTCGGGGGGAAATTTCTCGAAATCAAACGAAAGGCAAAAAAATTGTACCAGGGATGTGGCTTTCCGAACTGTATCAGCATCATAACCAGCCAAGTCGACACCATCAAGAGAATATAGCATCGCGTCCATAAAGTCTTGCTCTTTGTTAGCTGACTCGCCTGATTCTCTATTCCTGCGATGCTCCTCAAGCCACTCGTCAAAAATGTTGTCCAATTCCTCGGCGTTCCTCTTCATGGCTTTCTCATGTCCACCCCAATCCAACCACCCCAAAAATGGAACTGCGTCCCTTAATACAAACACCCCGGCCAAGTGAAGGAATTCCCTCATCGCTTTCTGGCATCGGCGCGCCTCATTTTCGTCCGCAACGATGCCGGCACCACAGTATCGTTTCCCTGCAATCATCCTGAGCATCAGGTTTAGATTTATGTCACCAGTCCACTGCTTCATGCTGACCAAAATTTGGCCTGCCTCATTTTTATCCTCTCTGTACCATAGCTTGTATAGTCCTTTAACTGAGACCTCAACCTCAGATGCCCTAACATGTTTTAGTAGCTCAAGTCTGCGGTTGGAGAGTAGCTCTGACATTACTACTTTACGAATTCCCCGCCAGAATTCACCATATGGAGAGAACCCGAAGCTGGCTAGGTTGGAGCCCAGGATTTTTGAAGATGTGAGTTTAGGGCGAGAGCTTACACTTGCATCGTTGGTGGTGAATAGTTCCTTAGCCAACTCCCAGCTACTAACCACCACAGCTGGTGTCATCCCTATCCTGATGGCGAAAATTGGACCATATTTGTCAGCTAAGGCTCCTAATCTTAAGTGGGGAAGCTCAGCTCCGGCCAACAAGGGGAGGTGACCTATAATAGGCCAAGCACCGCCAGCTTCGGGTGCTGATTTGGTCTTGGAAGATTTGGACCTCCTTAGCAGATAGCATGAAAAGAGAAGTATAGCAGTCAGTACGATCGAGTTTAGGTATGGGAGAAGGATATCCATGGTGGTTTAATCAATCTATCAATGGTGGAATATCTCGTGCCAAGGCATAAATACACACTTCTCTTTTGACTAGTAAGAAGCGCACTGATGGAGAGGATAAAAAACAACAACAGTTACTTCAAAAAGTTGCTTGAAATTTTCTTCAAGCTCCACTGAGCAATTTATTATTCCAGCTGGGGCAGAGTGAGGTGCGCAACTACTACAATGAGTGAGTCAAAAGAAGAGTCAAAAGAAAAGGATATAAAAATTTAATTTTTATTATCCATTTTCATAATTCGGAGGGGCGACTAGGTTTTTTAGTTGAGGAGTTATTATTATCTATTTGATTAAAAGAGTTAAAAATATTTAATATATTTCTATGTAAAAATATTTAATATATTTCTATGTAAAAATATTATTTTGATTGTATTTGTATTAGTTATTTATTATTAATAAATAGTTGTATCAATATTATTTATATTAAAATAGATTTTGCTTCTCTAATTGGCTTTTTTTCATTAAAATGCAAATATAAAAAATATTATATTTATATTATTCAACAAGCTATATTATTAATTTGGCTTCTTCAGATATTTTTTTTTTCCTTGAAAATGCTCTAACGATTTGACCAAAATTCTCAATGCAACAATAACTGGTTAGAGAATCTATTGTATTTTAAAATATTTTTTACTTAAGAGTATATTACAATAATTTTTTATTTTTAATATTAATATTCTAAAATTATTAAAAACATCTAAAAAAATTATTTGAAAATTAGAAACTATAATAATATCAAACTAGAAATTTCCCTTTGAAACAAACAGTAGACCAAAATTGACTCAATTAGTAGATAAGGATGAAACAACTGGTAAGAGATGGCGGCTAATTTCCAAAAAAGAAGTCCTTAATTTTTCCTCATGATCGTGACACCACTTGAAAGTCTTCATGTCCATTTAATCGAGACGACTATCTTTTCCATATAAAAAACATATTTAACCTACTAATGCTTGTATATTATATATTATAATTATAATAATAATTTAAAAAAAAAGGGAATTGTCATGGCTGAGAATCGTGATCTTCAAGTTGATGTGTTGGGCAATGAATTTTATCTTCCAATCCTAAATGGTTAATTTTACACTCCAAACAAAGATTGACAAATTTAACCTCTTGACAGTATTATTACTATTTACTCTATTTTCTTCTTCTTAATTTACCATTATAAATAATTAAATTTAAATCTGATATCAATGGTTGGGGGAAAAGATAAGGTGTGATAACTAATATATAAAAATAAATACAAAAACAAAGTTAAAATATAAGAAGCATGAAAGGAATGATGTTTTTTTTATTAAGTATTCTCTTAAAAGATATATATTTTAGTTATTCTTTATATTTCTCTATACTTATATATTATGTTTCTAATTACAAATTTATTAATAGAACTCAAGCTCTAGATAATCAAGGGATTAAATTATTTTTAAAAGAATAATCTATATAGAAATCTAGCATTCTGATTAAATAAAAATTCTATTAAACTAATTTATTACAAATTTTTATTCATTAAATATTTATAAATAAATTAGTTGATATTAAACTTCAATAAAAACATGTCTAAAAATTCAAAAATTATTAGTCTTAAAACTCCACTTGAAAATTGACTTAAGACAAGACTCAAACCATGCGTTAGATAATTAACTCAGGTTGATCCAAAACAATATAAAAATACAAATAATTATTTTTATAATTTAAAAATCTTATTCAATAGTCAAATCGAGATAACACCCGAGTCACAACTTGAAACGGTGAACTAGGGTTTATTCAAATACACACACGGATAAGATATTTATTTATCTAGTTTAGTCCAGCCCAAAGGCACAAACTCGGACAGAATAGGCTAAAACATGGGTAGTGCCTGAAATATAAATGGACGTTGCAAACTGATCGATCAAGAAAAGTTTCCACACGAGAAAGTGGAAACAATTATGAACAACCGATCCAACGACTACTCGGTTCAGTAGCCATAGAGCTTGGAAGGTAAGCGTGGGATAAGAACAGCCTCTAATGGGGTAGCTTTTGGAATGGTCAAACCTGAACTCTCAGTCAAGTCAACAGGCTGGTCCATTGGGGTGGCCAAATCAAAAGAGTGGAGAAGACGGGCTAGTGTCAGGTGAAGAACCTGGAGTGCAAACGACACGCCGGGGCAGGACCTCCTACCAGAACCGAAAGGAATGAGTTCGAATTGCTGGCCTCTTACATCGACATCTGCATGGCTAGTGAGAAATCTCTCAGGAAGGAATGCAGATGGATTTGTCCAAACCCTCGGATCCCTTTGAATCTTCCATACATTTACTATCAAGCGGGTGCCAGCAGGGACGTGGTAACCAGCAACTTGGCAATCCTCCATTGCTTCTCGGGGTCCTAGCAGTGGACCAGCTGGATATAGTCGGAGGGTTTCTTTGATGATTGCTTGGAGATAAACAAGATTCTTGACGTCTGAATCTACAACTTGCCGATCCTTACCAACTTGGAGGTCTAGCTCTTCTTGCGCCTTCTTCAACATGGGGCGATTGTTCAGAAGTAATGAGATGGCCCAGGTTAGTGTGCCTGCTGTGGTGTCACTACCACCAAGGATAAGAGCCTGCACAAAACGATGAACTCGAAAAATTCAGTCATTATCTTCACCTGGAAGAGTCCTATAGACAGTTTACAATACTCCATGAGCATGAATGATGAAATCAATATATTCCAGCAACCACTTTATTCAAGCGTCTGCCCGAAATTCGAACCATCCCAGTTAAAGGTAGTCTGATGAGATGAGAACGGCAGGGAAAACCTGAAATCTCACCATTGGAAAGCTCCAATTTGCAATTAGTTTTTCTATTCTCGTCAACAAAAGAATTGCCTGAACTGGCTCTATGAATTATATTCCATGGTTATTTAGCATATCAACTTACTAGGCAGGTAGACTTGATGCTGGTGTTCGCATCATACTGAAAACTCGACAGTCGGCCTTCCTCCTTAAGTGACAACATCACATCGATGAAGTCTTGCTCGCCCTCATCCTTGATTTCAGCAGAAACTCTCCTTTGGCGATGTTCATCCAGCCAGCCTTCAAGAATAGCATCCAACTCTTCGGCTGTATTCTTCATTGCCCTTTCATGTCCCTGCAAATCTAACCACCCGAGAAATGGAAGTGCATCTGAAACCACAAAAATACCAATCAGACGAAAGAACTGGTTAATCGCTTTCTGGCACCGTCTTGCCTCTCCATCATCAGAGGCGGCGGCAGAACCAAAATAACGCTTTCCGGCCACCATTCTGACAACCACATTAAGTGTCAAGTCTTCTAGCCATTGTTTAAGTTCCACAACCACAGGGCTGGAGCTATTGTTAGCCCACAAATTGTATAGCTCCCTTATCCCTGTGTCAACTTCAGAAGCTCGGACATGCTTGAGCATCTCAAGCCGTCGGTTAGAAAGAAGCTCAAGAGTTGCGATCTTCCTCATCTCACGCCAGAAAGAGCTATATGGAGCAAATCCAAAAACAGCATAGTTGTAGCCCATATGCTTTGCTGCAACTGTAATCGGACGTGAAGCTAGCGCCTTGTCATTGATTGTGAAGCATTCCTTCACCACCTCCCAACTACTCACCACAAAAGCCCGGCGACTGCCGAGACGGATAGTGAATGCCGGACCATACTTATCAGCCATTGCTCCAAGAGTTCGGTAAAGAAGCTGATCACCCCGACCTAACAGGTGTAGATGGCCAATAATCGGCCATGCTCCATCTGGTTCAGGAGCCTCTTTAATCTGGTTTCCTTTAATACTCGTTTTTTTAATCAGTGCATTGTAGAGAAGTATGCATGAAAAAAACAAAGCAATCGCAATGAATTGAGAAGGATCCATGTTCTACACAGAGATGCACAGTTGTGAAACTGACATCTCAGTCAATTTATAAGCAACCTCCAGACAGCAATTCTACAAAACTCAGCAAGAAGCATGCAGGCCACTTCCTGACAGTTTGTGGCAAGGGCCATGGCTTGCCCCTGTGAGCTAGTGTGTCTATAAGAACAGAAAACTCAGATGTATGCTTTCATAATAAATTATCGATCCCCATTTCACTCTTAGCAAGGAATTAGATTTGGTCAATTTATTCAACAAACTTGATGACAGTTGACTTCTTGCAAGGTGAGAAGATGAGTTGAAAAATAGTTCACTCTATTCTAGACATTATAATTATAGATATATCTGATTAAATAACCTTGTAAGATGATGCTATACAAAAGGTTCATTGTTCATGGTCGATGGATTCAGTATCGTCACAACAAGGGTACTCCCTGGGGAGTGATACCTGGTTGGTGATCGTGATAGATATGCAAGGATCATGCCCACTTTAACATGTCAAATAAGAGAGAACTTATTCATATCTGATAATGCCACTTAAGAAAACAGAGCCCACGTTGTTGGCCTCTGTCCAAAACACCATAAAAGAGCAAAAGCTGTTAGGTTGGGCTTTAGCCCAATGGTTAAATACTGTCCAGCCTTGTTTTGGTGGGCCTCGGCCCTACAGATATAGTTTTTCGGTCAGGTTCCAATGGCTTTGACCCAAAGCGACGATTTGTTGTGTAGCCACCTGTGCACTTGCAGAAGTTTTAGATGCACTTCTTGTCAGCACGGCATCACGCAATCACCTACGAGGGTTTACTCGTCTCACGCTTCATTTTTCTCTTGCGATTTATTAGCTTAAATATTATATAAATTCTATCTCCATAACAAAACTTGTTTTATAGGAGTGAATTAAACTGATGATAGTGGAAGGAAGATGCGGGACGATGAAGATAAGTGAGCAAAAATCATCTAGTGGTGGTAAGTAATAAGATCTCAGTATATGAGACTAAATAATTTATTTTTTTATGATTTTAAATTTAATATTTGTGACTATTAATATGATGACACTAAAAATTTAAATAATTATTAATTTCAGGAGCCATTAAGTTAGTAAAAAAACAAGCAATTTTATCCAAACATCTATATTAATTATATATATAAAAACAAAAACTAAAAATCAAGGGTACACAGATTTTGTCACAAAATCTATTACAAGATATCATGTAATGATGCTTTTTGTAGGAATTCAAGGACGATGCCCGAATGTCTGGATTGTCTGGGCTATTTATTTCTGAACTATAGGTACCTCAAAAGTGAAATTTCAAGCAAGAGACAATCCTTAATGATGGTTGGCCATTATCCACGCTTTCTTCTTTAATATTGTTTTATTTTTTAAGGAAAATACATTTTTAATACAGTTTTTTCAATTTTAGATTTAAAAAATATATATTTGAATAAAATTGTTATGATATTGATTCTTGCATACAAAATAAATAAATAAAAAACACTATTTTTCATGGATGAAAAAAAATCATTTTAGATTTTACAAAATCAATTTTCAAAATGCAATTATGTAGCTACATGGTGCAAATTGCAAAAGTTATTTGATTAAAAATATAGTTGGCATAAAAAAAAATCAAATTGATGGGTTTTTTAGTGTTTATTTTATGGTTTTGATATGCTGATAATAAAAAAAAATATTTTAATATATTTTTAAGTAAAAAATAATTAGCTGCATTGCAGTTACCCTTG
This sequence comes from Salix viminalis, assembly GCA_029228465.1. NCBI lineage: Eukaryota > Viridiplantae > Streptophyta > Magnoliopsida > Malpighiales > Salicaceae > Salix > Salix viminalis. Next base: position 9,835,020 of record CM055439.1, read on the forward strand.
ATTGCTTTATTTTTCGCTGCCGCCTGCATAAATGTAAGATCAAGCGATGGAATCTTATCCGTAACAGATCAAACCAGTGAGAGCTTGAGTGAAAGAAATTAATTGGTGTCATTTACAATTCATGACATTGAGGGGTCTTATTGCATGAAATCCAGGGTGTGTCTGAAAAATATATCTACCCAACAGGACTCCATTTAATTTATACAAACTATATGAGCACAAATATAATTTTCAATAGTATGAACAAGAGGAGGGAGTCTTCATCAACCTTGAATCATGTCTATATCCAATTTGAAAGACGGGCCATCTTTTTTTAGTGTAAGATCCATTTAGAAATAACTTTTTTTTTTCTTACCAATTTGTTCAGTGTTTGAGAAATCCATTCAAATCGAACAATATATTGGTTTTATTTTTAAAAAATTATCCTCGATTATTAGAATAAAACATGATAAATTGGAGAGAAAAAAAGAATTTTTTTTTTTTGTAAAACTAATAAGCTACAGGGGAGTCAATTTGCGCCTAGAGGAATTGGTGACCGGTTTTTCCATTCGCTAACGTGCTCATTTAAAATTTAAAAACCCACGTGTCATGTCTTGAATGGTTTTGTTAGCGTATAAATTACTTGACTAGGAAAGGACTTAATTACAATATAACAACAAATGAATACAAATATTCATTGAATATTTATTTTAATGACCTGGCAAATAAATTCCATTAGAAGAGTCCTAATTGTACCAGGGGCAGGGACAATTCAGTGCACGCGGTCAAAGACCAGAGAGGCTGGGATGAGGAAAAGGGAAGACTGGCCCCCCATGTCTGTCCAAATTATTCGTATAGATCAACCCATTAGATCAATCAATGAGTGATGGGCCAAGTGGCGGAACAACAAGTTAAAATGGCGGTGCAGATCCACGTCCACATTATTGTTATTTACGTGGTGGTCCTGTCGGAGGTCATTACTCAATCTTGGACTATAAGGAATAAATGGGCGGCTGAGGTGATGGCGAATTGGCAGTGCCACCACCATCTCTGATCCCAAATGGGAGACGTGCGCCGTGCGCATGGGTGAGTGGGCGGTGACAAAGCCGACAGGAAGGTTCCAACTTTTAGTCTCTACTTTCTGTTCTCCATCTTGTCTGCAATCAAAAATTATTCAAAAATAAGGGACACGGAGTCAATCATTGTGGATTGACAATAACACCCTCGCAGTAATGCACGTAATAGCCAATCAAAATCATTAGAATCAATGAACCATGATATATGATATTTATTTAATTGATATTGTTGTGAACCATGATATGTAAAATTAGTTGTCGCATTTCAAAATATATTTAAATGTTGTTTTTCTAAAGCATGAAAACTATATTATGGCACTAATTGGTGACATTGAAATAAATATTTTATTTTAAAAATACAACAAGATAAAAGTGTGTTTTTTTATTGAATATTTTTCAAATGATTCTGTCCAAGATTTTAACTTGATGTTCTTTTTTTTTAAAAAAAAAGAGAAGTAATTGTCAACAACTAACTGTTGCTGTTCTAACATTGGTGCCAGTTTTCTTAAGTAAATCATTCGAGAAATTGTAGCTTCGAGTTTAAAAAATGGTCCCCGAGACACAGCTACGTCGAAGGAGAAGATGTCAACACCGCGAGTAAATGCAGACCTTGACATTCGACAATTTATCAGCACAATATGCACATGCATGCTTTTGAAGCTTTGTTTCCTTGATGGATCAATCACAATACATGTTATTTTATCGGGTCAATGGGTCCTAGGGATTTTTTTAGGTATTTTCAGGTTATTTTTACTTTTCAAAGGTCAAATACACCAGTGAAGGACAATATTGCACACTCAACATACAAGTAAATGTTCTATCTTCACCAGGTAATTAACTTATCAATCCCGACCCTCCGTTGGTGTAGCATGGGACAAATTAACTAGACCATTTCCCAAAATTATGATATCTACATGTTGATGCATGGTGCTAATTGTTGAAAAAATATTTAAAATAAATAAATTATAGGTGAATTAAAAATTAATCTCAAACCCTTTTTGTTTTTTCTTCTTGTTTCATAGTGTGTAACGATGAAAAATAATAACCTTTTAGCTTTCAAAATTCACTATAAAAAAAGAGGTGAAGAAAGAGTTTAGCACTTGAGTTCTTTAGATTTCAACACACTCTTCTCCACTTTATATTTTATTGTTTTGTTATCATTTTATACTTTAGTTTTCATTTTAAATCTATAGTTTAGACTTATAATGTTAAGAGATATTCGAGTTTTATATTCTTTGACTTACAAATATTAGTTCAGAACTGAATCTAAACTAAGATGATGGTGTTGGAATATTATGAGACATATTCTGTTTATTGTAATTCCACAAGCAATGAGCAATAAAGCTTTGATGAAAAAGGATTCACCATTCACAAATAGGAAAAAATTCATCATTTTAAAGTGTTTTAACAAGTAGATACCGTTCTTGTTTCAATTTAACCATGATTGATTTGAATTTTCTTTATGTTTTGAGTTTATAGATTTAAACATGTATGAACTCTAGCACAATTACAAACTTGTATGTGAATCGATATATTTAAGTTAGGAGACAACCCGACAGTTAAACTTAAGCACATCGACTAAGAGGTGCTATGAACGCACAACCTTTGAGGATGATGGGTGCAATTTTAGGACACGGTGAAAGCTACTCCCACTTTATAATCAATTCAAGGTTTTTAGCATTCCGTTGGAAGGAAAATCTCGCTATCACAATTAATTAACGATATGATAAATTTGTCTCCTTTTTTTTTTTTCTTCTTACTTTCACATTTGAGAAAAAAAATCCAAGAAACATGGAATATGCATTAAGATTAGTAGATATGTAGTTCATTAAAAAAAGGATTAGACAAATCATAAAATCACAGTTTGTTAGCCTGATTAATTAACACTTGAGAAGGGTTAGCTCATTTGTAGATTCAGCATAGTCCAGTTGCCAACTTGGCCTTCCAAGGGTAAACTCTAGGTTAAGCAACATGTCTGAAGACGAGGAGCTAGAGTCCAATCTCTCCTTCATATTAGCAGCCACGTGGAGGGCTGCCGAGTGGCCGTCTTCCTAATTAAGGATAGAAAAGGATAATATTATCAGCTAGAAGTTATTTAGGCAAATAATTTATATATATATATGTATTTATAAAATCCATGTATTTTTGTTTTTGATGATAAAGTCATATACCTTAGAATGATCGTGTGCTTCGAAATAAGAGCATGGCAGAGCCTCAAGACTTGATCTATTTTTCTCGTCTCCCTCCATTGATGATGACCCTGAACTTCTGTTCACAAAAATATCACCAAGAAATCAATATTAGGTATCTAGCTAGGCTGACCTAATTGCAAGATCTCGATGTGCAATTGAGATTTAAATCATTGTGTTATGCTATCAGCTACTACTAGAGAAGCAATTCTACTACGTAGTGTAATTTTTTAAGAGAGGATTAATTTTCTTTTCGCTTTATTTCTCTTATGGCCCGAGAAGATAACATAAGATCATATTGTATAGTTAAGAAAAACAAAAATTAATCCATGCTGAAGATTCGAAGATGGGAATCAAAAGGCAGTACTCTTCTGGTTTTGAATTGATTGTCCACAGGAATGAGTCAACAGGATCCAGCCAACGATGAAATATTAATGGCTCGGTGGACTAAAAACGTTAACATGACTATTTGAGGTTCTGAGTTGTGCACTGGAAACCAAACCAAATAACCCTTAGAATAAAATAGCATTGAGATTGCAACCAAGGCCTTGACTTTTTCCATGCATTGGGATGAAGAAACATTCATAATCTAACGGATGAAAAGCATGCTAGGGCATGTATATATTACTATAAAAGGTACACGTACGTAAATCACCACACTTAACCTAGAAACCCTAGGCAAGCTTCATTAATTATGATCTATACAGAGACTCTATCAGTGAACCTATTGTCTACACGAATAACTAAGACAGAAAATGTTGGACCAAATTGAAGTCCATCACCAAAGGTATTTGTGTGAATGCGTGCGTGTATATATATGTTTGCATTGATTTAATGCATTCATTGAATATGGAATTGTACTTTACCGTTTTAAAAAAATAGAGGATAAGATGCGAAAAAAGAACAAGAGATAAGGAGGGAAGAAAAGCACAAGCTAGCTACCTTTGATTTTTTTGTATGGAAGATGGTGGTGGTGGTGGTGGTGGTGGTGGAGGATTAATATTGAGCGGTTGCGGGAGGTTGTTGGCATCAGCTTTTCCACTAGATAAACCTGAAGCATCCACCTCATGAATCCCTGCCCTCTGGCTCAAACCCATATCTGTCAGCCCTTGACCTGCAATCATCATATATTGAGACATTGCTCCAGCTTTAGCAGACACTCAGAAAAATAATTCATATATGGACTAATTAATTCACTCAGTCGGATCGCAGCAATATTTTTTTTTTCAAGTAAAAATTAGTAAATCAAATAATAGAGTTTTTGGCCAAACTTGAATCACAAAGCTCCCTCTAGCAAGACAATTATTTCATGGAAGAGAGTAAATATCGAGTTCGTATATAAGGACAATATAATTTACCTGATCCTTTGTCAGTGCTCTTCACTGTTCTATACATCTGCATGAACACCCACGGGAAAAATGAGAAAAAGTCCACATTGTTAAGATTACATTAGAGATGCCCTTTTGTCCTCACCCCTCGTTTTCCCTACCCACTACGAATTAGTCACAGCAATACATAGGTACATGTAACGATAAAAGTGCTGAAACAAGTTGTGAAATCTTGAAAATCTCCAAACAAATACACATATTCAAAGAAATGAAGATTCAACACAGTAACTCCACCTGCAAGTGACTCTTCACATGAGCTAGGGTAAGATCCTTCACATTCATCAACTCTAAGACTGATTTTGGTGTTGCTCCTGTAACAATAATCGCCGAGAGAAGTGTAAATTAACTTCTTCTCTTTTATATCAACGAATAATCTCTACTTTCGTGTCAAATAATCAAGAAGAGGGAAAACACAGGAAACGAGCTTCAGAAATAGAAATACTAGTGAGTGCAAGTTCTTAAGAACATTACTTTCATGGCCACCAAGAAGCTGGACCGCATGAACAAAATGGGCATGGAGAGTTGTTGTCCATCTCATTCTAGGAGCCCTTGCGCTTCTTTTCACTCCATTAATCATTCTTGCACTTCTCTTGAAATCACGCCCATATATTTGAGGTTGGTGGTGGTGGTGGTGGTGGTGGTGATTAAGATTTCTTGGTAGTTGAAGTGTTTGGGCACTCAAATCTGTCACATCAAACCCTAAGCTCAAAGTTGGTTCACTAGGACCAAGATTATAGCTCCCTTCTTGATTCAGAAAACCATTTTCATGGCTTAAATCACTTCCACTACTACCAGAATCTGTAGTTGAGCTCCTATCACTACAAATAAGGGTTTTTCTTGTTAATCCTCCATCATAGCCCGTATCTTTAACTTTCAATGATGGCGGGCTGATCTGCAATGAAAGATCAGGAAAAGGTGATGCACTTCTCATTATGTGTTTTGAACTTGAGAACATGAAGAAGAAGAAGATCTATATATCAGATTAAGCCAGGTTTGGGATCGTAGCAAGGGATCAGAAGGAATGAAAGAGTTTTAAATAGCACAAATAACGAAAGTAGAACAGAAAGCAGGTGAATAGGTGAGAACTTTGAAGGAAGAAGAGCTATGGGATAAGCAGCTCATGAAAAGCAAATTGATCGTTGTGATTATGTAATGGTTATATCATGAGTGCCTTATGATTTGCATGGGTGTCGAGAGGGGGATATATAGAAACGCTAAAGTAGCCAGAGGGAGTTCGAAATGATCAAAAGGCTAGCTTTCTCTTACTAGCTAGGATCACTCTAGGGTTGATCCAACAGAAGATTAGAGAAAGAAATATAAATAGCGAGGTGATTGAAGGAATTGCAGAGAGTGATCAGAGTTTTAGTGAGAGAGAGATTAAAAAAAGGTGCATGAAAAGAGAGAGTCACACAGTCTTTCTGGGGATGATGGTCTAGATGAAAAGTTTGTAAAAAGAGAAAGTTATGTATTTAAGGATGCAGAAAGGTCAGAGACATTTCTGCAAAGAGAGCTGGGGGGAGGGGACCTTTTTTCTTGCCTTAGCTTTTATAATTGACAATGAAAAAAAGGGAGCTTTGCAGAGGATATATTAATGGCGGTGTTTGCAGCGAAAAGGGATAGAATTTGAGATAGCAAAAAAGTACTGTTTAAGGAATATTGGAAGGGAATTGAGCGAGTCTAATTAATTGATGATATATTTTTTTTTTCTAGCTCTCGCCATCTCTATGCTTTGATGGATCGTGACCCTTTTAGATTCCCTAGAGCTACTCCCTCCTTATGTTTCCTCTCTAAGATTTTTATTTTAGATTTTATTCTAATTTAATCAATGGTGATTTCGTGAGCTTTTGCGTCAATGAGAATATTCCTGTTTTATTTTTCAGGCCCAAAACAAATATGAAATAATAATGAAAAAAATCATGTTCAAATAGTATAGATATAAGGAGAAAAGAAATATATTTTATAACTTTTATTATCAATTTATTTTGCACAAAATATTTTTCAAATTTTCTCATGTTTGTTTTCATAAAAAAAATTTATGAAAAGTATTTATCTAGAAAAATTAATTAAGATTTTACAAGTAAAACATTTAACGTAAGACAAACAACCTTATAAATTATCCTGCATTTATCTTTGTGTAATTAATAATTAAGAAAAAGCATAATTAAAAGCTAACTAAACAATGTCTCGAGAATTTAAGAACTAGATGTTGCTTTTCAGGACGTCAATGGAAATTTATAAAACTTAATTAAATAATTGATACAAGTTATGATCATGACACAATAACGATTAGCACGACCGGTCCCTTTCCTTCCACTAAAAAATAGCCGTCAATAAATTAATGTTTTGATCATTTGCAAAGACTTCGCATTAATAAAACATCAAACACAATTTGCTCTAGCAGTTCCATCCCAGTCTTAATTCCCTTTGCCCAAACCGACCAGTAGTTTGCCAGCTCAAGTCAAGTCAATCAAGTGTTTGTCGTTTGCCCAGCTCAAGACAAGACAAGCCACGAGGAGGAGGAGGAGGAGGGGGAGGAAGAAGAAGACTCTCTCTGGGTCTTCTGTAGCCTTGGTGCGCACGTGGCAGCTAAATTGTCGAGCTGTACACGTGAGAAGCCCCTTTCAAGCAGGAAAATATACTAGTCTAGTAGGAGGGATTGAAATTGAAATCGGTAATGGGAATTGTATGAGAAGAAGGGTGTCAGAGTGGCTGGGTTGTCCGGCGACACCAGGGTCGCAGAGCCACATGCAAAACTCTCTCTGGCCCACTTCCCCTTTAAATTTCCAAAATAAAAAGTTGATACCCCACGCGCTTTAACTTCTCCAATTAATGCCCCACGCGGTCAAAATTATTGTCCGGCCACCCGAACTGTTTGTGTAACTTATATCTGTGATTCAATTGTTGTTTCAGCTATCTTTATTTGTTTTAAAAAATAATATTTCTTTTATGTTTATAGTTTGTTTTAATATTCTAATATTAAAACCACTTTAAAAAAATTATTACACTCTCAAACACTAAAAAATATAATTTCTTTCATATATATATATATATATATATTGATAAACGTTCTCATGGGTGTTTTTTCTATAGTAGTCATTATATTGCTATGAGTACCGACAAATCTTTTGATATTTAAAATATTCGTGTCCTTAATTTTGTCAGTTTCGTTATTTTCCAAATTTAATGCATTAATTTGAATTTCATGGTTGTTTACTTTGTATTTTATTTTTGTGTTTTTGTTTTCTAATTGAGGTAGAGTTTCTGCCTTATTTAGTGGCTCTTTGGTATTGTGATTTGAACCATGTTTGAAAAAAAACTACTGAATTTTTGTTTGGTTATGTATAAAAGCAACAACATATTTGTATGGGCCCACCACCAAAATCTCTCACACCACCGGTTCATGAAAAGAAGCTAGTAGCTAGTTTTCATTGCTTTTCATCCCCATTAAATTTATTGTCACCACAAAAATTGTCATTGGAATTTAATTCCAAATCAAACCCTCGTTTCTTCTCCTTCACACACCATAAGCACAAATAAGCAAAACCCAAAAATCCCCCAGCCTCTTCACTATCTTCAAAGAAACAACACTCCAAAAGCAAATAAAAACCTTGCTACTGCTTCAATTAATAAAGAGAAAAAGGAGAAGCATGCTCAACTTCTTTCTCACAAATCTACCCAAAAAAATGAACTCACAAACCTGTCTAAAAGAATGAGATCAAGGTCATGCTCGTTGTGCAACATGGTTTTGGCATCAAAATCTTGGGAAGTCATTCTGGAGAGAGAGAGAGAGAGGAGGGCGGGGGGTGGAAAGAGAGGAGGGTTATTTTTCATCAGTCCAAAATCTTCAACTTAATTTTTCACCACTTCAACTTTTTTATTTTTGTTTTAGCTATTTCAAGTAAATTTTGGGAATAATACTGAAATGAGTTATGACAATTTCTATAGCATAGATTCCCTTTATCATTAACCAATTAATGTTTACATCCACAACATATTTCTTAGCTAGGCATTTGACAAGAAGCACACAGTTTGATCCAAGCTTCGTTGTTTGTGTGGCCATGTCAAAGTAAATAGGCTCTGATCATTTCCCTGAAAAGTTGAAAAAAGAAGGACCAAGTTGAGTCTACCTCTTAAAATCGAGGAGGTATAGAGAACGGCTAATAAAGCTTCGTATTTAAAATGTAAAGAGGCGCGTGGCAGGTGAGAAATGGAAACGGAGTGCAACCCTAACGTTCAAGTCTTGACCACCACCGTGTAGTATTTGTCTAACCTGTCTATCTCCAATATTCCCTCTCCATGTCCAAATATTCCATGGCTAAAACCAGCTGTGGAGCCCCACCCCAGGCGTGGAAGAAAGATAGTATAAGAAACGAAAACATACCATATTCCTCGGCGTCGACATGGGGTTCCCATCACGTGACTTATGGACGTGACCTTGTCTAGGTTATATAGTCTCTTCCCTTGTTCTCTTCCCTTGTTCTTTCTTTACTTTTCTCCAACCCCCGTTTAAAATGCTGCATCCTCCATTTGATTATGCTCGAAAACCCATGCTCTGCTTTTCGTAATTTGTTTGTTTATGGGAATATTTGATGGCAATAACAACAAGATGCACTAGAAAGTGTTCATCATTTCTTAATTATAGTTTTCGAAGCCATGGTCAGCGCCTGATGCGCTCTAGATTCACCGGGAAATGAAATTGTTTGTATATCTTGTGTTACTTTATTCGGGCTAATAAATTCTCCATCTTTCTTTGCACGGATTACTGAATAATCAGTTTGTAGTATATGGTAATATCCGCTCAACATGTCTCTCCATGGATCTCTTGTAATGTTGTCAAATGCTACGGCTATATTCCATATTCCAAGCGTTTGTCTTATAGCAAATAACCCCGCCCCCACCCACCACCACCACCAGCGCCACCACCACAACATCTCTCTCTCTCTCTCTCTCTCTCTCTCTCTCTCTCTCTCTCTATCTATCTATCTATCTATATATATATATATATATATATATATATATATATATATATATATATATATATATATATATTAAAGCTCTTGCATTGATTTTATATCTTTCCTAGAAAACGACTCCATTCCTTTTCACGTTGCAACAAAATTAAGCTAAAGCTTAGGCTAGTGGGTACCCATGGCTAGCAAATTCGTCATGAAGGTGCCTAGCTCCACATGAACCGCCCTTTTAATTACTGAAACCTGGCTGAAGGGGTTTGATCCAAGCAAGGACAGGCATTTGTGTACAAATTGAAATAATTTAACGTTGAGTAGCTATTATTATTTTTCATTTTAGAAAATGATACCTTGTTTAATACTTAAAGTGTCAGGTATTTTCCAAATCTTATATTGGCCTAATGAGCATATTTGGACAGCAATTGAGTAGCATTTACTTTTGGTTTTGGGCAGAAAAATGCTGACTTCAATTACAAACCCATTTGTGTCTGTTGATACGATTAAATAATTATATGCCTTTTTGGAAGAATATTAGCTTGTTCATGGTGATTCGTGAGATCCGAATACAGACAGGGTTGCTTCGAAATGTGGTTTTTCACCTTCTCCCACTCTTCGAGTATCGAAGAGAAAGACAAAAAAAGAAAGGATGGAATCACCGAAATTAACGCCGTTTAGGCTGACGTGCTCCACGACATGCATGGAATAAACATGGTTTTACTAATTCCCATTACCATCAGATCGTTTCGCAGCAGGTTCGGAAGAATTTATGTCTTTAATTTGTAGGATTATTACCCATACTTATCAGATTAGGTAAAGGCCCGGCGTGGGGTAACATTTTAGTGAAATAACATTTTTTTTTAAAAGTAAATTGAAATTGAATCAATATTATTATTTTGAATAAAATTAAAAGAAATAGTGTACATATGACTAAATCATTCAAATTTAATACTAAATCGTTTTTTTTTTTTAAAAAAGAGAAAAAATCATGGCGAGAACAAAGCTTCAAGTACACGAGTCATCAAATTATGAAGGGCATTTTGCCCCGATCATTACCAAAAAAAAAAAAATACACGAGTCATCAAATTAAGATATCACATCGTAAGAGTTTAATATTATAGTATTTGTCAAATCAAGATAAAAGATACCCTTGTGAATGATAAAGAACTAAGACGCGAGGCTGGCAAACTACACGGTCGAAACTCGGTTCAAAACACTGGAAAAAGTTAATTATTGGTGAACTTAAATGGGCACTTGACACTCCTTGGAGGAGCATGATTGAAAGCAGCATTTTGTATCACAAATGAGGAAGATACACAGGTACCCACGCGCCACCAGAGAAGATTGTCAGAAATTCAGCATGGCAGTTTCAGGGACCAGGAAAGGGCATCCAATCCGTCCCCAAGCAATTATATATTAGGAGGTAGTGGTTAAAGCTTGAAATTAAAAGTTTATTTCTACTTAATTTTAAATTTAAATTTTGTAATTATTAATATGATGGTTATTAAAAATTTATATAATTTTTAATTTTAAAATTTATAAAATTAATCAAGGTATATATAATTTTACCCGAATAATCATATTAATAATAATAAAAAAGTATATGTCAATTTACCTGCCATGAATTGGCTTAAAGTTGAACGAAGACAGAAAGCCCAGGAACCCATCGATCCTGTCTATTTTTCTAGCGAATGTTGAAGTAAGCACACAAGCGCTAAGAGCTTTGTAAGTTATTTTAAAACAAATATTTTTTATTTTTAATACTCATATATTAAAACTATTAAAACACTTATAGAAATATTAGTTTAATATTTTTTAAATAAAAAAACATAAATTAAGAAGAATAGGTGGCTCCATTTTGTGGCCACCAATATTCAAAGTGACAACAAATTAATTAATCTCCAAAAGAGTGAGTGTTTGTTGGGTGCTAAAGCGGTCAAAATCCAAAGGAAAGAAGAATAAAAGGGGGGGAAAATCAGTCTCCGAAGAGTTGGTCCAAAAGAAAAATTCCCTATCAAATTAAGGCAACAATGAAGATGAAAAAAACCAATAAAAATCAAATTATATAATTACTGAACATCCCCAATCAAGGTTTTGAATTAGCAAGTGAACAATTAAAACGCTACATAGGAGGAGGCTAATACAGAGTCAAGACCTATTAGATTACTTAATTGACTGTTTATTTAAAAGAGAACAAAAATAGGAGAGAAACAATAATAGTTGAAGGGTGGGGACAGCATCCACTAAATATCTTCAATGAATCTTACGACCCCATCCAGTCAAAGTTAGCCACAGAAAATTGCCATCCTACTTCAAATGAAACTATAGGAGGATGCAGCAATTACAAGGTCGGTCAAACCATTTAATGCATTTGGATCTTAGTAGGCACTACTCACTAGTTGCGTAATAAGACCCGTCCCGGTCGGCATGTTGCTATTGATTTGTGGGCTCGGAATCTAGTTTAAAACGGGAATAAAAAAACATGGTTTTTTTATTAAAATATTAAAGTTCAGATCCGTTTACTCTATTTGTAACCTATGTTTTGAATAAGATTATATAACTATTCTAGCTGGAGCTAGAAAAGGGCTTGTTTTTGTTTTTGCCCTGACCAATTTTTCGTTCCTCGGGGACGGGGTTGCTCAGATGAAAATGAAATTTCGCCAGAGAGATGTGAACAACAGGCACGAATTTTACATTCCGCTGCCACATTAAATCGACTACGTCGAAGGCCCCGGTATATCCTCGCCGGGTTGAGTGAGCTGAAGGCGATGGATGAACTCCTGCCAACATCATTAACCAGTTCTCTTTTGACAACAATTTTATTGGGATTTTAATGCAGAGAAGATAGCCATGAAAATTAAATTAGACCGGGCCGTATGCTGTAAAAGTCTAAGAGCCAATCTCTGAAAAAACAAAAAGTTGAGAAATTATGCCCGGTGCATGATTCGTCGAGTGAAGAAAGTTGTGTTTTTACTTGTAATTACTAGTGGTGCACGTATAGCTTCTAAATTCAGCAACCCTTTTGATCTGTTTCTTGATCAAGATCACAGCAAACGAAAATAGTGTACCTAGTATCAAAGGACCCACATTCAGAATAGATCATGTGCCTCCAAACAGTTGGTGCTGAGAATTGCATAATGGGCACTGAAACTTAGAACTGCGGTGATTGTTAAGGAATCATTTCATATAAAAATTTAAAGTATAAAATAAGGTTCTATAATATGATTTATATTATTCTCTAATACATTTCCTCAAGTTAAAGTTTTTTGGGTTTAAAACTTGCACATAGACTCACTGTGCCTTGTGCTTTATTTTTATCAATTAAAATGAGAGTGATGAGATTCGAACTCGTGATCGTTGGGTCAACAAGGCTCTGATACCATGTTAATGAACTATCTCACCTAAAAACTTAAATAATTAGATAAGACCCTAAAATATGATTTATATTATTCTGTAACATTGATGTTTATGTATATAGTTTCAATTTGATTATACAAGTTAAAATTTAATTTTAATTTAAACTAATTTTTATATTACCTGATTAAATTCTAACGATATGATAAATTAATCTATGATTATATCAAATCTGACAATTATATTATTTAGAGTTGCTAGAAATTTGTTGATATACTAGCATCTATCATCTTCAATTTCCTAGATTTCTATCCATGACGGATTATCTAAACCTTCCTTTTCACATTAATTATATGGTGAAAATGGATTTCTGAAACAAAGTTTTGTAGCGAGTGCCATGGAAAGACAAACCCATCCCAATCGCCTGCATCCTCTCCCCTTGTATTTCTCTTTTGTTTTGGCTTCCTTGATCAAATTCCATTTCTATATGCTTAGTAAGCTACCCCTTTTAATACTCTCGTGACTCTGTCGCCCTCTCATTTTCTGATGCTTGTCTCATGGACCACAGGGTTAGATTTTTATATTTTGTTCAAAGCTTAATGATGCCTCTCCCCCCCCAATATCTTCCTTGTTTTGACCCTTTCTTGCAATGATAGAGAGAATGCCATTTTTGGTTGTCAATTGTCAAGCATTCAAAAATAAGGTTGTCAATTCCGTTTCAGTTGATAATTTGTTTTTTTTTTAAATTAGAATAGAATGTATATTAATTCAAAAAAAATTAGTTTAAATCCAAAAATAAAATTATTTAGAATTGTGCAATTTAATCTAAAAAAGACACAATAAAATGATTTTTCTGAATAAAATTATGAGCATGTATAATATTACGAGAATGTTATCATCAACCTCGCAAGGTCATTATATTTTTTAATTGCTCTGAAATTTTAACATAATATATATAAATATGTCTTTCATCTCAATCTAACTATCAGATTAAGAGATATAATTGATATTATAAAATTATTTATTATTTAAATAAAACACTATTTGGCCAAAACAGAATGGACAAAACGAAACCGGAACGTTTCGGTTGAAATTTTCAGAATGGGCTGAAATTTTAAACGAGATAAAAACTACGTCGTTTTATCTCGTTTTTTAACTAGTAGAAAATATTTCGACCGTTTCAACCGAAACAAAATCAGACTAATAACACTGATCAAAGCTCCTCATTCATACAGTATATAGAGAAGAAATCGAATCCCTTTACGTCGACATCAACAAATAAATCCCTATAGACTTCTCTTTCACCAGGAATCAAACTTCTCCTTGACTTAGATTACATATATAATAATGCTTTGAACTCCATACCTAATTATCTTGACAATGTCTATTATGTTATTTATATTGATTGGACATCATTAACAATATTGTTAGAGCTAAAAAAATATGAAAATGATATGTCGAGTGTTATCATTAGGGATAGAACCCACCTTTTCTATTTGGAAACAGTTTAGTTCTAGCTAGCCAGAATGTTCTGTCCAAATCCATGTGGGGGGTGGGCATTGGAGAAAACAAAAAAGTGATGAATATATTTCTTTTTTTATAGGTATAAGCTCAAAAGAAAAATCTCTCTTTCAAGAAGAAAGAAATTGGCTGTTATAATGCTGTTCTCTTACTAGTTGTTGAAAGACCTGCTAGCTACCGGCCAGGATCATGAGTTGAAAGTGTGCAATGAGATCAGATTCTTCTTGTCAACAAAAAACTTCTGGGGTCACGGGCAACAGGGTGTAAATCACCGTATATATATAAAAGCTGGCCTAGAATAAGAGAAAAAACTAGCAGACAAGTTCGACCGAATTTAAAACCAGGTGTAGCCTGCAAGGAAGGTCGTCGCAAAATAATTAGAGGCCATGTGAGGTGAAAGCTGAATAGTAAGAGATAGAAATTATTCAAACAGAGATAGGGAACTCGGATGTAAGACATTCATGGAATCTCATCTCTACTGATTTTAAAAGGAAAAGGTAGGCGGTAGCTAGTGTGATACAGTTGGGATGGCATTGTCAAATTCTATTACTATAGAACAAGAATAGTTTATGGTTGCTAAGGAGTCATTTTACTTAAAAATTTAAGTTTATAGTAAGATCTCAGAATATAATTTATATTATTTTTTAACAGTTAACACCTGATTTGAGTCGGGTTTAAGTTAAACTAATATCGAAATTACAGCTTGCATGATTCAATAAAACCTAGTTTAGAGTTAAATATAAGTTTTACGGGCGTTTCTCTCTCTAGTTTTTCCAAGATTGATTCAGTAATCAAGTCCCTTTCTGGATCACATTCTAGTTTAAGTCTGATAGTTGTTGTTGGGATTTGAGCCTTGTGTAAAGAAAAAGAGGATCAGAATTATTAGGGTTTTAATATTGGAACCACTCTATGGCTATGCATGTGCAACCTCTTACAGTGAACCTCCTCGATGATCCGAAAGGAAACTCAGAAGTCACAAATATAGCAAGAGGGTATTTTTTTTTTATATAGAAAAATGATTTCAAAAGTCAAACGCAATTTAGCCGAGCACAAAATGGACCCTCTTTTTGATCAATGGATCCTCTTTTAGATCCATCAACTAGAAGCATTATAGGCCCAATGGCCCAGTGCAATTTAGCCCATCATAAAATGGGCCCTCTTATTGGTCCATCAACCTCAAGAAACGTCAGAGGCCCAATGGCTCACATGAAGAGCAAAAAAAATTACAAACGTCAACATCCTTATAATATGTTGAATTTCAGGAGGTTGTGAGTCTTTGTACTAAATTTAATGAATTGATATTAGAAAAACCTATAAATCCTCGATGCAAGGAAAGTGGGTTTGATTGGGAGTGTAGTTGTGATTATTTTTAAAAGTGTTTTTTTATTTAAAAATATATTAAAATAATATTTTTT
The DNA here is from genome assembly GCA_029228465.1 of Salix viminalis. NCBI lineage: Eukaryota > Viridiplantae > Streptophyta > Magnoliopsida > Malpighiales > Salicaceae > Salix > Salix viminalis. Next base: position 9,850,906 of record CM055439.1, read on the forward strand.
ATATTCTAAAAATTATTTTTGATATCATCACATAAAAATAATATAAAAATATATATATAAATAATTTAAAATAAAAAATAAAAATATTTTTTTATTTTTTTTTTTAAAATACTTTTGAAATGCAGTACAAACATCATTTTTAAGTCTAGTTTATAAAACCTCTGGTGAGATATCACCAATGGGTTGAAGAAAAAAAGAAGTTAAAAATAGATATTTTAAAAAATTAAAACGCATTAACCTAAATTTATTAGTCTGTATAAAATTTTAATAAAAATAATTAAATTAAATTGATAGAATATTCATAACCAAAATTCTTTTGAGAGACAACTGTGGTTATGAGAAGGAAAATATAAGGACAAAATTACTAGAGCTAATTGCTCAAATGGCCCAGCACGCAGGTCCTTTCTGACTCTTATCTCTACCTCGACCAAGCCCAGCTCTTAGCGGTATTGCCGTGGATTACTATTTCTTCCTCCTCTGTTCCAAATTTCTCTCTTCTCCGATTCACTTTGGATCTCCCACTTCTCTTCCAAGACGAAGAGAGACAGAGAGAAGTTAGCAGAGAGATGACGTTGTTTCACTTCTTCAACTGCGCGATTCTCACATTCGGCCCCCACGCCGTCTATTACTCCGCCACTCCCTTGTACCTCTCTCTCCCTGAAAAGAACCTTGCTAAATTCGAGTGATCTTCTTCCCGAAAAACCCATTATAATTTCTTTTTTTATGATTAATTTTTGTTAAAATTTAATGTTTGCAGGTCCGAGTATGACACGCTCGGTACTTCTATTAAAGCTGCGCTTGTTTATCTCGGAACTGCTCTGGTTAAGGTTTGTAGAGTTACTTAGTATCTGTAATTTCTTGATTGTTGCTGTTGTTATTTTATGAATTTAAAGTTGGTGTCTTGGATTCTTGTATGTATGTATATTGGCAGCTGGTTTGCTTGGCAACGTTTCTTAAGGTGTCCGAGAATGATAGCTTTGATCCGTATCAGGTACTTTATATAACTTTATTTTCAACAATTTTGAAATTGACATGGAGTAATTTATATTTGTTTTGTATTAGCTGAATTTTGATGAGTATATAAGAAGGCTAGACGGTGTTAGAGTGGGAATAAAATGCTTCTATGTCGACCCTTGCGTTTTATATGGCTAGATATGAAAACCCTTCTGTAAACAAACTTATTGATGAACAAGGCAGAAGCTTTTTGTTGTGTATTACTATATGCTTGAGCGGCCGATGATCAAGTTTGGTGTGTGAAGAATCAAATGATGTAGAATTTGATGTTTTTTTCCGCAGTTTTTTGTTTGAAAATCATTTTGTTGAATTTGATTCGTAAGGTGTCTAGCTTGCAAATGAATCTTCCTTTCATGCTAGTTACATTTGCTATCAAATGTTCTTCTCTGTTCTCTGACAACATGCATTCTGGTTTGTGAATGACCTGTCACCAACACCACCTATATGCAGGAACTATTGAAAGCACTGATTGGATTTATAGATGTTGCTGGGCTTTACTTTGCCTTGACCCAGTTGACCCACAGGAACATCTCTCAAAATCATAAATATCAAGCGGTTGGACTTGGTGAGTTTGACTTGTCTGAGTCATTTCATTTGAATGGCAGCATTTTTCTCCCTAAAAACATTAAGCTGGTTTCTTGCGTTAAATTGATTGTTAGTTTCTTCTCCATTATCTTACATGAGATTCTTTTACATCATGTCTATAGTTTCTTTGAAAACTTATGGCCTCAACTTGTGGCATACTTCTTGAAGAAAGTGTGTTTATGCGTGTATCAACTGTTTCCTGGTTTTCTGTATGAACATCTGTCTGCTTTTTTACCCTTTCCTCTTGATGATTGTAAACATTTGGAATTTTGTTCAAACCACTTTAGGATTTACTTCCATGAAAATTTGTAACTGATTTGTTTTGTTGGAAATGATAAGAATGTATTAAGGGTGCAATATTTATATGTGTTGCACATCATCATAATTTCTTCTCTTCATGCTCACATGCAAAATGGAGTGAATGAAATCATCCTTGTGGTTTTCTTTTCACTCGGCCTTAGTTATGTGATCTTATTCCTTAATAACTTTAGACCATAATTTCCCCATTTGCAGGGTGGGCTTTTGCTGATTCTGTTTTACATAGACTGGCACCTCTTTGGGTGGGAGCTAGAGGACTAGAATTCACATGGGATTTCATTCTGCAAGGCCTTGAAGCAAATGCAAACCTGGTTTGTTTAATTTTCTTGTTAATCTCTGTTATCGCTTTTCATATCATTTGCTTAGATTGTTTTGAAACTTGAAAAGATATATATGTATAGGACTATACATATTCATGGTGGACTTCTCTCTTAAATGAATTTCAGGTGTTTAGCATATCCCTTGCTGCTTTGGGATCTCTGATGTGGCTTCGGAAAAATAAGCCCAAGACTTTGATTCCCATCATATATGCATGTGCAGGAATTGTGGCAACCATGCCATCCATCACAAGGTCTGCTACTCTTCTTTTGTTCCTAGCATATGGATTAAAGAATCATCTATGCGCGCGTGTGTGCGTTTTGCACTATCTGAATTTAAGCCTTATAGCAATTTAGGAATGCGTTAGATTCAACAGTCACCCTACAATTTAAGCGTATTTGAAATCAGAGAGACTGGTTACTACTAGGTCCATGCATCAAATGTTTCTTAAATCCTTTTTAGAAGTTTGGTTATATTTCTCCTTGAAAACTATTTTGTCTTTTGCAAGTGATGAAATTCACCCTAGAGTTTCATCACAACCCCAAAAATGATTAGCGAAAAGAGCATCATGGATTTTGTATTTTTATGGTTTCATTCTTTTGTGCTGGAACAACAATCTGCACGGAGCTTAGTCTTTCATCTATCTCGCTAAATTATGGTTTTTGCAGCTACTTGAGAAAAGGATTGGGGTGGCATTTTCCGAAGGTTGTAGGCTTTGAACTGTTCACATCTCTGGTGATGGCTTTTATTAGCTGGCAACTCTTTTCTGCATGTCAGAGACCCTCGTCTTGAGGAAATCCAGTGTCTTCTCCAACAGCAGATATTTGGCTGAAGAAAAGCACTTGAAGCATATTGAAGGAATTCTATTATCATAATACTGCCAAATATTGCCCCGGGAAATTGTGTTGCTTTAAAATTGCAGTGACTTCTATATATAACCTCTAGGAATTACTGAGAAACAATTTTGACTTTCACTGTGACTCAGTTATCCGCAATCCCAGAAAATTAGCAGCACTTTCTCATTAGTGATTCAAACACAGTGAAATCAGTTGCTGTCAATATTTCCGCGGGACTTGCTAGTCCGAATATGACCCGAGGAAGGATTGATATTGAAACCTTGGCATCCATTTATTCCACTAATTCAATACCATGAAATGGGACTTTAGCCTTGATTGTTCAGGCTGATGACAAAACCTGCATTGCTGGTAATTGATTATATTTTTTTCTCGATTCAAGGATGACATTGATTCACAACTAAAACAGGGAATCCCAGAAGTTTTGAAGCAAATATATTTAGTTATACATTACATGTAAAAGATTGACAAATCACCCGTTGTCTAGCGACTCTGGACGGACATGACTCTCCGGCAAGTTAGCTAAACAGAAGACTCACTCATTTTCCTCTACCCACGCTTCAATTCGGAGGAGTACAAATCCAACCGCAACCCCAACCAAAACAAGGCCATTCATAATTGCAGCAATCCTGAATATCTCACCCACATCGCTGCATTTAGAGAAGAGTACACCTCCACCTCCTCCTTTCCCATCTGATTTTGCTCTCAATGAGCTAACCACCTTTGCAAAGCATTGCTCAGTAGACACAGGCGTGTTCAGAGAAAGCACACTGTTGTGGGCTTTAAGACCCCCGTAGGAACTCATCCCTCCTATGTAAACCACCTCATTCGTTCTCCTGGGGATATTTCTGCCTAAATTCACGACTGCACCGGTGATTGTTGCAGGAGTGAAGGCAGCTGCTGCTGTTGCCATGCCTGCAACGAGCACAAGTTAGAGGTTGCAAAGATTTTGAAACTTTCGAATGAAGTAGAGGGGTTAATGGGATTTCCTGTACCTGTACCGTGGATTGGAAAAGCTTGCAAACAAGAAGAGCTAGGCACGAAGGAAACTTTTTGTAAAGGGATGAAATTGGATAAGGTGAGAAATAATGTGATTGGCTGACACATGATAGAGATGAGATAGAGGAGTAAAAAGGGGAAAGGGAACGAGCCAAAAAGGAGGCAAATACAGATGCTAACGTCTGTATCCTACAGACCATGCAAGCCCATAAAAGAGTTCGTGGCTTGGCACCTGATTTGTCGAAATAATAGCCCGTGATGTAGTCTTAACTGCTCGAGACTTCAATGGGTATAGCCCTTGGCCCCTTTACCCTAAACCCAGTATATGAATTGGCAACACATGGCTGTGAACTAGGGCAAATACAGCCTACCATTCTTTCATGCACAGGCTATTGCGAGAGGTCTCCATTGATACCTCAGCACAAAACATTGTTAATTTTGTTTAGTTTTGGCTGAAATGATCCTAATATTTTATAATAGTTAAAAAAAACAAGATAAAATAGTACATTTTTATCTCATTTAAAATTTTAGCCCGTTTCAAAAATTTCAGCCGAAATGTTCCGGTTTCGTTTCGTTGGCTCCATTTCGACCAAATAATATTTTTTAAAATAATGAATAATTTTATAATATCAACCATATCTCTTAATCCAACTGTTAGATTTAGATAAAATTTAATGAAAAGTCTCTTGATATATTTATGTATATTATGTTAAAATTTCAAAACAATCAGAGAATATAATAACGTTGTGAAATTAAAAATAATATTCTCATAATATTATACATATTCATAATTTTATTCAAAAAAATCATTTTATTGTTTTTTTTTTAAATTAAATTGTACTATTCTAAATAATTTTATTTTTGGATTTGAACTAAAATAATTGAATTAATACATTAATTATATATATATATATATATATATATATATATATATATATAAACAATATAACTTCAAAATAGTACGTTAAAACGCTCTAAAACTTAAACATTCCATTTCAATTGAAAAATCAAAATAGCAACCAAAACACAATCGATATACTTGGCAAAAATACATATCAATTGTGAATTGGAAGTGAAAGATGAGCGTGGCAGAGCTAGTGAGGTGTTGTCCACTTCCTTTCTTTTTTCTCTTCTTTTTTTCCTTGACTACTGTATAACACCTCAACTGAAATCTAATCAGAAGGCAAATCCCGGTCATCATAGTAGAACGTACAGGTCAACAAAGGTCCGACGTAGATTTAACAGAACAGAAGCAATCTAACTATATACATATGGTCTACATAGATCATAAGTACGATTGGTCGTGGCAAAACAGCAACATGAGTTCTAGATGCCAACTTTACACTAAACTTGAACACAAGTCAACAGCTCAATTGAAACAAGATTTGAGCAGTTTTTTCATTCCCAGATAACCGGTGTGAGTTAGTTCCATCCCCAGATGATCCGCCGGTGACAGGCTTGCTAGAGAACACGAAAGATATGAACATACAAGACAATAGAGTTGTTCATTGTGCCGCTAGGTTCGAAGAGGCACACATCGAACTCCTGTAAATTGTTGTCCAGAGCAAAACTCTTCCACCCAGAAGAAAGCCCTCCACTGTTCTTATATTTATCATATAAAAAGTTGGTGTTCCATGTATTTTCTTTCACACGAAGAATCACTACTTTTTTTTCCAGGGTTCTGAAATGTCTAGTCGACCATGCTGAAGGGATCACCTGAATGAAGCAGAACAATAAGTAAGACCAAACTTCAAAGTTGCCAATCAATCAATGGAAACAATTGGCACTTACCTCTGGATAAAAAGAAACAGGGACAGGGAGAAAAAAATGAGAAATTTGAACATGAAATAACTGAAAAAGATATTTGTACCATGTAAAATTTCCTGTATACATGTGTGGGTTTCATGATCACAACGAAGCCGTCATTGGTTTGTGCTGTTTGTGCAAACCGTAATGCATTGAGTTTGTCTTCCTCTGTTACAATCCTTCCAATTGATACATCTGGCATGCCGATAGGGATAGGTACATGCCGGACATCTGATTCATTCACAAACCATAACAATTTATGAGGAAAGGCATTGCATCGCTGCACAATTCTATGCATCTATCATCGCAGAGACTCCATTAACAACCATACACTTCAATTCAAGGTCAGTTAATCAATAGGAGAAGCAAACAATGAAGAAAAAAAGAAAAGGCAAGCTACTTATTCTATTTTACATTAGTAAGGCAGGCTTAGAAGATGGATGCTTAGCAAGGTGTTGGATCCCCCGGCAATACTTCTCCCAGAGCACCAGTAGATTGCTATGCGAACAAGTGTTGAATGCCCGAGGGCAGTAAGCCATTATTCATTCATCATGTATAGAAATTTGGACTTACCAGGTTTGGTTTCTATTTCCTCGGCAGTAGAAGAAGGTCCTTCATATCTCACACTCTTCCTAGTTTGGATAGGCTTACCAAACTTGATCTCCCTCCGAGTCTTCTTGTCAATAGCTTTTGAGACAACAGTGTTTCTTACAGGAGTTCTGTAAATGTAACCATCTGCAGATTTCTCTGGGGTGCCTCCGAGACCATTATGGGGGCAGGTATAAGTAACTTCAACAGAATCTTCTACTGTTTTCCTCTTTGTTTGGACAAGACTGTCCCCTTCTCGGTGCCCACATTTTCTGACAAAATATGACGCTGCTTTCTCACACAAGCTTTGTCCATCAAAAATTAGAACATCAAAATTTGACTCCCCGTTGTACTTAAAGATCAACAAATCATTTTCCTCGAGAAAATGGTCCTTTACAAATTCTTCCCAGCCATGTTTGAAGAACATGGTGTCATCATCTGTAGCCAATTCAACTTGCCATGTGCTGCCACTGGGACCTTTAAGAGTCACATTTTCAAGCAATTTCTTCTTCAAATGATTAGAAAATGTTTCAGGGATCGGCTACAAATCAAACACAAAGAGGCAACGTGGTCAAACATAATTTAGCATCATGAATGAATAAAAAAATGTGTCTGCCATGATCACATAACATTCAATATCCTTGGTGAAAGTTCAAAATAACATCACATGAACATTTACGTTTCTACAACTTCAAATTTATCAAGGCCAAAATGGGATAGCCCAAGAATCAAAGTGCTAAAATCTGTGTATGAAGTCTACAATGAAGCTGGGAAAACAGTTACGGGGGGGCTAGAAGGAAAAGAAAATCCTCGACCTGGTTCAAGTAAGGGACAGAAAGGACGAATTAAGATATGAATCAGGTTACGCATATCAACATGCAGGGTTACACGCTTTTGGCAAGGGACCACGAAATCAAGTAAAGGAAAGTTTTTTTATGAGTATAATCTTGGTTGAGTTGAGTGCATTTCAATGGCAAGAGCAGAATACGTTGCTCGTTTCAAGACATCAAAAAAATAGACAAGAAATTTTCCAAGACCAGATAAACCATAAAATTCTTTCAATAAAACAAAACACAGAACCACCCCTGAAAGCCTAAACAAAAACACAACAAGAAATCAGAGAGAACCCAGATGCCTAAACCCAGAAAAATAAAATGGGCTCATTGCAGAGAACACTTACAAGCTGATGATCAAAACCAGCACTGAGAATTTGAGAAAAACGGGTGCACTGGAAATGCGTCCAATATAGTTCCTCTTCCCAGCTTCTGCAATCTTCACATGTTTCTTCCCCCATTTCCACTAACAGAGCTTACTGCAGTTCTAGATGCTTTCTTTTACTGCATACAAACAGCATTAATGGACTTTTTGAGGTTACACCAACTACTACTGTTTTCCGTGAAAGTGCTTCTGATTATTTTGGGTGAAAAAGAAGGAAAGGAATTACCTTTTTCTGTAAACGAGAGGAGGAGGAGAGACACAGAAGGACAGCGAGGGAGATAGTTTTGTAAGAACTTAACTGAGGACAAGAAGTAAGTGCGGAGAGACTTGCAGTGACAAGACAGGGACATGAAACGAAGAGTCAACATGCGTCGCACGCTCGCACCCTCGGGATTTTCGGGTATTTGGGAGTGAGATTGCAGTTTCTTTTAAAAGTGTTTATTATTTATAAATATATCAAAATAATATTTTTTTTATTTTTTTAAAATCATTTATGATATCAGCATATCAAAATAATTTAAAAACATTAAAAAAAATTTATTTAAAATAAAAAATAAAAATAAAAAAATTTCAATTTTTTTCATAAGCACTCGAGCTTTTTTAAAATGTGTAGCAGTTATTTTTTAAATAATATATTTAAATTATTTAAAATTATTTTTTTATATAGATATATTAAAATAAAATAAATATGAATAAAAACTATTCTCGAACAGATTGGTATTATCGTTGTGATTGTCTTAAAAAGGATTTTTGTTTTAAAAATAATATTTTTTTTATTTTAAAAAAAATTATTTTTTCCATTAACATGTGAAAATATCTGAAACACCAAAAAAATATTTAAAATAAAAAAATATTTTTGAAATGTAGTGTCAAATAAAGTCTAATTGAACATGATAAAATTTATTTGGACATATAATAATAACTCATTCTATTTCTATATTTAATTATATAATTTTTAAAGTTATGAAATAATAGGTAATTATAATTAGTTAAAAGTTAAAAGAAAAATAATTAAAATACCCACTTTAAATACAACCTCGTTAACATGGAACAAAATCCTAGTGTTTTATAAAGAAAAGGGTTTAAATGGAAAATAAATCAGACTGGATCCAGAAGTTACACACAAAATGATAATAACAACATGTTAACTAATTTTTTCGTATGTTTGTATTATTTTTCAAATAAAAAAAGATAATTCTAGACTTGAGAAATGATGAAAATAAAACTTTATCATGTGAAAGAATAGCCATCTAAAATTCTAAATAGAGAGAGAAGAAAAGTAGAAGACATTATTTAGCATTTTAGGTAAGTAAACCCTAAATCTATTTTTTAACATGTGAAAATATCTGAAACACCAAAAAAATATTTAAAATAAAAAAATATTTTTGAAATGTAGTGTCAAATAAAGTCTAATTGAACATGATAAAATTTATTTGGACATATAATAATAACTCATTCTATTTCTATATTTAATTATATAATTTTTAAAGTTATGAAATAATAGGTAATTATAATTAGTTAAAAGTTAAAAGAAAAATAATTAAAATACCCACTTTAAATACAACCTCGTTAACATGGAACAAAATCCTAGTGTTTTATAAAGAAAAGGGTTTAAATGGAAAATAAATCAGACTGGATCCAGAAGTTACACACAAAATGATAATAACAACATGTTAACTAATTTTTTCGTATGTTTGTATTATTTTTCAAATAAAAAAAGATAATTCTAGACTTGAGAAATGATGAAAATAAAACTTTATCATGTGAAAGAATAGCCATCTAAAATTCTAAATAGAGAGAGAAGAAAAGTAGAAGACATTATTTAGCATTTTAGGTAAGTAAACCCTAAATCTATTTTTTGTCTTGATCGTTTAGTCATCTAAATTTAGTTTGTTTTAAGATTTTTGTTTCTTTTATTTATTTTCGAGTTTTCTGTCTTGTTTAAATTGATTTTTCAAATTATTTAAGGAGGTATAAACCTTCTATAAAGGATAAATCTTTGATGTGGTAATCTTATTAGATATATTTTTTTGTTATTTGTTGTTATTTTTATCTACGGCAAATGGTAAGAAAACATGAATTCACAGTTGTTTTTGTCAAAGATGGTAGAGGACTTGTAATAGAGCTAAACGATTCTGATGTTTAATTCTAATAATTAATTACTGAATAATTATAGTTGGAAGAGATTGCATAACAATATGTACTAGTATAAAGGGGGAAATGAGGAGATTTCCCAAAAAATAAATAAAAACGATGTTGTTTATAAGTGTATCAGTTGCTATTACTGAAAATCTTTGTCAACAGGGCCGAAATCCTGACACTGTCAAATTTCCATACCATTACATTTACGAGTACCTGTAACCAGAGTTCCACGAAAGCGAGCTTAGCCCCAAGAACGAAAATGGACAGGTCTAGCTTTTATCTCAATCACTTAAGACACAGATATATTAGATTTTATAGTTGAAGGTCTTTTTACCAGAGGCACAGATAAATTGATCCGAGGAAATTAGATATATTGTTCTTTCAACCCAATTGGTTTTCAAGCTTCAGCACCTTCTCTCGCATAATACCAGTCCGCTGAAAAATTATTATCAGCCAAGTTGTTTAAGCAAATGGCCTAATTTTACCATCCTACACTCTGATTGTTTCCACTGCATGCTAAGCTGCAAGTGCAAGCTACAGATTAACAAAACTAACCTGGATACATACATAGCATTGTACAATGAGAGCTCCAAGGATGACTACAGCGCGCTGTTACATGAAAAATTAGTGGTGGCAGATTCATGAATCCTGAAAATGCCGAACAACAGACCGAACCTTGAAGAACGTCCCCGCTTTCTTTCGCTATCTTCGAGTACTGCCCTTTGTCTCAAACACGAGTATCACTGTTGGCTCTGGTAAACACATGCAAAAAGAAGCTCAACCTGTACATAGTATACGAAAATGAACGAATAAAAACCTTCAGCATGTCGTTGGACATGTTGATTGTCCATAAACTATTTTACAACATAAACATTTGCGTGCAAGCATCTAGGATGACATATAAAACCTGTTGTACAGATAGTTTTTGTTTTTCAGAATGGGTTTCTTCAACCCCACACTCATAGACGGTGTTCTTTTTAAGATTTAATTTTACTTGGTGTATACCTGATAGGAAAATCCGACTAAAAACTCATAGAAGAAAATCTCACAAGCACTGAGACACAGACAATGTAATGCTCACCAAAAATATGTCCAGTGAAGGCTGGACTCTTCCATGTGCCTCACAAGGGAGGATCATTCTGTGGCACTGCCAGAAGAGGTAAGTCATTGGATGCTGGATTTCCAATTTGATGATTGGCCACTTCATGTCCAACCCCAGATATTTGTACCCGCATTTGACACTTTCCAACAAGCTCAAACATGCAGATATCCCCTATCTTGATATTGTTGTCGCGAACAAAAGCTATCCACCCTCCACAAAAAGTGTGCACCGCTCTACCTTTTGAGTCTGGGAGAGAATTCACAGCCCAGCATTGCCCTTGTAAATTACGAAGGATGACCTCTGTCTTACAGTTTGGAAGATAAGCTGCTGAAAACTGGTGAGGAATTTTCTGCATAATGGCAATAGAGATTGCCAAACATCAATCTTGACAAAAGATTGCAAACAGGAGAAACTCTTGAATGATGTGGTCTTGTTTGTGATTTTCAAATGATTGTGATTTCATTTTGGTTTTGGGGATCGAATATTTGTTTGGTTTCTGCTAAGCTTGAGTACATGAAGTAATGGTGCACCCTTAGATTTCATCACTAATACATATATGTCAGTCAGTAAAAAACATTGAAAGATGCTAGGAAAAAAGGAGAACACTCACCAAAGTATATGAACCACTAACATTGAACTTCCTCATGATTCTAACAAAATTAGGAAAACCAGACGTAAAGGACTTGGCTGCTCTTTCTTCATCTAGTGCTACCAACCTTCTTAGACCAGCTTCAGCTTCCACACCCTTTCCATTCTGAATAAGCAGCGCCTCTGTTTTGTAATTAAGAATCCACTTAATGTTACAAATGGAACGATTGGATGAGGCAAGTAGATATAAAACTACCAAGATCCTTCTGAAGATTAAAGAGAAGAATATCCCAAGTTTCTGTTAAACATGGTAAATTCTAAAGGTGAACGGTACATCATGTCAGTGTGCATAAATAAAAGCATGCGTGCAAACTTAGATGGAACTAAACTTTGTTTCACAAGTGATACTTAGCAAACATGAGCCAACTTCACCAGAAATTCACTGGGAGAAGGGTGAAAAAACAAATGAAAATCTATGGCTAGATGCAAGGCAACACATTTAATTAGATAGGGATTTTTTAATTGGAAGACCAGGAATAAGAACATTAGTGCCCTTACGCTGCTTTCCATCTCCAGTTCTTGACATAGAGCAGAGCACAGCACAGGCAGAATCCTTTGTTGCATTTCCATGCCTTAAAATGCCAGTTGCTTGACTCTTCTTAAACTCTTTTTTATCACATATTTCTGCTTTTTTAATGAGTTTAGAATGGACCTTCAAACACTTTCTTCTCGATTTCTTTGGAAAACTTTCAGTTTTATGTGCAGTGGAAGCAGACCCAGTGTTTTCCCCATTAGAAACTACCTTTTGAGTTTCCATATCTGGGCCCTCCTTTCCAACTCGAAGAATAAAAACACGAAATTCATATTTGCACACAAGTTCAAAAATACAAACATCTCCCACATTGATTTCATTGCTACGAACAAAGGCCATCCACCCTCCACATAAGGTATGACTTGTGTGCACTCTTGTAGTTGGTACAGAATTCACACTCCAACATGCTCCCTTGATAATACGAAGGATAATTTCTGTTCTGCAATTAGGAAGATGTGCCATTGAAAATTGATATGGTATATTCTGCAGCATGGAAACAGATATCAAATGATAATAGGAAAATGCTCTGTTTTTTTCCAACTACATGCAAAATGGATGCTGATGAATCCTAGCATGGTCCAATCCAATCTGTGATTGTAGGAACATTAACATACAGAATGTAAGAATGGTGTCTGGCAGTCAAAAATACAGAAAAATAAAATGAAGGAAAAAGTTTACCAGAGTGTATGAGCCGCTAACATTAAACCGTTTCATGATCCTCACAAAGTACGGAAAGCAAGAGATAAAAGATTCAGCAACTCTTTTCTCACGTTCTGAAAAAATCGACACGTGACCTCTGTCATGCAGCTTCAAGTCATCATCTTTGCCAAATCTTTTCCAGATGGGTACCTCTGTTTTAAGACACAGAAACCCATTGATTTAGACATGGAAGATGTTTGGACATTTCATGAAACTCTATATTTATAAAATTACTTTTTAATCACAAAGGGGCCAGAATAAGACATCTTTGCACAAATAGCTATAATTGTATTCACTTCCATTAATTTTTTATGCAAACTTGGATTCAAACCAAATTTTGATAGAAACATAGCTGGATCCCATGCCTACTCTTCCAAACAGACTATGCAAAAAAGATAAAACAGATTCTTATCTGTAAACGACCCACGACTGAAAGTTATCTTCCTTACCTCGCTTTTCAGAGCATGCTGTTGATTGAGAGGGAGTGGCAAAACAATTGGCTGGATTCCCACATTGATTTGTTTCACGAGATATACTTTCTTCAGTTGTAAGGAGCCCATCATGCTGGCGCCCTCCCACATCACATGCACTGATATGAGCTTCCCGGTCCTTTTCTATGTATTCTGAATGGAATTCAGAACAGCCCTCTATAACCTTTTTCCGTGCACAAAAAAAGTCTTTCTCTAATGATGCAGCCTCCTCCTCTCTTTCTCTCCTCTGCCCTATACTTCCACAAAATTCACTATAACCCTGGCTGCATTTGGAATGAAACGCGGCCTCTTTCTCACACGCACTTTGATCAAACACTTGCACAGAAAAACACAACTCGCCATGATACCTAAAAACCAAAAGGTCACCGCATTCCAAGAAATGATCTCTCACAAATTCCGACCACCCATTACTAAATAACACACCCTCATTCTCCTGGTTTAAGTCAGCTGTCCAAACATCCCCACTAGGGCCCAACAAAGAAACTAATCCCGACGTTTTCCCTTCCATATACTTGATGAAACTGACAGGGATTCGCTGTCATGTGAACAATTTGGATTGCGTTAATCCTGTAATTAAACTGATACCAAGCGAATCCAAAATCTTCAACTAGTATAAAATTACTACTACAAACATGCACATAGGAGAAAAATATTAGCAAAAACTAACGCATGCATTGAATAACAGATAATGAACATTTCTCTCTCTTCTTTTTCCCACCAAGTATTAGCAATCCGAAACTCAGGTACGGTCTAAACCCTAGTTTGATTCAAGAAACTATGAAAGGAAATTCAAAGAGAAATATGGGAGTTTCATATATGGGGAAAATGGAGCATGTGATATGAAAAAAAAAATTACCAGTCGCTCTGAGCTTAAATTAGAGGAAAAAATCACAAAGAAGCATGGACGCCTAATAACATTCACCATCTTCTCCGCTTGATTCTCTTTGGGCACTTCTACTTCTTCTCTCGAATTACAACACCAAACAAGAAAAACCGTTGATAATTAATTTACATTGAAAACATTGAAATCTAAGGGAATCATTGTGCGGAACCAACACAAGAGTCATTTTTTTTTTGAGAGAGAGAGAGTGATGCTCTTTTAGTTTGATTGCGGGGAAGAGAGGGTAGGAAGTAGGAACGACCTCGTTGTCACTGTTTACAAAATTATTTTTGAAAAAAAAAAAATAATGTCATATGTTTTAATTTGCTGATATCAAAAATAATTTTTTTTAAATTTTAATATATTTTTATATAAAAAATATTTTTAAAAATAATTTCAATTACACTCTTAAATAATAATTAAATGTGATATTTGTGTTATGAACTGGAGTATCTTTGCCATGACCACTTGGTGACTATGTAGTAGCGTAGTTGTAGTTATTTTTTTAAAGTATTTATTGTTTAAAAATATATGAAAATAATATTTTTTATTTTTTAAAAATCAATTTTAATATCAACATATAAAAATAATTTATACACTAAAAAAATATTTTAAAATATAAAAAAATCATTTTTTTCAAAAAAAAACTTTTGACCCTTTTATTAAACTGACTAGATAGGTTGCGGGCCGAATTGTTTTATTTTTTTCAATGTAAAAACAACAAAAAAAAAGAGGTTATAAAATGAAATTCCATGTTATTGGTTAAATAATAGATTAAATGATAGGAAATAAAACATAATAACGTTGATAATAATAATAATAATAATAATCAAGCCCAAGTTTATTTGGATTATCAAACTACTTAATTTAGCCTAACTAAAAAAAACTAGAAAACAAAGTTAAACTTCAAAAAAAAAAGATAACATCTTCTTAAAAAAAAAGAACTAATCAAAATTAGGCGAACCTCTTAAATCTAGTACAATTTAAAAAACTACAACTTGTAAAATTTTGAATCCAAGTTCAATCAAAAAGCTTAGATATAATATAATTTAATTTTGGATAATGGTTTCGTCGAAAAAAAATCAACTATTGATAAAAAAAAAAACTTGCTGCAAAAATGAATAGCAAATAAAATTGAATCAGGCTAAAATATAACATGAAAAAACCCAATGAGAATCAAAATTATATAAATAAAAAATATTATAGCAAATAAAAAAATAGCAATTAAAAATCTGAATCAAAACTTGAAAGATTCAAAAATCATAGAGGGGTGAGGTTGAATATTATTTGCAATATGATAGATTATTTATATATTAAAAAATAGTAGGTGTGAAATAGAAAAACAAATGTTGACGGTTGACTAGATAAAATAAAATAAAAAAAAGTCAAAAAGGGTATCAAACAAGAATTTTTTTTATCAATCTAGAAGAAAAAAATTAAAACAAACCCGACAAGCCTCTTAAATGTCGTCTAATCTTTAAAAATTAAATCCCATTAAAATTTTCATATATATTCAATAAAAAAAAACATAATTCTCAGTCAATTTAATTTCAAATAAGAAGATTGATATGAAAAATATCAATAAAAAATATGTAAAAACAACAAAAAGAATAAGAAAAAATTAAATAGATTTCCATGCTTGTAAAAGAAAAGAGTGCCCGTCCGAAAAAATAGAAAAAATGAAATACTTTTAAAACTCAGTAACAAACAGTAACTTAATTTGACACTGAAAAAAAAAAAAAAGACTTTCAGCCATGTTTTTCAAGTAGAGATGGGAATGAAAGGCCCAGTGTAGAATACAAAGGCTCTACAGGCCGAGAAGGATGTGGATTTATGCTGGTTTTGCAATGAAAAATAATCAAATTTGAATCGGTCCCCTCGTGTGGCCGGAATTTATTTTTTGTGCCTGTTTGGGAGAGTTGTTGTGGTAGTTTTTTAAAGTGTTTTTCATGTTGAAATACATCAAAATGATATTTTTTTATTTTTTAAAAATTATTTTTGACATCAGCACATCAAAATGATCTAAAAACACCAAAATATATTCATTTAAAATAAAAAAAATTGAATTTCTGCTGCACGGCGGTTGAAACGCCATGCCAGACAGCTTCTTATTCACCTCCATCAGCAGCTGCAGTTCCAGCACCGGCACCTACAAATCACCAATCGGCCATTTTCTTTCATCTCCTCCTCCTCTAATCCATTCCCCGCCTCCTCCGGTTCACTCTCCACCTTTCCGTTCCCTTCCTCCTCCTGTGGTCTCTCCACGGCCTCCAAATGTCGTTATTCCACCAAGTCTCGGCTTCTCATACTCATCGCCACCTCCATCAATGTTTCCAGGATACTATAAAACACTGGAAACTCGTTTCATCTTTCTTTTAAAAAAAAAAAAACTTATACAGTTTTACATCGTATGACCTCTTTTGTTAGCCCGTAGTTTTAACTCTATTAGTCTATAAAATGCAATTTCCATTTTGATTTTCTTTTGTGGTCTGAATTATCATAATACACTGCTTGTACAATCTATCTTAGGCTACAAGTATCAGAATTAAGATCATAAATGAGACTATGTTGCATAATTTAGTTTAACATTGCTGTCATTACGTTTTAACTCTTAATCTTCAACCCAGCCCCCCCCTCCTTGTCTAATGATTTCCATCAATCTTCTACAATTTACAGGATTCAACTTGGGATTAGGATTCAACTTGGGATTTTTCTTATTTTTCATAAACACAAACAACAGGAATTTTGCAAGATTGTATATAAATATTTCATCCATTGATGTTAGCTTTCTTCCATTAAACAACGACAACAAGCCTATTGAATTTCATTTCATACGGGCCTAATGACCGGCCCACTTGAAAAATCACACCCTGCTTTAATGCCACTGCATCATCTAAGGAGACATTGATAACATTAACATTAACAAGTAAGCTAAAACAGCTCGGGTTTTCGTCCACTGTGCACTGTGACTCATGTGCACTGTGGACTGGACATTTTCAATTCGTGCGTCGCGGTTGTTCATCCACCTTTTTCGCTTATGAACAGTGTAATGACGATTTTGGCCCTGATAATAGGACAAAATAGTGTTCGGCTGAGGGGTAAATAACGGCTGGAATCAGGGGTGCGGGCGTCATTGCACGCGTACGGACCGGTCCGGCCCGCCGCACCCCGTTATATTTTTTTAATATTTTTGAAATGGCTAAAGACGGTTCTAGCCCCCGATAAGACAAAATCGATTATTTAAGGGCAGGGACATAACGGTAACTAACCATTATTATTTATATATTTTCCGAAATCTGTCAGGAGCGTGCGTTTCACGCGGACGGCGATTTCCACCCTGACGCCCTTTCAAGTGGCGCTGCGTCGTATGATACGGTGGTCGAAAATGAGCTACCGGGCGCCTAATCCCGATGACGCCTCCCGTTGGTCGTCCCTCCCGGTCGGCGCTGCTTTTTACACAAGATGTCCGGGTATGCCATGGGCGGCCGGTTGAAGACGGCGGCAACGTTTCTCTCTCCCCGCGACGTAACGGTCGCGGCGAGGACCGAGTGTTTTCAACCTTTGCAATTCGGTCCCTCAACTTTCAATTTCCTTTCCTCGCACCTTTCACTTCATTTACATTAGTTTTAATTTGTTGCAATTAGGTCCCTCGGTTGAAATTAATTAAATGTGCATCTTTCACTTCGGTCCCTGCAACTTTTGTTCTTCCGGATTAGGTCCAAATTCGTCATTAAATTCGGTACACAGGTTTGAATTTTTGCAATATTGTCCTTGGATTGAAATTGATAATAAATGTGATTTTCATTTCAGCCCTTCAACTTTTCATTTATAATTTAAATCCCTATTGAAATTTGTAATGCTTATCAAATAATTGTTACATTTTTCCTAATAATAATAATAATAATAATAATAATAATAATAATAATAATAATAATAATAATAATAATAATAATAATAATAATAATAATAATAATAATATAATAATAATAATAATAATAATAATAATAATAATAATAGTTGTTATTTTTTCTTGCTTACTCTGTTGTTAATGTTTTTGAGTGTTTTTTCTTCCGTTAAAATTTTATAATCTTAATTGTTCTTGCAATAATAGCAATAGTCATTTTATATATAATATTATTGGGGATAAAAGACAACTCAAGAACAAAAAAATAGACAAATTCACGTGAGGTTACCTACAATTAGAAAACCGATCTGAGTCACATTTGTCTCGATTACACTATTCCTTTTAAATGGCGGACAAGTCATTATTATATATTTTAATATTTATTGCATGTTATCAGCCTAAAAATATATAAAGAGAAAAAAAATTGACCTCGGATTTTTTTGCAAGAAAAAAAATTAATATCAACATTCTTAAATACATTTAATATAATAATATAATAAAGAAATCTTATAAAGTAAAAAAAAATATTGGCTTTGAATTTTAATTTTATGCTCTTTTGTTGAAGTTTATTTCTTAAAAACAAATTTTCATATTTAAGATCTAATATTACCCGGGAAAAAATACAACTCAAAAAAATAAAAGGTAAACAAATTTGCCTAGATTATCTACAATTAAAAAATATACAAGGCACTTTCCGTTTCGACTACACTGTTCCTTTTAGATAGCAAATAAGTGATTAAAGCACGTAAAAAAAATTATATTTCGTTTCTTAAAACAAATTACAACATTTTTATTTATGATGTGTCAGATCTAATATTACTGGGGAAAAAAAGCAACTCAAATTTTTTTTTTACAAATTTACCTAGGTTATCTACAATTAAAAAATATAAAAATCACTTCCCATTTCGATCACACTATATAGTATGTGAGACTAAGTATATGTGTTTAATATTTATTTAATATTATCGCCTAAAAATATATAGAGAGAGAAAAAAAATGACATACAATTTCTTGCAAAAAAAAATTAATATCGGTATTCTTAAATGTATTTAATATAATAATATGATGAATAAATCTGATAAAAAAAATTGGCTTTGAATTTAAATTTATATTTTAGACCCCTTTTTTTCCCTTTAAGAAAGCGGTAACGCTTTTTTTTCACATGTATTTTTTGATTTTTTTAGTGTCAAAGTTAATTGTTCTTTTTAATCGGGTTTTCGTTTTTTTCTTTTAAACCATAGTATCAGTGACAACAAATTTCTTATAAATCATTCGACCTTCTTAACAAATTTTCTAACAAATTTTATCGAAAGTTTTTTAGCAATAGCAATATTCAATCGTATTTTGGTTGAAAAAAACCATTTTTAACAGATTTTATCAATTACAATTATATTAATTAAATAGTAAAATAATAAAATACAACATTTATAGAATCAATCAATTTTCTACATAGATAAAAAACCCCGGCGAAGCGGGCAACTCTACTAGTAGTGGCTAAATAAAAATATGTGGCTAAAAAAGAGAATGAAGGTTAAGAGTTTCTGGCATGTGAAGTAAAATGAGAAAATAGTATAGAAATTTAACTTCTGATTTTGTTCTTTTAGCATTTACAGATTTATTTTAATTAAAACAACTGTGAACTCTTAATTTCACTAATAAAAAATCTGACCCAGTTCAAAGATAAATTGATTTTTAAAAATAAATTTCAAAAAATAGAAAGAGCCAATAAATTCTTAAATCATGTATTATAGAATCCATAACCCTTTTGAGTCTTTTTTTTTTTATCTATTTAAATTTTCCATACGGATTATAGGAAGGGTTAGGAGTTGAAAAGGACTTTTCAAACAAATTTTCTTTTGCTTTTTTTAATACTAATATTATAATTAATGCTATCAGTTATGATAACCCAAACCACCATGCCAGGCAAGCATGGAGAGTTACAGAAAACGACACCGATTAGCCGTTGGATGGCCGAATACGGGTATTGTATTGCACCTTCCGAGAAGAATTAAGCTGTCTGCCCTCTGCCGTGGGTGTGCCGTGTTGCTTTTCTAGCAGAAGATTGTAGTTTCTATTCTCCTAGTCACTGTAATGGAACCTTTTTTTTTTTTTTTTTGCCAAAATACCAGCGCCAAGGCTGATGGCTACAACCTACCT
Source organism: Salix viminalis (assembly GCA_029228465.1). NCBI lineage: Eukaryota > Viridiplantae > Streptophyta > Magnoliopsida > Malpighiales > Salicaceae > Salix > Salix viminalis. The sequence continues at coordinate 9,871,161 of CM055439.1, forward strand.
GGCTCGGTGGAGCCACACTTCGAGTCCAAAATGGAAACACGGCCAATAAGTCAAGCCGACCGCTAGCCTGTAACAGGCGTTCATTGCATCTCTATTTCAGACAGATGGGTAGAGACAATTTCGTGTCAGATGGCAGTGCAGTGTTGAAAATTCTTGAGCGTAATCCCATGCGTGTTCGTGTAGAAAAATACACAAAAGGGCAAATTTGACCGGTAGTACCAGATGCATGCATTGTTTGCCGAACGTTGCCGGTCGTCGGGTGAATTTAGAGCCTGATTCTAACTAGAAAATATAATCTTATTTATCTTATCTAAACCAGCTGGATAAACATAAGAAAATAAATTACCGATACTTTGATAAAAACGATTAGCTATGATCGACTCTATTATATACAAGCTGATTCGATAACTCGGTGGTCGGGATGTTTTATGGAGTTAAATGATGAGACAGCTTTTTTTTTCTCCGGTGAGTTTTTCCGTTGGAGGGAAAAAGAAGACGCAATACTGTATCTGCCCGGTAAATGAAACCACTTCCGATATGCAGAAAACCAGACAACAGGTGGAAATTGGAAACAATTAAAAAAGTGTATTAATTCAACGAAACAGGTCCACCAGATTGTTTGGAAGTACTGAAAAATCTAACAGGTTTGAAATATTAGCTTTCATGTTTCTTCAATCACCATCTGTACCCCAGAGAGATTCTTCTATCAATTCTGTGAACGCTCCTAATACTGGGTTTGAGTGGACTACCAAGACAGCGACCTCAATTAATTTGACTATTGTTTGTATAGATTTTAAAAATGTTTTTGAAAAAAATAATTAAATTTAATGTTTCTAATGTTTTTAGATTATATAATAATGTCAAAAATATCCTGATTATATAAAAATATTTTAATATTTTTTTTAAATATCATTTTAATATATTTTTAAATAAAAAATATTTTCAAATATAATAACAATAATATTACATATTTACATGCCACAACCAGGATTGATCAGGACAGCTCTTACAGATGCCTCGTCAGTCTTCGAGCACTGGGCCACCTAACTGTTTAAACTAGGAAAAATATCTCTCCCTGGCAGCCTCTCTCGGAGAGCACTTCGAGAGGTCGACTATCTTAAGCCATAAACGGTTGAATTTTCATACTTCTAATTCCAGCCCTTTCTTGTTTTTTTTACCGCATGTACTTCCTGCGATACCATTGGTTGATGGTTGGATAAGACAGTTTTAAGATATAAAACAGGTAACATCTAGATTATAATTTTTTAATATTTTTATTAAATTTAATTTAATAACCTTTGTTCTAATTCTTTGTTTGAACTAGGTTTTAAATTCAATCACGCAGTATTACATTGATGTGATTTTATTGACGGGGTAAATGAAAGAAAAAAGAAACATTACCTGCCCACTAAACCTACTACTTGTATGGTGGGCTCTATCAAATAAAATTATTATTATTATTATTATTATTATTATATGATAAAAATAATTATATATCATTAATCTAATATTAAATAGTCAAATTAAATGAAAATATTATATTAAAAAAAATGACTAGCTAGCCTGCAAGCCCTCTCATGTTTGTAAAACAAATAAAGAAAATTAATTAAATTAAAACACCAAGAAAATTTTAAAATCTATCTTACTCCAGGTAGGGAGAGTTTGATCAATCCGATATATCTTAATTATATTTATAATCTACTGTTTTTTTTTGTACGAGAAAATCTACAGGATAATTTAAATATAAAATAATATTATCAAAATATTAGAGCTCGACTTGATAGGGATGCGTGTGGCTGACGCTCCCACCAAACCGTCAATCTAGCAACCTATCAAACTAGCCACTTATGTATTGTATACATTATTGGCATGGTATTTATATTATTATTGTAACAAAGCTTTATTTTTATTTTTAAAAAAAGAAAGAACAGGAAGAGGAATTGAAAACAGCTTTCGTAGTTTGACTGCCCCGGTCCATTTCGTATCACTAACATAGACTACTATTTTCAAGATGTTATATTCAGCATTATTAAAAAGAAATAAAATATCATCGTACATTGGAAAAAACCAGTATTATTGGCATTGTATTTATAAAATATTTAGTTTACTGATCCATATGAATGTTTTTAATGTCTTAAATTAATTATTTTTAGTGTTTTTATATTTGTTTTTGACATGTTGATGTAAAAAATATAATTTTTTTTTAAAAAAACACTTAACAATGTTTTTTTTTTTAAATAATCTCCAGCATAACACTAACAAATACATGTTCTAATCTCAAGAACATCTATTAGTTAAAAATCACCAAAACATACTCTCTCTCTTTTTTTTGTTTTTGCAGACAAAGAACAGCAGCGCAAGATGACGATCACTGCCATTAAAACAAATTGAAAAAGATAATCGGATTGTGTCGGTATGGATTGTTTCATTTATTCCAACGAGGACCCCTTAATTATTTGTGTTTGGGAGACCGCCAAAACAAGTTTGAAAAGGGCAGGCGGTGGCTAACTTTATGTTATTTCATCGAGGTAATTTCGACAGGGACAGAGAAGTGATACAGTGACGGTATTGCCGTATTGGATTGTGTTTGAGTTGTTTTATAACAAAAAAAAATTTAAATGTATTAAAATAATATTTTTTATATTTTAAAAATTATTTTTCATATTAACATGTGAAAATGAATAATAAAAAAAACATATATTTTTTTTTAAAAATCAAAAATAATTTAAAAATGTAGATCAAAAACTCTTATAATATGCCGAGTACCTTATTCGGCTAACTGCTGCTTACAGACTAGAGGCTCCAGCGGCTCCCTTGCTTAGTCACCCGTCTAACATCACCATGCCAAGTACCGAGCCAGGGTCTGACCTGCTACTGATGTTGGGTAGGTACGTTCAGATCTTACACGGAACAGAGATAGACCTTGGCGTATTAATACATTTTAAAAATTGTTTTTGAAATAATCTGAATTTTTATTTTAATTTTTATTTTAGATTAAGATATTTTTTTCATCATTTTCTTATATTAATATCAAAAATATTTTTTTAAAAAAATAAAACATAATAATTTTAATATATTTCTAAAAAAATATATATTTTAAAAAACAATCACAGTAAAAACCATCACAAAGGCGATGACTGACTAGCTAGCCTGCATGCCCTCTCATGTTTGTAAAACAAATAAAGAAATCAGGATGGCCATTTCAACCCGTCTCTATGAGAATAGCTGACTGTGTTCGTTTAAAACTTCAATGCCCAAGATTCGGTTTGACTGGGTTCATGTAAAGCTTCAATGCAAAGTTTGGTTTTGAGACTGGAAATGGATATTGATTTATTAGAAACAAAATAAATAAATAAATTTAGAATATATATATATAAATTTGAATAGCAGGATAGTTATACACCAAGCAGTTTATAATTATAGCTTTTAAATTTGGTTCAGACCAGCTTTAATAAAAACCTCAAGGTAGATGGATCGATTCAATAACTTGGATATTCCAGGTTTAATTAAACCGAGTTTTATTTTGAGTTGTTTATTTTATTAAAATGATTTATTTTCTATTTTTAAAAAATTATAATTTAAATTAAACAATCAGCACAGCACGCAAATCAATCCGTATAAGCGTGCTCTTACTACCGAGATTTTTCACAAATACAGGTTTAAGAAGAAAACTTTTAGCTACTGTTTTAAAAACACATATTTAAGAAGAATTCAAATTATTTAAACTGTTATGAAACTAAAAACTAAAAATACAATTATAAATAGAATTGAATGTAAGAAAAGCATGAATTAAATATAAAAATGTTTCTGAAATTGGATAAAAAACAAAACATACAGAAACACCGAGGATATAATTGAGTTTTATAGCTGTGGATCGAGCAGAAAAAACAAAATCTCGGTAAGTTGCCCCTGGTAGTCCATGAAAATGACACCTGCACAAATTTGTGCAGACAGTGAGGAGTCTGGGCGGATAGGAGGAGGAGGAGGAGGAGAGAAGGTGAAGCAAAATCAAAGGAGCAGATATCACGCGAGCCGAGAAATCAGGCAACAGGAAAGTGTCAGTGTCAGCAGTACGAGAGAGAATCTTGATTTTGTAGAGTGAAGAAGAAGGCTGGGAGCAGGCAAAACCCAGTTATTGCTTCCCACGCTGCCCGACACCAATGATGGTGTCGGTCTTCGTTTATTCTAAGCACCCATCTGCTTTGGATAATTATATATTAAAGTAAGGCATGCTGATTCTATTTTATAGCTTTTTTATACTTCTAGTTTAGTTAGTGGCGGTTTGTAATTGTGTTTCAGCCATGTTTTAAAATATATATATTTTTTAAAAAAATATATTAAAATAATATTATTTTATTTTTTAAAAATTATTTTTCATGTGAACGTGTTAAAAATAAAAAAAATTTCAATCCATATATGCTATTTAGATTTTCCAGTTCTCAGTCAAAGTTTGAGATGCTATTATATTTTAGTTTAAATAATATTATCAAACTAATATTTTTTCCACGTCATTCCCTGGAGAATTGCAAAAATAATAATAATATTTGTCGAGCATAGTTGATCTGCCCCGGAGGTCATGCTCGTTGTACACAGGATCTGATACAGGGACCATTGTTATAGACAACATGCTAAGTCATGGAGAATGTTTAGGTAGCTTGGGATAAAAAAAAATTAGAATTTCTGATTCAATTATTTGACTAAACTTGAATTTTTATGAGTTTTCAAATACTGTTTTTCATATAATAGCTCTCACAGTGCTATACAAACAGTCAAAATTTATATACATCAGAAATATCACACCCCATTTGACCAGTCTTATTGCTCCCCTTCTTTCATGATTTTCTTCTCTAGTTACGATAGAATTTATAATTTAATTTAAAATTTTTAAGCCTTTTAATTGCCGTCACTATTTTTTAGAGAATATAAAATTCGTGTTATATGCTGTCGTTTACTTTTACATGCGGTAGTTAATTTTTTATTTATTTCTATGTAATTTTTAGAAATTAAAATTGATTTGAAATTTTATTATAATATCTAATATAATTAAAAATGTAAAATTTATGTTGAAGATTCAAACATGCTGTTAGAGAATTTCAATTCCCTAAAAGATTTTTTTAATAAAATCCCTGCACTGGCCAGGAAATCAAAAGGGAGAGAAGCAATCTTGATTTGTTCATCACAATACAATTCCCTGCTAATCAGATTCCAACACGTGGACAGAACCACCTAACCATTCAAAAACCCTCACACCAAATCCCACTAAAGCCTCTCTCAGTTTTATTTTTTTTTTATTATTCCAGAAGAAACAAACGACTCACGCGAAACCACGCGTCAAGCCGTCAAAAACATCGTACACAGTGTAGAACCCACCGCCTGTCGAGAAAACCTTTTAGAACATAGCCTCAAACCACCAACGAAAGCAAAAACCTCGAGAAAGCATTTCTCTCTGACCAGAGAAAGAAAGCCCCGAGAGAGACAAAGAATGCCATCAGAAATAAGCCAGAGACACCCAACAGAAGCCCAAAACACCATGGATACGACACACCATCCAGCTAAAACGACTGAGCCGCTGCCTTGTCCAAGGTGCAACTCCACCACCACGAAGTTTTGCTATTACAACAACTATAACCTGTCTCAACCTCGCCATTTCTGCAAGTCATGCCGCCGCTACTGGACACAAGGTGGAACTCTCCGTGATGTGCCTGTTGGTGGCGGTACACGCAAGAATTCCAAGCGCTCTCGCTCAACTTCAAATAATTCTCCATCAATGTCTACCTCTTCTTCTAACTCTACTTCCTCGAATTCTGCAACCCTGACTGCTTTCACCACCACTCATGAGCCCGAATCCATGCCCGTGGTCTTACCCTCGACCACTGACTCTGGTTTAGCTGGTGTGAAAACTGAGGTACCAGCCGGGTTAAATCTGAATGACGGATTACCTTCTGAAGATGGAAACTTCATTTCGCTCATGAACTCTAACGATCATCATGGGTTTACTGGTCTTGGCGGGTATGGATACGCGTCAGGGTTTGGATTCGGGCCTAGTGAAATGGGTATTGGATTTGGTGGAAGAGGATCGTGGTCCTGCCCTGTAATGGAAAATGGTCTTGTTAATGGCGGTACTTCTGGATGCCATCCCTGGCAGCTTGAGTGTGATCACGTTGAAGGAGGGGGACTTCAAGCTGGATTTACAACAGATACTGAAAATTACTTTGGTTCGTGGCCTGATCTTGTCATGTCTGCTCCAGCAGGAAAAGGTTTTAACTGATGCTGGTTTTTTCTTTTCACAAAAGAAACATGCTCCCTTTTGTTGTCCTCGGAGGTTTAGTTTTATTGATTGCTGCAACTTATGTTTATTTCAAGTTGTGTTTTTTGTTTACCGAGCAAGGCCGTATAGACTATAGGGTTATGGTATAGAAGATGAACAAGTTCGAAGCTTGCCTCTTGTGTAAGTGGTTTCTTAAGGTCTTTGTAAAGCTTTTGGGTTCTTGCTCAAACAACTCCTTCGAAGAAAATATAGAAAAAAAAATGCTTTTTTGTTAATTTTTTTATCTGTGCTTGTCTTGGATTGTTGTAAGTGACAGAAGAATCTGACATGAAAACTGAGTTCCGGTTTTCGAAGAATCTCTAGTCTCCTCCGGTATTGTCCAGATTATCGATAACCTAGCCACTCGATTATCCAAAAACACCTAACTGTATCCTGTTTGGTGGGTTGTTGCCACCAGTAGTATCGAGTATAGTCCAGCCAAAACATTCAGTTCATCTCTCGTTTGGCTCTTCCTTTTCTGGTCCCTTCCCTCGTGTTTGTTTTGAATTTGCTGATTAATTCCTATTAATGGGGTGGCTGGCAATGGAGCTGACATGGCTCGTTATCGATAGTTCATAGTTAATGCTGCTGTGCTCATTAGTTTGACAGGCGTCCAGTTTCTTTCACGAGTCAAAACCTAACCAGCTTGCAGAGATGTTGAATGGCATAATTAGCTGCACCATTTTCACGAAGGTGGATGGTAATTAATTCGATGAATTGACGGGCCTGTCTAATTAGATGGTTTGCGAAGGTCAAAGGTCTGTGTGCATGTTGTCGGCTGTCACCTAACTAATTAATTGATAGTTCTATGCGGGCTTTAGATATGGATCCCCTCAAATCAGGGAACAGCTATTTAATCATGGTAGATAAATTCAATCAATGATAAGGCTACTTTAATCATGCTAGCGAGTGGTTAAAATCCTTTTAAATCTACTGATTTCTATATAAACAAAATATTCTCACCATCTTAAATATGACATCTGGTTAAATATATTTGGATGGAAATATTAAAATATGTTCATTTTGATGGATGGACGAAGATGAAAGCATACATACATGTATATATTCGTTACAGTTTTAAAAATAAAAATGGCATGAAGAAAAGATGTTATTAACCCCAATTATATCCAGTTTTTCTATCTCGAGAAAACAAACATAGAATAGAATAACCAACGTTGCTAAATCCGAATCATAGTATGAAGAAATGGATTAAGGAACATGATAAGTATTGTTAAGCTGGGCCCGATGAAGCACTTTACCGTTAATAAATTTTAAATATTGAGGGCACAAACTTATCGTATCTCACCGCAAAAGAACAGGTTAAGACTTTTTAATCAGTGCTGCAAATAATTCACGATGGCACCATGCGTCATCATACCGTTTTCTGCCATCATGAATACCTAGTTATAGCTTTAAATTGAAGCCAGTTGATTGGCATGTGCAAACACCCACCGAGTCTCCATAATGGTGGCGCGGCGAGGCCACCACATGGTATGAGCCCGTTGTTTCCTTGCTATTGGACCTCCTTTGGAAACGTGGACCCTGACCATGATCATGTTCAGCTCATGGAGGACACCGATCTGAGCCTTAGCGGATCGAGCCATTGTTTCCCGGAATTGACAGCAACGTTTCTCAGTTCTGAAGAGACTTCATTCTATTATTATTATTATTATTATTATTATTATTAATGCGATCGGTGGTTTGGCATGCGTGACAATAGAACCCCATGCAACATGATGTTTCACTCGCATTTTTATTTTTTTTTTAAATCCGAGCGCTTACATGTATCATAACTACTCTCTAAACCCATTAAATATTCTACAAGTTCAGTAAATAAATAAGATACCACGAATAATCGAACTCGAATGCAGAGAAAAGAAATAAATCCCTTCCCGTTAGACTAGGACCGCTTCACTCGCTCGCATTTCACTTCATGCTTTTGGCTATTCTCCTAAACACCAAGAATTTTAACCTCTCAGTTTCTGTAATTTGCAGGATCAATTATGGCAGGAATCATTTCATTTGAAGACCTTTGACCCTATGGATAACAGAGCTTTCTGCTTATTTTGGATGCTTGCTTGCATTCTAATATAGACAAACACTTGAATTTTAAAAAAGTGGAGATTAGACGATGATGGAGGGATCGACATTGCGCACCTGTCAAGGTCATCAACTTATCGACGCAAGTGTATCAGTTCAATACACAAGTCGACGGGTCAATCAGAACCTATCTTAAAACATAAAACATGCCAATACACATGTCGACCACAATCTGTCTTAAAGCATAAAACAACGCTACCAATTTTATTTTTATTTTTAGAAATGACATGATGATAAAAATCTTGAAATTTACTCAACAAGTCTCGAGTTTAAATCAAAACATGTTTTAAAATTTTTACTCATTTATCTGGATCAACAAAATACTCTTTCCGATAAATATGATATCCTCAGATCCGAAAAAAGTTAAAAATAAATTGATGTTTTGTAAGATAGGTTAGTCAGTCAACATCCACTCTGGACCAAGCTTTAGAATCTACAGGTCACGCTCATGATACTTACCTATAGGCTATCATTGTTGCATCCACTACTCTTGATCCTTTTGCTCCTCTTTAATAAATTTATTGAAAAGTTTAGCTCGACAGTCGGAAAGAGAGAAAAAAAAGTAGAGTCCAATTCAAAGGTATAACAAACACAATCATATTTTGATATATCTCTACATTCTTTCGAGGACAAGACAGTACTGAATCAAAGACAAGTAGATAAAACCCCAAGTAAAGCCTGGTAAGACTTCGAGAGGGCAATTGATCGGGATAAGCTTTGCTCATTCAACTTGCCAAAAGCAAATATCCGTACATTTAAGTGTAGATTTCTCAGCATCAGCAGGCACAAAAAGTCAAAAACCGCATACAACGTAAACCTGTATAATGTTTGCAAGGTTTCAATGCTGCCCCCGCACAGGATTCTTAATTTGGTGGCTTGAAGAATTTTAATGTAAGTCCACTGTTCACCATGCTCCAGACACCTCCAATAGAGAAGGCCAGGCTAAAAGCAACTCCTAACCAGCCAAGGATCCAGTTGAAGTACCAATTGAAACTGTATTTGGAAGGTTTTTTTATGAGAACCCACATGAAGCAAGGGTAAGCGAATGTGACTGGAAGCGTTAATCCTCCCAGGAGACCAGCAAGACTGGAGAGGAAAGGGAGTGCTACCCCGATGAAGAAGGAGATGAATCCATAGAACACGCGGAAGCCGGATCGAACCCAAATGGAGCATGGTCGGTTCGTTCGGGTGGTGTAGCTAGCTTCAAAACTGTCAAAAACAGGCATGGAATATATCTGGAAGCTGCTTAGGCAATTGAACACAACGAGAAGAAAAGTCATTGCAAGAAGTCCTCGAGGAATGTCGTGGCTGTGAAACCCATACAGGGCATTGAGAATTCCTCCTGAAGGCATCTAAACAAGAGAACAGACATGATTCAAAACTACAGAAAGGAAATACAACAAATGGATGCCAGAAAATGCATGCACAAAACACAGGACAGACAAGTTATGAACAGTTGTTAATGTGCTAGATTCTTCAAGGCAGTTGACAAAACTTGATCAGTATGGTAATGGTGAGATTTTAGTTTTTGACGAAATCCAAGCCATGGCCATTCATTCTATCAGGAATTGGTAAGTGAATGCTATCCTAACACTATCTTGCAGCCAAACCTTTAATCGATACAGCCTTGCGAGATTTATAGCACAACTTAATTTCATTTTCCTGAATGTTGATTGTTTTGATCCCTTTACATTTTCACTGGCAACACACTAAAGCATGAGAGGGAATGAAATGTGTCACAATGATGAACTCACAAGGTTCCCATAAGCCCAAAAGCCTCCAATGGCGACTGGAAACAGGCACAAAGCAATAAAGAAATAGGCAACTTTGGCTCCTTTCCACATGGGCACATGAGCTGGGTGCTTAAATGTTGATGGCATTGTTGCCTGAAGAAAATCAAATAAACTCCTTCAGAAAAGAAACCCTGAAATGATGATAATGATTTTTTTCATATAAAACCATCACTCTGAAACTCCAAGTGCATACCTGAATCTCCATGGCTAGATTGTGTCCTCTGAAAGCGAAGGCAACAATTCCAAGAGCATTCATGACTGAAAACACAGAAGCACTAAAGGATGGCAACGAAAGGGGTTCATAAGAGATTGTAGGTGGCCTTTGTTGGCTAACAGAAAGAACCCACACCATGGTAGAGTAAGTGATTGCTGTTATGGCACCAATAAGTGAAAGTCCTGCAATTGAATTGAGGTTTGGGAGCTGGGACAGAACGATGCATAGAGAAGTGAATACCAGGTACCACTCAACTGTTGTTAGGGGATTTGATGAACAGAGCGGCCCACAAACTATTTGGAAGAACAATTTCATTGTCTCCCCTCCTATAAGAATCAAAGCTGTCGCGGTTCCAGCTGACAAATAAACTGTTGGGAAGAGCGCAAGCCAGAGGCCTAACCTTTCCCCTGCAACCACAACAATACAGAATCAATATAGAACAGAAATTGCAAAAGACAAAACACTTCTCCAGCTTCAATCACCATCCAATTGACCACATAGGCAGAAGAGATGCCAATAATAACAATATTGGCTGAACATGTTCATAAATCATAAAGGTGAAGTTGGAATCAGAAGAACTTGTGAGCTTACACTATAGCATACAAAAATACAGTCCTTTTACAAGCTGAAGTTCTTTAGATATCAACTATATGAACCCACAACGTCTATGGCCTCAAGCACTGAGATATTGATTCCAGCCAACTGAGCAGGTTATAGTTCATGTAACACTCTTACAATTTACTGTATGATTGAATGTCTGAATCTATACCCGTGCTTTATTATTTCCGAGCATGCGAATTTAACAGTTTATCGGGCATATAATCTATCAGAGTTTCAGCTGAGTGTGACATGATTCTCACCAAATGCAGCTTGTGCAAGTTCCACATATCTGTTGTATCTCTTCCCGGGAACAGCTTCATGCAGCTGAACTAGAATCCATAGAGTGTATAGTTGCCAGCAGTAGGCTATGGTTAAGGACAGTATTCCCCAGCTCCTGGAGACACAGCAAAAAGAAGACAAATCAACCAAATTCAGTTGCTTCTGTGCGTCTAAGCAACTAATCCAATTTCCATTCACATATTTCCAAATTTTCTAGAAGCTAGCGCTGCAAATCGTTTTCTATTTTAATTTTGTCTCTGAATTTGAGCATGTAACTCCTCTTTTACCTATCTTTGTTTGGTAGGATAGAAAATGCTGAACTAAGTAACCAAACAACCAATTGCAAAGACCAAAATCAGAGTGGTATATTTGGTAATTTTAGCTCTTCTTCACCTTATAATTTTCTAGGAGCTGCAAGCATGCTCAAATCAGTCTCATTACAATTTCTAAAGTACTTGACTGGTCCTTTCTACTCCCTCAAAAACCAGTCAAGCCAAGTGTCATACTGAAAGCATCCTGGCTCTTGTCAGAACCATGATATTTCAGAACAAAAGGCTGCAATATATGAAAAGGCATAATTTTAACACTGTTTCTTAACTTTTTTTGGTCATCAAACTTCCATGGAAGTGACAGGTTTCAATGTTGAAGGCTGCACAATTTAAAAGCATAAAAAATATCGATCATGAATGAGCAAAAAGCTACAAAAGCAACAATCAAATATAAAGGCCCCCCTTGAAACTGGCCGAGGTAAAAAGCAGAATTACGAGTGGCCCAGTAACAGATGTGGTATCTCTGTCTAGAATAATTGAACACGCATAAAACCAAAACATGAAATGACCAGCTTCGCCTTCAAGTATGTTTTTATATCTTCTATTCAAAAACAAATCTTCAAGAAAATTAGAAAAAGATAAAGAAGATCACTTTGCAGACCCACAGTCCATAAACTTCTAGCAAAATTCTTCTGACCACCATGTGAAGCCAGTGCTGAAAAGTACAGTCACATTTTCTCATTCGTTGAAAAAAAAGAGGAAAGTTCACACTTCACATTTTAAATACACAACTTAAAAGAAATTAAAATAGGGTGAAAATCAATTAAGTGTTTGAGGATATAATTGAGTAGTGGTACTGGAAACTCAAACGTATCAACAAAAATGAAGTCCAGAGCTGAAAACATAAACAAGATTTGAGCAAAAATTAAAACATGAACATAACTAGAAACCCATGTCCATTAGATGCATATTAGTCTAGCACTTCGATATAATAAATTCATCAAGAAGAAAGTATTGCCAACAGTCTATGCTCTTCCAACGTACAAAACGTAAAGCAAAAGATCAAGGAGTGGTAATTACCAGCCAAGAAAAGCAAAGGCAACAGGCAAAACCAGGGCTTGAAACCCAACACCAGCATTCAAGTTATGAAACGCCGCATAATGAGCATTCCCATTACGAGACTCAGTGATAGGAAGCCAAGCATCTTGCGGATTTAGCTTAGTCAAATGACCCATTTCCTCCAAATAACCTTTCATGTTTATCAACACCCTCTTCATTGGCGTCCCTATTGGACTCAAAAACCTCGGCGAGATAAACGATGTCGGCGTCCATGCTGTCGATGATTTGGCTTCCTTTGAAGCTGGCCTTGGTGACCTTTGACCAGACGGAGTCAGAATCTCTGGCGTCGATGCACGTGGCGTTGCTGGAATGGATATTAACTCCGTCTCTGGTCTCTCCTCCATTCTTGAATGCTCTCTCGTTGCACACTCGACCCTCTCGGCGTTGAAATAGAAGTAAAGTTCGTGTACGAGATTTTGCTTACCTTGTTACTTCACGTATGTCTATCCTTTTCAGTTGTGTCTGAACCTGAGTGACTGTGAGGAGGAATGTGTGAGTGGGTGTAAACAAAGAGCATGAAAGTTTGCAAACCTACGATCACGACCGTTGATTTTGCATGGAAGTGGAAACGAACGGTGCAGGATGGTTGTGAAACGTGTTTCTCGGGTAACGTGAACAAGGTTTCTGAATTTACAGGCGTGAAGTTGACTGGTTTTGATTTCGATTGATGGTTTTGATTTTATTTTGTGTTTGTGTGGGTGACTAAGGGATGAGATATATACTATTATATATAGTGAGGGGAGAGGAGTGGGAGTGTGGTGTAACGGGTGGTGGGTGATTTAAAACCCGGTCCAACTCATGTCTTGATTTTAAGGTTTATGTCCGAGGTCGGATGGCTCAATTTAATCTTTTGCTTTAAAATTAATATGTTCAGTATTGTGATAATTAACAAGAATATATTTAAAATAACTAAAATTATAGCTTTTGAATCAAGGGTTTTTGTTTTAAAAAATAGCATAACCAATAAAGATACTTTTAAATATATAATTAAAACAAAACACAAACAAGACTGCATCATACCACATAAATAAACAAAGCCTTAACCTTCGCTGACAGGGTCTGGTAACTCTAGTATAGGGATTAGAATTGGGTTAGCCATAATTATTTTTTACCATGATAAAATATTTCAATTGTATTTATTTTATTTTTTATATGTTAATATTAAAAGAAATTTTAAAATATTTTAAATATCTTTTAAAAAAAATAACAATCACAGCTATAATACAAAAATACAGTGCCAAACCACCTATTATAATAATCTGCAGTAGGTCAAAGAGGGCATCGATCATTTCAATTAGGGTGTTTGGTGACTGATCAAGAGCGGGCCCCAGGCCTTCTCCGGAATTTCCGTTGTCAGGACTTGAAAAATGGATGCGTGGCGCATTGGTATTGGAATATCAAGTCTGCTTCTCTGTTCCAATTTTCAAAGATATTAATGCATTTTAAAAATATTTTTTAAAAATAATTAAAAATTTATTATTTTTATTTTTTATTAAATTAAAAAAAAATATTTCTAGATTATTTTTATCAAATATAACTTTTTTTAAAATATTTTTAAATAACATATAATTTTAAAAATAACTTCAACTGAATTATTAACTTAGATAATCATAAGAGTGTTGTTTGGCTATTAGTATACTAATTGTCAAGGTTTTACTAATCTTATTTTGCTTTAGTTGAGAAAAAATATTGTGATTTTTTCTTGATATTTAGTTATTCTTCTATCAATTTATATATTAATTAAAATTATATTTTATTTTAAAATATTTTTAAGAATACAGTTTTTATATTTTATTTAACATACTTAATAAAACATTTCTTTTCCAATGTGTGTATCTAATCTATAAAACTACCATGTTTTTCAAGATAGTTTTTTGGGTTCGTCAAACAATTAGAAATAAATTGAAATTCATGGAATATTTTATAAAATCATATAATGTTTTTTTTTTTGAATATAGACCTTATACTATAAATCCCAGTAGAAAATCTTTTTTTTTAATTTATAAATAAATATTTGTTTTTAGATTTTCATCGCATGTTAAAGAACAAAGACTAAGTTCTGACAAACAAGAAGTAATTTAATTTATTATATATTTGAATGTTAAAAATATATATTCTCAAAAAAAAATATTGTGTTATAGATGAAAGTTTGAATTTTGATTTTGTAAGCAACAAATATTGAAAGAGGTTTTTTTCATTTTAAGAATATAAGAAATCAAAAAGTCCATTAATTCAAAATGAAAAGGTCTTCAGATACATGCGGAAAAGAAACGCCATGCGCGTGGGATATGTTATAAGAGCTTGAGACCAATAAAGTAAGGTTAAGGAACATGGAATGGTCCCACAGTCATCGATTACTGCGCGGCGGTAACTTTGAAAAAAAGTAGGGACACACAGTGTCAGGTTTGTTCGACACCATCACGTGCCACTCATCTCGCGTGGCTTGGCCAACCATGCGATTATTAGCTTTGCCATATTTGTTAACAACGCATGGGGCCTGTCTACAAGATTTACGTAGATATCTCTTTTTTCAGTGATATTTTTTTTTAGAAAAACTTTTTATTCTTCTGTCTACCTCGTATCGTTGTTATTAAATTCAACGTGATTTTATGGATAATTTATATTTTATTGATAAATTTAAATTAATTATTTTAATAACTCGAGACAACTTGTTTTAACTGGTTGAGGTAAATTTAAAAGAGTTTTTTTAAAATAAAATAAATTATCTACATTAACCTAATAATCCCACTATTATAGTTTTTTGAGAGTATACTTAAGGTTATTTTTCAAATTATTTTTTGTTTAGAAAAATATCAAACAGATATTTTTTATTTTTTAAAAAAATATTTTTGATATTATCACATCAAAAATATTACTAAACACCAATTTTTTTAATTTAAAATATTTTGTTTTCAAATCTATTAAAAACCGTTTTTAAAACAAAACGATAAAAAAGGTTATTATGAGACTTTTCCAAAGCAATCTTAAGAATATATCTAATGACTGGCGAGCGTCTTCCATTAATGATGAAAGACTAGCGTGTCGAAGAGCATATCATTTCGGTTTTTTTTTTATTATTATTGCATGCTGGTCAACATGAAACTGTTCTATAGTGTCCTTTTATTTATTTATTTATTGATTGATTGATTGTTGTTGGCAATTGTCATTCAAATTTAATGTAGCGAACGATTATTATTTTCAGAAGCAAAGAGATGGACCACAGCACAGCAGGGCTTGCCTGCCTAAAGTTGAATCGGCGCTGCTGCTCCGGTTATCCTTCCAACTCCATTTCTTTCTTAAACTGAGGTCTCTTTAAAACCGTTGCCCATAACTAATCATCTTGGTCAAGTGGGAGTTGTATTGATGAATTCAAAAGACATGAAATCTATAAATTAAATCAATCAAATAATCTATCCTTGTAGCATAACTCACGGGAGGGATAAATAAAAAAAGGCTAGAATTCCTCGACGTATTACTATGATATGATGGTATGGTTGAAGTTTTTTTGAAAATATTTTTTGTTTAGAAATATATCAAAATAATATTGTTTTTTATTTTTTTTAAATTATTTTAACATTGTCAACTACCTCCTAATCTGGTTTGTTCAATCAAAAGTTATAATCGATTAAGAAAACAATGCCTGCTTATCCTCGAAGCCGGCCTTTTGTCGAGTCATGGAATTATAAAGCAAACGGTCCATCCTAGAACTCGCAGCCCATTCACATACCCAGTCTATTAAGAGTTCCACAGTTCAGGCCCGAATTGTTATTATCCATGAATGTATTGCTGCTTTTATGGGCCGATGTAGGCCCATACATTTCAACAGGATTGTTAATCCTGGGATGGCATTCATCCATTTACAGACGTGAGGACGTGGAAGCATTCTCATTCTTTAAAACTCACATCACCCCGCCGAGTTGATCCTGGGCCTGAACTGTTGTGAATTGAAAGAAGAAAAAAAACTCAGTTGGTCCAAAAAAATGTAGATTGCCCCGGCAGCCTGATTGATGTTAGTTGATGAATTAAAATCTGAGTATTATTTATAATTAAAAGATCACCCTGCTGTTTGCTAAGCATGGTACCATAGTTTGTAGTACCCTCGAGTATATGAAGATCCACTTAATTATATTTAAATGTTGTCATCCCAGATTTAATAGAAACTTGCTCACCACACTCAATAGCTTGAGTGTGCTGAATTTGATCTTGTACAAACATAACATATATTAAACACTTTGATCCTATTTGGCATCGTTTTCAATGGGATGTATGTAATTATGTTCGGAAAGTGTTTTTTGAAAAAAAAATAAAAAAAATATATTTTTATTTTTTATTTTAAATTAAAAAAATATTGTTTTTTTATATCATTTTAATGTACTGATATCAAAAATAATTTTTAAAAAATAAAAAATATTATTTAATATATTTCTGAAAAAAAACACTTTAAAAAACAATTAGAATCACACTAGTGAACATGTAAAAAATCCTGTTTCCCTCGATGGATGTACTCTCTCGAAGGTGACTAATGTCCAGACATTCCTAAAATTTGAAACCATTTATCCCAAATCTTATGTGCTAAGACTTGAGAGTTCAACATCAATCATTTAATTTATTTCACAAGGCTATTAACTTCAGCTTTGTGTGTTTACTTTATTTTATGCTAGCGTGGCACGGTCGTATGAAAAAAACGTGCTTGATAGATGACGGTTCAACGTTCTGGTTTTTGACTTCGTTAGACGTGTTATTAAATATTCAAACTATTATGAAAATAATGCTTCAATTAGCAAAGCCATGCTTGACTGAGAAGTTAGAGGAAAGAGAAAGGAATCTTCTGCTGTCAGATCCAGATTCAATTTAACTGGATAATGAAATTTGATTTGGGTTTAATTTATTTCAAATCAATTCGGTTAATTTAATTTATCTGTTAACTTATCCATTATTTTTATGAACTTTTCACGACATTTAAGTTTAACAAGTTGGAAGTTTCTTGAGACCAGAGAGCAAGGATTTTTTGACGGGTTGGGATACATTGAACCGAGCCAGATTTCGTTAATTTCTTGCCCCGTCTAACGTCGTCATGGACAGCTGCTACTTGAATGTTATTTTTTAAAATATTTTTTATTTATAAAAGTATTAAAATAATATTATTTTATTTTTTAAAATTATTTTTAATATACACTAATTTTTTTAATTTGAAATAAAAAATATAGATAAAAGTTTTTTTAATTTTTTTTAAAAATACTTTTGAAATATAGTGGCAAATTTTCAAATTTTAAATAAAATAAAGATGGGTTAAATTTTGATTTTTATTTGATTTTGATGTGTTTATTAAAAATATTTTTTGGAAAAATATTTTTTATTTTAAAATAATTTATACTTTATTATTTTGATGTGCTGATACTAAAAATATTTTTAAAAATATAAAAATATTTTTTTGGTGTTTTTAGATCATTTTCAAATGTTGATATTAAAAATAATTTTTCAAGAATAAAAAAAAATTATTTTTATACATTTTTAAACAATAAAATTTTTCAAAAACAATCTCAACAACATTACCAAATAGACATTTAATAATTTATTTTAAATTCTCGTGGGATGATAGATTAGAAATTTATTGAATTGAATATATTTAAGAATATATATTTTTAGTTACTATTTAAATCCATCATCTTTATAATTTTATTTATTTATACTCCCTAACTCTTAGATTCAATGATAGAAATTAAGTTAATTAAAATTACTGATATTTTTTATTAACTAATTCTGGTTTTTGAAATGAACGACAGTCAAATTTGGGCTGATGCAAGCGCTTACGTTACTCATTGGATCGCATGGCAATCGGTCACCGTCGCTTATAGGTTTGACTTTCTAGTCATAGAACACCCCTTCTGTCCTGGAGCAATAAACATCTTCTTGCCCCTGGCCTTCCTTCTTATTTGCATATCTGCCATTGTTTTCCCTATACTCACCAAATAAAATATTGAATTTGTTAATAATTATTTTGATAAATAACATAACAAACTCTACCAATAAAAAAAAATCCGAGTTACAAATATATCTTAAATATTTAATTTTAAATATAGTAATTATTATTATTATTATTTCATGTCTTGAGGTATAATTTAACGAAAAATCTCTTGGGGTTAATGGAAATATGATATTTATTTTTTATAATTTCTCCTGACTTGAGTGTTAATAATTTGGGAAGAAAATCCCTTTTCTCCTAAAATTTAAAAGTGCTAAAAAACGAGGGTTGCTTTTGTCTTTTGGCCATTGCAATTTCTAAAATAAGGTGCCCGAAGAGAAGGAAAGGCATGGGAACTGGGAAGGAAGCAAAAAGGCAGGCGCGTGTTTCATAAAAGTCAAAACAATTATCGGGGGAATACCCTCAATCTTGTACCAAACTACTCGATCAACCTGGCTTCCTTTTTTATGTGGTGACTGGTTTACCCTCCATTCTTTGACCAGGAGAAGGGGAAATGTGATAGAAAAATATGAGAGCAAAAACGATTTGATAAAACGTTTTTATGTGCTAAAAAATATTTTTTTTTTTATCTTTTTTTCCCTTCAATTATTTTTATTTTTATGAACCAACACAAAGATTTGAATTTATGTGCTAAGACAATATCCTATAAATACATTTTCGTGGTAAATAAATAAGCCGTTACCTAAAAAAAATTAAAAATTATAATTCAACAATAATAAAATCAGCATAAATTAACTAAAAAAAGAGCTGGCACAACACAATAAACATGAAACAAGATTTATTTTTTATTTGTTATGATTAAATTATACACGATGAAATTCCTTACCTCATAAGTTTTTTTCCCAGTTTCTAATAAGTTCAAATAAAATCATCAACTATATTTTTTTTATGGTTGGAGTATACTTGGACTGTTTGAGAGTGTGGTTAAAATTATTTTTAAAGTATTTTTATTTAAAAATATATTAAAATGATCTAAAACACCATTTTTTTTATTTAAAATAAAAAAAATCATTTTTTTTCAAAAATAATTGTAAAACACAATATCAAAACAGGGTCATAATCATGTTAAAAACAATGTCCTAACCCTATAAGAAAAAAAGTTAAGTATTTTTTACGTCTGATTATATCTCCTATATTAATATTTTTAAAGGAGAGGATTAGCCACATAAATAAATAAATAAAAACTCAACTGAAATCCAACCACCCCACACCTAAAAGCCTCAACAGCCCCTCATCAAACATGCAGTGGTAATTTCGTAAATAAAGTACAAAAAAAGTCCACTTTCATTACTCCTCCACAGCCGCCGCGTATTAAAACCCAAACCTTTCCCAGTAGCTGGCGTTATTCAATTTTCCCCTCGTCAGTGCTTGCGTTTCCTCACCGAACCCCCTTCTCCTCTCTCCTGAGCCTCTCTCTCAGAGCTCAGGGTCTCCCTCTCCCCCCCATTGCCACACCCTAATCCTCCGATTCGAATCTCAATCACGCCCATTTTTGACCTCACAAACTAGCTCAGCCTCTCAATTCGTAATTCACTTCTCCAGCTCACTGATTTTTTCGGTAGAAATGTTGTCTATTACTTGCTAGGTTTACCTGGATCATCAACCCTCTCAGTACCCGTAGTCACTATTTACCCAATCTTTATCTTGTTTCTCGAAATTGCTTGTATGGCGATCAGAGTTACCTTTTCCTTTTCCGGCTACGTTGCCCAAAACCTTGGTATTCGTGTCGGTAACTGTCGGTATCTAAACGAATGTTTTTTCCGGTCAAGGATTTTTGCTTCACCAACCACCACAACACACAATTCTGATGTTGAACCCCCTGGCCCGGGAACGCGAACAGATTTTCGTCGCCAAAATCTGAAGAGGATTTATAGTAATTCGGCGGCGATGTATAGTACGATGGCCTGTGAGATATTCGGAGATAACTGTAAAGGGAGTGCGATCGCGGTTGGACTAGTTTCTCTAATGAAGTCAACGGCTGGGGTTTCTTGTTCTAACATGGGTGCCTGTGGAATTTCACCATTTAAAGCCGTCTCGATCCTTCCTTTTTTGCAAGGATCGAGGTGGCTTCCGTGTAATGAGGCGGTTCTGGGACCGAGGAGTTCTGAGGTGGATAGAGGAGGGACAGTGAAGTCTGTGGAGAAGGTGAGCAAGAGCAGTACTAGTGTGAGCTTTCAGATTAATGGGAAGGAGTTTGAGAGGTCAGGAAGTTGGTTTTCAAGGGTTTATAATATTTGCTCGGAGGATGCGAAGGCTATGTTTACTGCTGCTACTGTTAGTTTGCTGTTCAGGTCCACCTTGGCCGAGCCTAGATCCATTCCTTCAAGTTCTATGTCTCCTACTTTGGACGTGGGCGACCGTATTTTAGCAGAGAAGGTGAGAGCGAACACACACTTTAGCATACTTTCGTAATTATTCTGTGTATTGATGTGAAATTGTGTCTGTTTTAAAGACCCTTTCGAGAGTGATGGCCTTAGATCATATTTGGCTATGCTTTTTGACCTCTGCCGCCATGTTTGAACGATTGATTCATAATTCTGATCCATGGTTAGCTAGTGTGGTGACTAATTTGATGATATTTCGAGGCATGTTTAAATTATAGGAGATGGAATTGATATTGAAACATTGTCTTATGTTGAGTTGAAATGAAATCTGTAATGCTCAAAAATCAAGCGAAAACTCTTGTGTTGGCGTTGAATGTTGATGCATTTATTTGTTTTCATATATGCTTTTGAAGTAGGATATAATATTTGTTCATATATGAGAATTCTGGTGAAAATCTGATACTTGTTAAGCTAGATGAACATTCTTTCTTTCTTTCTCTCTCTCTCTCTCTCTCTCTCTCATGATATTGATATTGTTTTTTCTCCTTATTTTTTTGTCACAGGTTTCATACGTTTTCAGAAAGCCTGAAGTCTCAGATATAGTCATCTTTAAAGCTCCTCCAATCTTGCAGGTATAAATTAGATTTAGTTTTTGATGAATTTGTTTAAGATTTTGTTATTTCCTATTAAATCATAGATCGCTAACTTTGTGTTTTATATGTAATTTGCAGGAGATTGGTTTTAGTTCAGGCGATGTATTCATAAAGCGAATTGTGGCAAAGGCTGGTGACTATGTTGAAGTAAGCCTCTATATGAATATATAATTGATCCTATTAAGAATGGAGGTGTTCATTCTTTGTCTTCTTTCTTCCCTTTCCTTCCCATGTCATTAGAGGCTGACAAGTTTCAGCCAAAAACATAAAGCATCATCTCTGCTGCTGACTTCTTGTGTTACGTGTGGAATATTTATAGGTTCGAGAGGGCAAATTATATGTGAATGGTGTTGTTCAAGATGAAGAATTCATCAAGGAGCCACTTGCTTATGAGATGGAATCAGTGGTAATGAATTTTGTAGATTTCTACTTGTATTTGGCACATTTATACTGAGTTCATCTATTATATTTGTTTCACTTGGCCATGCTCCCATATTGGCTAACAGAATTACTTTGGTTTCTTTTGCAGCTTGTCCCTGAAGGTTATGTCTTTGTGATGGGGGACAATCGTAATAATAGTTTTGACTCTCACAACTGGTAAGTTGAGAATCTAAATCTTTCTAATGCTGATTTGGTTTGAGAACATGTTGTAATAGGTTGGAAAGAAAAAAAATTCTCCATTGGGTGTGGACAATTTGATGGTGTTCTTCTCAAATATCACAAACATGCTTTTGGCAATGTTTATATCATCTGAGTAACGCAAAGGAATATAAATGTAAATCAACACAGTTTCTATTAATGTTTATTCTGTAAATGCAAACTCTTAA
The DNA here is from genome assembly GCA_029228465.1 of Salix viminalis. Classification (NCBI taxonomy): domain Eukaryota; kingdom Viridiplantae; phylum Streptophyta; class Magnoliopsida; order Malpighiales; family Salicaceae; genus Salix; species Salix viminalis. The sequence goes on from CM055439.1 coordinate 9,893,629, forward strand.
CGTTGGTGTTATAACCTCTTTTCAGGGGCCCGCTTCCTATCAAGAACATTGTTGGTAGGTCAGTACTCCGCTATTGGCCTCCCTCCAAAGTATCTGACACCATATATGAACCACATGCGGCAAATAAAGCAATCTCTTGACGCAGTGCTCTCCGCAAGGATCTTTGATACCTAATATTTTTGGCTCCAGATTGAGCAAATTGTGATTACCTCACTGCTATCATCTTGGTTCTGCTTATCTTGACTGTATCAGATGGATCATCTCATCCGTCTGTTTGTTTCTTTGTTGATGGCCTAACTGGCTGATGACGCATTCTTTCTTGTAAATCATATTTCCAAAACAAAAGACAAGTGGGAGAAGTAATAGACATGTTCATTGCTTTGTATCTTTATTTATTGTTCGTGTCCTGGGGAAGCCAGCAATGGACCAAGCGACCTGCATGGATTTCTGCAACTATTGCCGCCGCTCCCATTTCAGTGCATGTATTGTCTTTTTATGCCCGAGGTTGATGAATTATGGAAAGCTCCTGGAATCGGTTTCCTTCGGTGCCAAGGTTCTCAATGCGGGGTTCCTCTTGAAGATGCGGGTGGTTGTCGGGGAGGGGAGCAGCATTTTGGTCATTTGGAGGCCTTGCAATCCAGCCTTGCATCGGAGAACTTCCTGTATTTGATCATCCAGATTGCTGGTCAATAAACAGAGCTTCATTATATTTCAGATCGCTTCAAATCCTTTTCTTCTGTTGCTTGAACTCATGAATAATTCTTGCCTATAAACAAGGCTGATTCAGACTGAAAAATCTGCTGCGGTTTTACTTCCATCTTTTCCTTCGGCATGTTTCAATTATCTTGCATTGCAGCCTGGCTTTGTGGTGTTGAAAATCATACCCTGAATCTCTTTTGTTTGATGGCAAATCGATTGTCACTTGTTCAAGCTTGTTAGCGTGGGTTGGTGTCGGTTGTTTCCTGGATGCATTTGATGAAGCCTTGTAAATCTACGGTGGAGTTGATGTTCTCTCGTCCCCTCGAATCTGCTCCACGATGCAGGGAGAGACTGGTGCTGAGCCAATGGTCGTGTTTTGCAACTACTGAGTTCTCGCTCCGCTGCAGTTAGTTTCTACTTCCAAACCACAATCACTGTTGTTAGGTTTTTCTTACTAGTGTTGTATTTTTTTTTAAAAAAAAATATATTTTACATAAGTATGATAGCAGAAAAATAATGACAACACCAATGAGAAGTGTAATCGGAAAAAAAAAATATTTATTTTTTATTTGAAATTATTTTATATATATTTTTAGATAATTTTGATGTTTTGAAATCAAAAACAATTTTTTAAAAATATAAAAAAATATTGTTTAATATATTTTTAAATATTTGAATGGTATACTGAATAATTATTGCTAGTAAAATTTTATGAGTCAATAATATTTAAAAAAAATTAAAACTTAATTATTAAATAATTTTTATTGATCTTTTTATAAAATATTTAAATAAATAGATAAAAAGATGAGGAAAACATTCCCTTGTATGCCTCATCCATTATTGAAAGCGCTTGGAGTTCATAATAAAAACAAACACATATAAAAAGAAAAAAAATATATATTACGCTAGTCTATAAATATTATTTAAGACAAAAAATTTATTGTTAAAATAAAGTTCATCTACATAGTTTATAAAAAATATAAATCAATCATGGTTATATCTTAGAATATTAAGCACACGTGAAACAATTTTAATAACACCTTTATTTTAAATTGCTAAATAAGAAAAATGAAAAAAATAATTGAGGATGAATATTAATTAAAACATAAAAAGTATTAAAAATTAAATTAAAAAACATTAATTAGAATAGAATACAAAATAAAATAATGTTGAATGAAAAGAAACATTATCTAAAAATAAACACTTTTTTTATTTTAAAAATACAATTCATAGATACTAAATATAAAAAAATTATAGATCAATTCAAATAATATCTTCAAAAATTAAATATATGCAACACATTTTTTATAAAATACATTTATTTTAAAATGGATAAATAAAAACAAATCACAAAGAAGAGATACTAATTGAAACATAAATTATAAAACAAAAACACTAAAAAAGATATCATTAATAATAATAAAAAAAGATGAGAGAAAACCAAAAACCAAAATGAGATAGAAAAAAAGGATGATGACCAACGTTAATGTTTGAAAGTCTAACCCAAATTATTAGACCAAAAGAACCATGCATAAAAAAAAGTGCAGTCCAATCCTTGATAGATTATAGTATTTAATATAAAAAATATGAAAAAAAATAAGAGTGGAAAAAAAAACTACGAGGGCAACCATAAAATTTTAATTGGAGAGTTAAGTTAAAAAATAAAAATAGCTTTGAGAAAAGGAAAAAAAAAAAGAACAAGGACTAAATAAAAAAACAACACATCATATTTTTTCATTGAAGAATAAAATTGAGAACCAGTAAATTAAATATGAAAATTTTAAAAAATATATCCATAAATCACAATAGCATAAAATAAAGTTTTTAAATTTGAAAAGAAACCATAAAGTAAGGTTTAAAATGCAAATCCAAATCCACAAATAATGTTCATGACTAGCAAAAATACTTTTAAGTTTTAACAAAACAAATACAGGTTTTTATGTATCGATTATTTTTTATCAATAAACATTATTTTTGAAGAAAGAAAAATACAAATACAAATCCACAAATAATTTTCATGATTAACGAAAACATTTATAAGAAACAAAAATACAGTTTTTTATGTACCGATTATTTTTTATTAAAAAATATATTTTTCAAGAAAAAAAAAAAAGCAAATCCGCTGAAATTCGGGGTACAATCGTCATTTTAATCTCCACACCCTCTTTTTATCCGGAAGAACACCTGCAATGCAAGAAAACAGAGAGATATAAATCTGTGAGATCCACATTGTCCTGGTCTCACACGTGTGTGAGTCCATCAACGTTGCAGAAGAAAAAAGAAAAAATCGATGAGTGGCCTTCGTCGTCGTCGTTTCCCCTCCACCCTCCTCCCTCTACTCATCTTCCAAATTCTGCCATTAACTGTATCATTTACTCCTAATCACCTTAATGATAATAACACTCAATTCCTCAAGGTATCATGTTTCTCAACAGCACTCTTTTCTATGCGTGTCTGTATATATATAAATCTTATTCTCATGGATTTTGTTTAATTTGTCAATGATTTTACAGGACGTTTTGAAGGAGATATCGGTGAAGCAAGATTGGGATTTGGAGGGAATTGAGATTTCGAAGCTGGAAGTGAATAAAGTTAGGATTTTTAGTTCTCAAAGATATGAGTTTAAGATCCGAGTTGGTAAAAGTCACATACTACTTAAATTCCCAGATGAAGTAGATTCTCGGAAGAAGTTGAGCAAGCCAAAATCAAGTATTGATTTTGGAGATTTGATCAAGGAATTCGGTTCCGTGGCTGTACTTGACACTCTGAAACTCCAAGGCCCTTTTGATTTGTGGGTTAGTGGCCATGACAATCTCTCTTTGCTATTACCGGTAACTAGCTCTGCTCACTGTTTTAAATGTTTCTGTTTCTTTCATTCTTTCTTTCTTTCTTTCAACTGGGTTTTGTTTAGTGTTGGTATTGGTTCTGTTAATGCTAGATGAATGCTTCACATGCTGGTCTGAAACGAATAGTAGTGGGCGAAGGAATCTCTGTGGAAGTGAAAGGAGCTAAAGAGGTTTCTCTTTTTCAAGATTTTGATCTTAGTTTGGCTGTGAATGGAAGTGAGAATAGTAATGATAAGGGGGGAAATGGTTTCTACCCTTTTGGGTATTTGATTTGCACGCCATTATTACCTATAAGAATTATTGGATCTGCATCACTTGTTGCCAGCAAGAATTGGGACCCCGATGCTGAAATTGAAACAAGATTGTTATCAAAGAAGACTATCGAGTTGATATCTGATAAGTGTTACAATAGGAATGCGTACAAGAATCGGGCTAGCACCATTCACTTTTTAAGTCCGAGTATTGCCAGGCTGGATAAAGTTTTGAGAAGTGTTCTTGGTGACAGAATTACTCGAAATGGGTTGTCGAGCTTTCTTAGAGCAACTGCTAAAGCATCAACACTGATTCGTTTTCAGTTAGAACTGGAGAAGAGTTTTGGGAGCAACGAGACTGTTCAAGAAGTGTTGCCAGAGTGGAGAACGAGGCCTACTGTTGAACGGGTTTGGTTTGAGGTAATGGCAAGAGTTGAGGGTGAGAAGCTAAAACCTGTAATTGTTAAGAAGGTCAGACCTTTTATTGCTGTTGATTCTGCTTCCTGGAGTGATTTAATGTTTAATATTTCCTTCACAGATTTCCCATCTGTTCTTGTTCCTCCTGAGGCTCTAACACTGGATGTGAAATGGTAGGACAGAACTTTTGTAAATAATGTAATTTTAAAATGTTTACATAACAAAGCAACGACCTGATATTTGTGCTTTGCCACTTACTGAACAGTTTCCATTGATAAATGAGCTTCAATTGATGATATAAATAGGATCATAAACGTTCAGTTTTTGCGCAAACTGCTTCATTTTGCAGTCATGGCTTTGAATTAGTACAGTGTTGCCGTCATTTTGCTTTGGCTTTGTGATTGTGGCTTAGGAGTATGCCCCCCTTGCCTGTACTGTTTGTATACCTTGGAAAGTTATGTCTCACGATGATTACTCAATGCTTTGTTTGAGAATTTTGTTGTTTTGTGTAGAAGAGTAATCTTTAATTTCTTATAAGAAATAATAATTGCTGGGATGCTACCCTTGTTCCTATAGAGTTGCATTCATTTGACTGAATTTCAGCATTGTCCCCCCTCCGAGAACACAGCATCATCTTGACCGTTAAATCATTCTGGATCAAAGCTTTTAAGCTTTTAACAGATCTCCTGTCATTATGCTGTATAAAAAGGAAGGAAAGCAATTTTGGCCAGCTGAAGGAGTTGATCAGCAGGCAAACTGAATGCCGTTGATCTCCCAAGTTCATAAACAATGAAGTTAAAACTTGGCATGGTTTTTGACCGACTAACACAAAGGCGGATCAGCACTGAGGGGTTCTGACTTCTGGCTTCCGAGTTAATAGTTGACCACCTATTAACAACTTTTCGTGGTGGTGCAGTGCTACTATCTTCAGTTCTTAGTATTGGCATGCCACTAAATTTATTCAATGTCGCCATTCCTTTTTCGCATTCTTTTGAAAATTTGTTGGTGCTAACAAATATCCAAACGGGGCCTTAAAATACTGGAACCCTCCCTCTGCTTAGCCAAGAAATAAATAAAAAAACAATATTATGAAAAAAAATAAAAATCTCGGCTGTTCGGAAATAGACTAATACTTTATTTTTAAGGAAAAAAATGAAATTTTTGTTCCAATACAGTAACCTTCATCTCATAAACTAATATTATTATATTTTAAAATAATTATTAGGTTCAAATTAAATATGTTTGAAATATGAGGCACACCTTGATAAAAACATTATTTTTATCTTTTTATCAGCAAAACACACAGGAACCATGAACAGGATAAAAGATTAATTAGGTAATTGTTTGACATCGTATTTCAAAAATATTTTAAAAAGAAATATATATATTTTTTAATTTTAAATTATTTTTTTGTGTTTTTAGATAATTTTCATGTGTTGATATTATTTAAAAAAAACAATTATTTTAATATATATTTATAAATAAAAAAACACATAAACTTAATTACACACCAAACAGTACGAGATGCACAACAAAAGACAACAATAGAAAGAAATCATCATTCCTCAGACCCATATGACTAATGCTTATTTTCTTTCAACGTTTTTTTGAATTAAAGGAGTATTTCTATATTTCTACCACTTGATCTTTTCCCTTGTCATCGTCTTCACCACCGCTTTCTGTTTGCTTCATTGCCCCCTTGTTCTTGTATCTATACCAAGATGCACACGTCAAGTAAACTCCAAAATTCAATGCGCTGATGCCTGCTAATAGCCAGTAAAAGTAGTTCAGCTTGTCTCTATTCAAATTGTTGCTAGCCAGCCATCCACCAGTAACTTTGTTCACCGACTGCACCACCACAGAGCTCAAGAAGTAGCCAAATGCCACTGAGCACCATGAGATAGCCGTGCCCAGCGATTTCATTCCGGCCGAGCTCTCTGCATAGAGGAATTCCAGGAGTCCAACCAGTGTGAACATATCAGCTGCTCCAAAGATGGCAAATTGGAAACCAAGCCATAAGAAACTCATCGGCAAGGGATCAGTAGAGTCAACCATTTTGTGTTCAACAGCCACCGATTTGCGCCGTGTTTCCACAACTCCAGAAACTGCCATGGAGATGGCGGAGAGCACTAGCCCGACTCCAATGCGCTGGAGGTGTCGGATTCCAGTCGGAATCCCTGTGATCTTCCGAGCAAGTGGTACAAAAAAGCGTTCGTATATTGGGATCGTGACAAAAATGAAGAGGAGGGGGATTACTGGCAGTGAGGGGGCAGGGACATTGAAGCCAAAGACGCGTGTGTCCATGGTGGTGCTTTGTTGGACCGAAAAAGTCTGGAGCTGAGCTAAGCACGTGTTCAAGAAAACTGTGCTGAGTATAATTGGAAGCATCCGAAGCAGGATCTTTGTTTCTTCAACTTGTGTCACTGTGCATAGCCTCCAAGGTCCAGGGTTGATTGCTGCTGATGCATGCGTGGTAGTGTTTGCGATTGCTGCCCGATCCAAGAACCTGTAATTTGGCAGAAATGTCTGTGCTTTAGTATCCCGTTATGGCTATGATTTGTTGCAACAAAGCTGACCATATTGCTTGTGTGGGTCTTAGCCTAGTCGGGGAAGAGACTTGTTCCCCTTCCTCTGCACCCGGGTTCAAGTTCCATTGTGCACGTCTGTTATTTCTGTGGTGTCTTATTTATCCATTGGACTTGCAGGATATTTAGTGAGTCCGGAGACTTGTATAAACTAGCCCGGACACTCCGGTTATATAAAAAAAATGACCGTATTATATTTTTATACCTGAATTGGCCAGTCCTTGGAAGAATTTCTTGTTTCACCCCCGCTTCTTTGTCATGAATTTCATGTAACTCTTCAGCCCTCTCTGGAATCGGAAGGTCTCGGTTCCGGATTGCAGCCACAAATACCTGCATTTACGAACAAATTAAATAAAAGAATTTGTGCAATACAAGCTTTTCTACGAAGTTATTACCTGTGCAACGCGGGAGAGGGGGCTTCCCTTGGGCACATTGTTCCGATAAAAGGACTTGCCCATGCTTACAGAGATAATTGCAAAAAAGACTGCTACAGCGCACACACCAAACCCCAAATCCCAGCCATGATTAGCACTTATCCATACAATAATGGTGACTCCTACTATACCTCCAATGGTGAGGCTAAGCAAGAACCAGTTGAAAAAACTAGACAATTGAGCTGCCTCCGCGGGGTCATTCTCGTCGAACTGGTCAGCTCCTAGAGATGGCAAAGCTGCTTTGATGCCACTGGTACCGAGTGCAACAAGGTACAGGCCGGTGAAAAGTATCGCAGATTGGCCACCATCTGCAGCCTCACATTGATCAGATGAAACGCCTTTGCAAGGAACTGGTCTCAGTTGGTGGAAGTGTGCTTGAACCGTTAGGAGGGCATATCCCTGGAAACACACAGCAATTTTATCATAAACACTGCCATTTTTTCAATCTTCAACGAAATACCACAATAAATCTTAATGAAACAAAAATTATTTGATTTATGAGTATAGAGTAAGGATAAACTTCATGAAACAAAAATTATTAAGTTGTTATAATTATAGAATTTTTATTGTAACAAAACATTGTTTCTAAAATATACTGGACATTTACTAGAACTACAGAGACTAATATATATTACGATATTTCTTTTATGAAAGAAAATAGTTGTTCTCATAAATTGATGTATAAGAAATATTTAGAGCTAATATTTAGGTGCTTGTTATAAAACATATACATTGAATTGACCCATATGAAAATTTCATATGGAGTAATCACTTATATAGAAAACATTGTGTTTTGATCCTGTTACATGTTATCTTAATTGAGGTAACGAAAGTGTAAGCATTGATTATAATATAAATTATATAAAAGTACTTGAGTGATTAAAAAAAATAAAATTATCACCCTAGGTGAATTAGGAAAAATATGTCATTTGTTTTCAAATAGTATTGATTGAAAAATCTTTCATCAAGGTAGAATGAAATTTGAAAATAGTTTCAAATCTTATTCAAATGATAAATGACTATAATGTAGAGAACAAATATGATTTAACATGACATATTTACTTTAAACTTTAATGTTAAATCATAATATTATTGATGAAATGATATTAACTACACTGAGAAATCGATCACTGAAATGTTAAGTTAAACTACTAATAATTTTTCTAATATTTAGAGATCATGATATGTTGCTAGATGATGCTTTTGATTTTCAATATAAATTAATCAGTTATTGAGTTGATGCTAAATTAAATTGTTTAATTCTAGTTAATTAGAATTACAATTTATATTTGGCTTAATTTATTAGGAACTTAATGAGTTACACACATTAAGAATCATTAGTCAAAAATTAAGCTAGGGTGATTTAATTAAGCATAACTTGATTAAAATATATTTTGAGGACTAAATATATAATTAATACAAGTATTATGTATCTAGACTTAAAAAAATCAAGTAAAGACTTGATTTCTAAAATTATCCTAAATTAATATATAAATAATATTTAGGAGAAAGTTCATACTTTGTCAATTTATAAGGCTTTTTAGATTTTTCTATTAAACAATAAATTATATCTTTTATTTTTTTTAAAAAAGGTGATTGTCTGTTAGATAAAAAAACCAAATAAATCATATAATAGAGAGTTAATATTCTAAACATAACAATTTCTCTCTTCTAAATAGAAATTTAAGAGATTTTTCTTACGGGTAATTCATGTAGATTAACATTGGAGACCAAATAATAGAATGACTTATGGTTTGCAACAACTAAATCTTTAAAAAATTATTTTAAGTCAAAAGAGATCATGTTTTCATGGAATAATGTATATATAAAATACAAGTAGTTGAAAACAACAAAAATAAATCGTCCAATCTTTGACGCTGCACATGGCAAGTTGAGGTAATTATATTGATTTTTGACCTACATTTTATGAAGTCGTGATCATAAATCATAACATATATTATTGGGAGAAAAAAAACAACGTTTAATATTATATATAATCGGTGATGTTTCTGCTCATTGTCGTGACTATAGTAATTACTACGTTAAACCCGACTCGTCTCGACATGGTGGATTGATTCAATCAATGCAGAGCTGAAATTTGATTCAAGCAGGATTTTTGTGGAAAAATATATATATTAATCTATTAAACCTAGTTATTTTGAACAGGAAAGAAACAAAAAACCTAAACCATAATTTCATCTATAAAAATTAACTTATTCATTTAGTAACACAAATATTTTACACACCAGTTTTTAAATTGACTATAACAGTTATAAACGAGATAACATATACATATTTATATCATTTTACGTCAAATGGCATGGCCTGTTGTCTGCATCATATGCTATCGAGTTTGAAAATCGTGGCATGCATACCTTTTATCCCCCAATAAAATAGGCCGAATAATTCATGATTCTTAATTGGAAGCTTGGCACTGCATAATTCTCTAATGATAGCATAATTAATTAGAAATGTATGGCCATGATTATATAGGAGATCAATCGGTAAACATACCAAGAACTCCACGCAACCGAACACGACACAAGTCTTGAATCTTGTCCAATAGGTATCACATATGAACCCTCCGAATAGCGCCAATAAGAAAGAAGTGCCAACGAAGTTGGTAAGTGTAGTGGCAGATTTGGTCAGGCTGAAGTTCATGTACCCAGAGAAATAAGTCACCAGGCTCACAACCACACAGACGAACGCCATGTTCTCTAGCCCCTCCATAGCTGCGCAAATTTACCAGAACTAACACCATTTACTCATAATCTGGCAAGCAAATCCACTTTAATCTCACGTACGTATGCATTAATCTTACCGTATACAAAGAACGAAGCTCTGTGTCTGCTCAGCTTTCTTTCCGGACTGGGTTCGATTTTAGCATCTCTGGAGATTTCCTGATGAGGTGATAAAGAAAAAAAACCCTTTATAGATAAGTTTCCAAATTAAGAGAGTACAATATGCAGTAGTACTAGAATGTAATGGAAATTAAGGAAGCAAACAGCAAAATAAACTAGAGTACTAGCCATTAGAACGTAAGACGATCATTTGGCTCTAGCTAGGATCATCGAGAAAGTTTGTATATCAGAACTGGAAATAATTCAGCTGACTTTACCATTTTGTTGAGTCCCTTTTGTGGGGAGGAAATGCTGCTTGTGAAGAGATGGTGTGATCTAAAACCAAACACTTGCATGTATAAATACAGAGAGAGAGAGAGAGAGAGAGAGAGGATGAAAGATATAATACTGGGTAGCAACAAGAACGAAAGGAATCAAAAGGCATACAGTGGTTTGAGCAACTCTTCCTATACTTTGACTAATCTCTGCTGACAGCTTGTATTGTTTAATGCCTCTCCCGAATTTGTTGGTATGTTCCTATTCGTGAGGGAGTTTGAGTGTCTTATAGCTACTTTTATATTTTGTAGTGATTAATTTTATAATTCTTTTTAATATCAGTACTGAAAACAAAACAAAAATCAATTTTTTTAATTTCAAAAACTCTTTACGAACAAAAACAAACAGGCTGTTAAAGCTAGAGTTGATAATTTAACGAGTTGAGTGCGACATCCAAAACTTAAAGCTTAAACAGCGAAGATGTATAGATTTTCGCGTATACGAGCTTATATAAAAGGATGAACATCATCTGCATGTACTCTAAAGTCTAAACATGTGTTTTCTCGTCTTTTAATGTATCATTAAAAACTAAAAAGAAGAAGAAGAATATCGGCTGCAGGAACATTATGAGTTAGTTAGGAGGGGGGGAATGGAATTATGGCTCTATTTTAAGCAGTTAGCTTGAAAAGAGCCGCCTAACATGTTGAAATATGCAGTACTGAAATAGTAATAAAACGCTACTGAAGCTCTTGATATATGTGTTTGTGTATATATATATATATATCATGGCCCCATACGTTTATTAAATATTCAAGCTAAGGATGCTATTCTGTATATTGTAATGCTATTATTATAGCTGCTGACATCAATAAATGAGACCCCGCAACGACCAACATCCGTATATGTATAAAAACTGCTCTATACTGTAAGTGGAGTCTTGATCTAGTGGTTGAAGGAATTTGTTTCATTTTTCTGTATCAGGGTTCAAGTCCTACTATGCACGCCTGTCACCCCTGCGGTTCCTTACATACTCACTGGGTTTGTAGGATATTCAATGAGTCCGAGAATTAGTTGTGGTGCATGTAAGCTGACCCGGACACCCCGATTAAAAAAAAAAAACTCTATACTGATAAAATTGTACTCGCATCACAGTTTAGCAGTACCAGAATAGAATATAGTGTCCGATTCGGAGTTTTTCAAATAATCAATTAAAAAGCTGTATTTAAAAATTATATAAATGCCAATTAGTTTTCCTTTTCTTTTTACAATATGCTGCGACACAGAGTTTATCTTTGAATGATAGTAATCGATGCAGTCCATTAAGGATTACAGCTTTCCTCCAACGCCTTTGGAGAGATCCAAATGAACTGCAATTGTTGTTTTTGCATCGTTCAAACCAGATGTCCAATGGTAGAGAGGCCACTGAGATTTATAAAGCTTTTGGTTATTAATTAAAAAGAAAAATAAAACTTGAAAAAAAAAAAAAGGATTCGATACATTCTGGGCTCCGGCCGAAAGAAAGAGAGATCGAGGCTCATATGTAGAAAAGACTTGTGAGTAAAAATAATGAAAACCCAAGCCAACTGATCATAGTAAAACCACTCTTATTTGACAGCAGAGCATCTTCATATAAGTTAACTATATTCTGGTCAACTCAACATTGTTTCTGAATTTGAATGAGACAGAGACTCGAGAATTTAATATGTTTCGTGTAGAGTTGTGGGGGGGCATTAGGAAGAAACGTAACGTTTCCATGAAAATGAAGTTTTGGCACTTTGATTCTTCTTCTCTGTTCCAATCCTTCAACTGTAGTAGAGATCATGTGATGTACAAGGTTTCAATACATACGTACGTACATACATATGAGTATGTTCTATTCGGAGAGTTGGTAAGATTAGACAACCTAGTTTCTTGGACGAGTTCATTCGATAAACGCAAATAAAATAAATTGATTTTAGATAGATTTTGTTTCTACAACTTGCTCCGGCACAGCAGGGCGAAGACAGAATCAAACTGATTCTGGGGTAGACGGAGACTTTATGTCTGTTTCTGATGGAAATGAGGTTATTAAAGTGTTTTTTATTTTAAAATATATCAAAATAATATATTTTTTTATTTTTAACATAAACATATTAAAATAATAAAAAACAAATTAAATGACAATGAAACCGTAAGGTTATAAAAACCATTCAGCTAGAGTGTCATCAAGTTCAAAGCCGCCATAGAGTGGAGTGAGCTGTAGAGCTGCTTAATTATGATTATAAACCTTTTCTAGATAATAAACTTTGAATACAGCACTTTTATTAAAAAAAAATATTAATAAAAATGTCAAGCTACTATAATTTTATTTTTATCCATGTTTTAAAAAATATAATTTAACCCGCGCAACGTAGCATGTGAATGATCTAACTAAGCTTTCAATTCAGAATTAACTAATCACCAGCATAAGAAATACACAAGAAAACCTAACAAATTTTAAAAATGTGATGCATCTTAAGTCCATAATCATCAGTCAAAAGTGTCAAAGATAATAGATTCTATAATCTTCAAATTGGATTATTCGCATAGGGCTCACCGTAGACTCCAACACAAGAAGAAGGCCTGGAAATCTAGTGGGCTATCTGCGCAATGCTAAATGGGCCGAATCATAAAGGACACATTGCTCGGCCTCATCGCCGCATCGTCCAAGGCCTCCACACTCGATCAGCTACTCTCCTTCCTCCATCCACGTGTACCGTTCAGCTCAGCTCCTTCTCCTCTGAGTTATCGGCAGCGGTTTTCATGACGTGACAAATAGCTCATTTCAAAGGAGCTAGGGTTGAGGATCTTGATCCATATTCCTCCCAGATGTTGACGATGGGCTACCAACTTTGGTGGTGAAACTGGGTTCTGAATCATTAAAAAGTGGTTGGAGATGATTTTTAAAATTATTTTTTTTATTTTTTTCAAAAATTATTTTTAATATTAGTATATAAAAATAATCTAAAATTATATAAAAAAAAAGAATTTTGCAAATTTTTATTTTTTTTATAACGGTAATTTAATTTAAGATGTCTTCCCGTGCTGAAAAATCTGACACATTCTGTAATTATTATTAGAAAGTATATGGATGAGCATGTTTATTTTGTAAGAATTTTGATAACAGAATAATTACTAAAAAAAATAAAATTTTATCCAAATCCAAAAAAAATAATAAGATAACTAGCAATGTTAATTGTTAACGCAGCCTCGTCAATTCGTAGATATATATCACGATTCATGATGGTGAAGAAAACTGGACGCGAAAGGGATTTCGCTTGATCGTCATTGGTTCGTAGCCAACTAGCCATTAGGGATTAAGCTACACCGAACGAGCCTCCATGGTTGCCGACAAAAATCGAACGGGCCTCAAAATAATGACCAGTAGGAGACAAAAGTTGTCGAGGATTCACCAAGAAAACCCTCGGCGTTGTTAAAACGCAACCTCCACGCGTTTTGTTTAGCATTACGGTGGGTTGTATTTTTTTTTACTGTGGTTTTATATTTATTAATTTAATATTTTTATATATTTTTATAAACACATATTTCATTGCACTACTAAATATAAATAATTCTTTTGAGTCTCTATTTTAACTCTAATTGCATGGATTGTTTGGATATAGAAAGTATATATGTTGAGTCCATATCAAATTATGGTAAGAATTTAGATTTTTAAAAAATATAATTTTTTATTTTTCCTAAACATAAAATCTAGATTAACAAGATGGAATCATGGTTTCACAAGTAGTTTAATAATTATAAATAAATGAGTTATTAAAAAAATGTTGTTGGTAAATGAAGGCACGTCTCCTGGCCTTTATAAAGAGTATTAACTTTTTAAAATAAATAAATAAATTATTTTTTATTTGGATTTAAATTATTTTTTATTTTTATATAGGTTTTGATAAACTGATATTTAAAAAATCAAAAAGAATATTATTGTAATATACTTTTAAATAAAACATATTTTTTAAAAAGAAAACAGAAAATCCACCACCGTCATTGGATTTGTAATTTGTTTGACTTTTAGAACAGCTGTCAGTTAATAGCTTTCTTCTTCATTGAACTGGAGATGAAAAATCAAAAGAACTGTATTTTTTTCACTCTACAACGCTCAATTCCACGCACATGTAACACAGCCAAACCCAATGGATCTCCGTGAATCGATCGGGAACCAAACCGACGTAGCATTGACCCTCTCCAAGCAAATTCTCTTAACCGAATCCAACAACTCCAACTTGGTGTTCTCGCCGCTGTCAATACAGGTGTTGCTCAGTCTCATCGCCTCCGGGTCCAAGGGCCCCACTCTTGATCAGTTGCTCTCCTTCCTCAAGTCTAAGTCCAGCGATCACCTCCGCTCCTTCTCCTCTGATTTATTGGCTGTTGTTTTCACCGACGGGAGCGCAAGTGGTGGGCCACGATTGAAGTTCGCCAATGGCGTTTGGGTGGATAACTCACTGTCTCTTAAGCCTTCTTTCAAACAGGTTGTGGACAATACCTATAGGGCCGCGACTAATCAAGTTGATTTCCAAACCAAGGTACACGATTAATTTCAAATAACTCGTTTTTCTTAGCTTTACAGATTACAATAATTTTTTTGTTAGGAACTTGAGAGGATAAATTGGTTCTTTTCATGTAGTCTAAGTGGTTGTAATTTATCAGTAGGAGTAAGCCATAAGTATTGGTGTTTTTCAAAATTCCTGGACTGACTCCTTAGGAAGGTCTAATGATGCTGTACTCTGTTTCGTACTGGTTATTGATGTTCTAAGAGCATCTCCAGTGGGGAGTGCTATTTTGGAGTGCCAAATCTCTAAAATGGCACTTTGAATAGTGTAAAAATGGCATTTTTGTTGATGTGTGCTCCAGTGGTAAAAGCCATTTTGGAGAGCCATTTAATTTTTTATTATTTTAAATATAGTATAATTATTTTGTATGTAGTTTAATTATGCAATTAATTATACAATTAATAAGAGTAAGTTATATAATTAAATAAATACTTTTAAAAAACCCTCCAACATTGATTATATAATTAATAGGAGTAAGTTATATAATTATTAATTTTATATATAAATTTTTACTCTCTTGTTAAGGTATTTGTAAATAAAAATAAATATTTTTGATATAATTATATTATTTTCTAATATATATATTACATTTTATATATATATATATATATATATATATATATATTATAATATATAAAAAAGGTGGCCCCAAGGTGGGGCCACCTTTTATAGCAGCATGTCCCGAGCTGCTATCTATAGCAGCTCGGGAAGGGGGAGGTATTTTTACCTCCCCTTTTAGCACTCCCGCTGGAGCATGAATAGTAACACAAAAATGCTAAAAAAATTAATATTTTAATTTTGGCACTCCATTTGCCATCTCGGCTGGAGATGCCCTAAGTAGAAGCTAATAGCCTTATTGTTGATGTTTGTGGTGGTGGTGAAGGCTGTGGAAGTGACCAATGAAGTTAACACATGGGCTGAAAAGGAGACCACTGGCCTCATCAAAGAGGTTCTGCCTTCTGGGTCAGTTGATAGAACGACAAGGCTTATTTTAACAAATGCACTCTATTTCAAAGGAGCTTGGAATGAGAAGTTTGATGCATCGACCACAAAAGATGACGACTTCTACCTGTTGAACGGGGGTTCGGTTCGTGTGCCGTTTATGACGAGCAAGAAGAAGCAATTTGTATGTGACTTTGATGGCTTTAAAGTCTTAGCTCTTCCTTATAAACAAGGTGAAGATAAACGCAAATTCTCAATGTACTTCTTCCTCCCAGATGCTAAAGATGGGCTGCAAGCTTTGGTTGAGAAAGTGGCTTCTGAATCTGGATTCTTAGATCGCCACCTTCCACAAAAACAAGTAAAAGTGGATGACTTAAGGATTCCAAGGTTCAAGATTTCCTTTGGGTTTGAAGCTTCCAAAGCTCTAAAGGGACTAGGATTGGTGTCACCTTTCTCTAATGAAGCAGACTTGACCGAGATGGTAGACACTTCTGCAGGGCAGGGCCTGTGTGTTTCAAGCATATTCCATAAATCATTTATTGAAGTGAATGAAGAAGGCACAGAAGCTGCAGCTGCTTCTGCTGGTGTTGTAGCTTTGAGAGGTCTTTCCTTTCCCACAAAGATAGACTTTGTTGCTGACCATCCATTCCTTTTCCTCATCCGAGAAGACATGACTGGAGTGGTGATGTTCGTAGGCCACGTCCTCGACCCCTCACAGGCCAATTAATCTTCCATACTGGAGAACTGATGTGTACGTGGATCAAACCTAACAAATATAACTGTAAGTTACTTCTGTCTGGTTTTTGTAATGTGTTTGGCCTGTCCAGTGGTGGTTTTGATGCTGGATTGTGTCAACTGTATTTTGCTTTGAATGAGGTTTTTTTCCTCAATAATAGATTGTATGGATATGGCAGATTACTATGTTATGTTTGGATTCATCTATTGCTTGTAGCTACGAAAACATAAGACATGAGCTTTTCTTGCTCTGTTAAACTCGTCTCTGTCGAGTAATGCAAACAGAATTTGAAACCATGGATTAGATTATCGTTCTGAATAAGGTGAAATTGATATTGCTACAACCCTGAATCGTCCGGTGCTAGAATGAAATTATTTATGGATCCATTAGATGGTCTAGAAAAGCTTGAGTATGAGGAATGTTTTTATATGGATACGTTAGCTGGGGTTCTGGGCTGCAAATTCATCCTGCGGAGGCATTGTCAGGTCACAAAATTTCAAGTTTGAAGCTCACTCGATAAATCCTTTATCCAAGTAAATGCAGTTTAGCCGCTGTGGCAGATGGCTTTTCCAACCAGGATAGACTTCGAAGCTCACCATTCATTCCTGTTCACCATTAGAGAAAACAGGGCTGCAACGATGTTGCTGATCGCCCAAGTGCTCGAGCCACCGCAGGTCTTTCTGCAGCGCGTTTAAGTGCATCAAGCTATCTGAGAGGTACTATAAC
Organism: Salix viminalis; assembly: GCA_029228465.1. Taxonomy (NCBI): domain Eukaryota; kingdom Viridiplantae; phylum Streptophyta; class Magnoliopsida; order Malpighiales; family Salicaceae; genus Salix; species Salix viminalis. The sequence continues at coordinate 9,910,964 of CM055439.1, forward strand.
TCATTTTTTTTTATTTATTTTATTATTTTCAATAACAGACTGTATTTTTAGGTGCACGTTCACATGTATTTAGTCATATATACACTCAGGCATACATGTACCAAGGCATGCTAGCTAGTTTGGTTGACAGCAAGCCAAAAACCTTATAAAGGTCATGTACATATGATCAAGTAAATGGAATTTAAAAATCGTGCATTTTATTTATAAACTTAGCAAAAGGATGAACAGCTTAGCTTGCTAGGATGCAGCTCGTCAATCCAAGTTCCATTGAAGTTCAGAAAATTGCTTATTTGAAAGTTTTCTTCTTCAATTGTAAATCTTGCTTAGTTGACAGTAAGAAGCAGAGAGGTAATACAGATACACAAGTAAAACCAGGGGCGAGGCTACGTTGTAGAGAAGGAGAGCAATTGCCCCCCTTGAATTTTTGAACCCTCCCCTTTAGTCCTTCTATCGTTTATTTTTTCACATAGGTCCGGATAAACATGCATCAATTGCCCCCTCTTAAGTTCTCTAACCTATCCTATCTCTGAACCCAAAAGCAGATATTCTTACAAAGATGAGAAACAAAACATATCATTCAAGAGCCGCCGCGCCGCCTGGGACTAATCGAAGGACCTTGCATGGCTGTTAGACGTCGAGCAGTGCGTTCTCTAGGATCATTTAGCTTCACATCATGAGTAGAATGGACTATAACCACAGAAACAAGAATTGCACCGAAGCACAACATGGCGAAGAACTCTCCCTGAAGCAGCATATCCATCTCTTTCGCTCTTAAATATTCGCTAATCTGTGTGTAGAATTAAGCGAACCGTTGTACGAGCACTACACACATTCACTCGCATATAAAAACAGAATACAGGGGTGGGGTGGGGTGAAGTAGGGAAACAGGGGGCGGCAGCAGAAAAGAGAAGGGCCCTGGGAAAGTTTGAAACAAGGGGATGGATTGAAGGCATTGGTTGTCGTTTTGCATTCTCCTCGTCTTGGAGTGTTTGGCTGTTTTAAAAATGTTTCTTTTTAAAAACAATTTTTTTTAAAATTAAAAAATTTTTAGTGTTTTTATATTATTTTAATGTATTACTATCAAAAATAATTTTTTTTTAATAATATATCATTTCAATTCATTTCTAAACATAAATTATTTTAAAAAACAAATTAAACCACACTAACTAAACATACAATATTTAACTTTTAATACGACAGCACGCGTTGTTTCTACTTTGTTTCGTTATTGTTCTTGTACTAATAATTTTAAAAATCAAAGTAATCTGAAAGCGAAAAAAAATTAGATTTTTTTTTTTTTTTCTTGTTTCCGTATTTCTAATTCATTGCAAGATTATTTTAATTTTGTATCTTTAAAGTTTTAAACCGGACAGATTGACGAATGATTTAGGTGTCTTTAGATTTAGATAAGGTTAGATTTTGTGCTTGTTTGGAAGTATGGCATTCAAAAAAAAAAAAAGAATTGATTTATTTTGACAAATAAAAACTCAGTCAAAATCTATTGATTTTTAATTTTATTCAAAATAATATATTTTTTATTTTTTTAAAAAATAAAAAATAAGGTAAACCCATCTAATTTGGGATGTAGAACTTGTTCCGGATCTATTCTCATATCATATTTAAAAACTATGCTTTGGTAAAACAATAACTTTAAATTAACAATTATTTTTAACATTCCATTCATTTATCAATAAAAAAGAAACTTTAACGATAAATAAAACAAAAACTAATAACATCATAGGGATAATTTATATACAAAAATATCTTTGACAAAAATGATCGAGCTTATATATAAAATGAAACTCAACCCTAATTATCATTGTTTTTCATGTTTACACATGGATAGCAAGAGGGGTCCATCGACTTCCATATCTATGGGCCGGGCTAATATGTGTTGATGGGTTTTGTGTCTTCTTCAGTACCTTCTCGGCCTAGTGCCTTTCTCCCTTTTCAGTGTTGGTTTGGTACTTAGCTGGTGAACATGTAAATTTATAATATAATATCAAAACAAATTTATATTATATTGTAAATTAGTGTAATATAAATAAAATAGCAACAAGCACGAGCATCCCTTTCAAATCATGTTATTTTGAAAACTGGCTAGCGTCAGGAATCGGTTCGATCAAATCTCTGATCGGCTCGTCAATCTTATTCAAGTAAACCACGGTAAAGCTTGTAAAGTCTTAAAAAGCATGATGTTAAAAGATTTGAGATCTGTATAACCGATTAACTCGATCAAGTTCGAGTCAGGATAAGTATTTTTTATAAGAGCCTGGATAACTAGAATTTTACTTATTTATTTGGATCCACGAGATACATTGGGTGATGAGATTTTACTCGAATCAAAAGAAAAAAAATGGGGAAATGGGATTTGAAAAGGAAGAAGAAGAAGAAGCTTTAATCTACAATTGCATGTCATTTTTCCTTCAACTCGGGAAATCACAAACAGGCTTGGAATAGGCTTGGGTCACCTGCAAAAACGATGCTGCGCGTTGCCCTTGCTCTGTGTTTCACGTATCTGACTTGAATGGCACTTCAATTTCGAGGCACATGTTTCCGATCCAAATTCAAGGCGCGTCTTTTGCTTCTTCATATTAATCATTGCTTCGAAGATATCAACATCATCGAAGGTGACATGAGGATATACAGAGGGGCACGTCACTGTTTTCTCTTCAATTATTCAGGTGAAATTTAGATTAGATTCAGATCTCTTTGGGGCGGTGCTCTTAAAGCATTGTATATAACTGCGTTTTAATTTAAAAAGAATTAAAAATAATTATTTGATTTTTTATTTTAAAATATTTTTTTATGTTTTTAGATTATTTTTTTTATGTGATAATGCTAAAAATAATTTAAAAAAAATATATATTTTAATTTATTTCTAAACGAAAAGTATTTTAAAAAATAACTTCAAATATACTCTCAAAGACATTCGCATATGATAATAAGTTAGTGTAAGAAAGTCAAAAGAGAGTCTCTATGAGTAGTGTATGTTTTTAGAGGTGATTTTTGTTTAAAATCTATGTTTTTAAAATGATTTTTGTTTAAAAATATATTAAAATAATATTTATTTATTAAAAAAATTATTTTTGATATAGCACATTAAAATGATTAAAAAAAACCTTTTTAATGAAAACTAGGTTAAATCTCAATTACAAACACCCATGTAGTTTCTATTTTTTATGTTTTAAAAATGTGTTTTGCTTCAAATAAGATTAAATTAAATTTTTTTGATGGCCCTACAAATCCAGGATAATCTAATACACTGCACCATAATATAAAACACATAATTAATAGGATTCTAGTATATTTAAATTAATTTTTTTGTACTTTATGTATTTTGAAAAGACTATTTACGTGTATATATTTTGAATACTTTAGATAAATGAAACCTATTTATTACCTATTCATCTATTTTGGTTCGCCTTTTCTTTATGGGACAATCTGTCGTCACAAGAAACTATTAAACTAGGCACTTGCCCCCACGAACCGAGTTACCTTCACATGGCTGGCGCGAAATTTCAAATCCTGAACGGTTCGCTCTATCTATCATTTTATCTCGGCCGGGGGCATCGACAGCCACCGTTGATAATACCAGTCCACCGTGCCAGGGCGGGGCTAATTTTGTTCCAGAATTGCCATTATAACAAGCACCAAGAAGCCAAGAACCACTCCTTTCAGGTGGGAAAATGCGCAAGCTACACAACATGATCCAAGGGTAGATTCGGGATTAACCAAGTAGATTCACGTGTGTATTTCAAAAATATTTTTGAAAAAAAATAAAAATTTTATTTTTAGATATTTTCATATAATAATATTAAAAATAATTTTTAAAAATAAAAAAAAGTATTATTATAATATATTTTTAAACAAAAAAAATATTTTCAAAAACAAAATTTAATAGTTTACGAGCTACTATTCGGGGTTTGCAAGCATTCATGATTGGGGCAAGAAACGTAGTTTTCGGGCGGGGCCAAAGCACTAAGGGAAAAAGAAGACCTTGACATGATGGTGGCATGGCCCTATGTGTATGTTTCCGATAAGCTTTGCCCCATATCTACGTTTTCTTTTTGGTTGCGGATGGGACTGGATAAAGAACCGACCACCAATGAAAAAAAACTAGATCGTTTCTGCTTTTTGGGCTTGATTAGTCTGTGAGCACATGATTTGAAAAGATAAGAATGGAGTGATTGTTAGACTACTTTCACTGTAAAACTGACGATATCGTTTTAATGTGTGAACGAAGCATGGTTTCCATGACTTTATTTGTGTTAATATACTGCTGGATATTTCTTAAAATCATTTTAAAATTATATATATATATATATATAAACAAGGGTAAACTTATGGAGGCACATTTAACCACTTTGACTAGCTTACGCTATGTTTATCATTGTGTTTAAAAAAATATTAATAAAAAAAAAATATTTTAAATTATTTTTTTTGTATTTTTAGATATTTTTATGTGTGCTGTCAAAAATAATTTTTAAAAATTAAAAAATATTATTTTAATATATTTATAAATAAACAATATTAAAAAAAAACTTAAACCGCACTGACAAACAAATATTTAGATTCCTTGTAAATTCGCTGGATCATTCATCGTACTCCCAGACGCAAAAGCGTCAGTGCACCATGTGAAAACCTAACTCTTTGACCAATTTAGTTTAAGAAATTCTTTTTCTATAACAATACATAAAAATAGAATAATTTGAAGAAAAAACAAATTAAAATCATAGTTTATAATAGTCATTTAATTGTATTGTATTATATTCAAAGTATAGTAGTTATAGAATATTATTTTTATTTGTTTCAGGTTAAAAATTATCATAAAATAATTATATTGTTAACTAGAAGAATCATTATATTAAATTTACAATAAGAAAATAAATTTATGATACTGACTAAACATGAAAAAATATATATATAAATTTTAATTACTTGCATTGCTAAAACGTGCTTGTGTGTGTGTGTGTAAAAGTTGTGTTATAGTTGTTTTTTATTTCAAAAACACTGAAAAACCCCTATAAAAACTCTAAATTGAATTTTTATAAATTTACAAGTTTGAGAACAGATAAAAAAAAACATGAAATAAAATTAATGGTAATGGTTATAGATATTAAATAGGTGGTATTTTATATTCTAGTGATTTTAAGTTTCAGATACAAACAAAACAACTAAACAAGGACATTGTTTTAACCTAATTAGAAAAAAAATTACGCTTACTCTCAAAATACAACTTTTAAAGATAGAAAATAATACATAAAATATAGAGAAAATATATGATTAATCAGACAATTACAAAAAAAAATTATTTTAACATAAAAAATCAATTTTCTTTAAATTCATAAACTAGAAAGATGAGAAATTAAACTCGCATGAAAACAAGAAGGAGATAAAAAATAGCTTTTATTATATATGATTTTTTTAGACCTATCAATCTGATAAGGATAAATTTAATTTAAAATCTGAACTAAGTAATAGAAATCAAATTTAACAGCAATACTAAAAAAAATAAATCATATAAATACTATTTTTTTTTCATGTTAAAAAAGATTTTGGTGCAGGTACAACCATAACACGCAAATATTCCAGCACATTCTATGACCATAAATAAAATATCAAGATTAATTCGAAAAATGAACCCTAAATGATTCTAAACAGTAAACACTGTGGCAACCTTGACCGTAGCATACCTCAAAGTTCATGCCAATTTAAGATATTTACTTACATGACAGTACCCGATGGATGGGAAAAAATCTTCCATCAATTTATTTTTTATATTTTTTCTCAACAGTTTCTGTTGACTGGCTAAGATATTTGTTTGTTTTTACAATATGTTTTTTATTTTTTAAAAATAAAAAACATTATTTTTTATGATATTTTTAGATATTTTAATGATATTGATATTAGATATATATAAAATGTATTGATATTAAAAAATATTTTTTTATTTAAAAAAAAATATTTAATACAATTCTAAACATCAACTAACATTTAATTCTTCATACAATTTTGCGCTCTTGGTACTTTGATATAACAAACAAATGATTGATAGATCTTGTTTGATATCATACGTTAAATTATAATTTTTTGTTTGGAAATATATTAATGTATAATAATTTAAAATAAAAAAACAAAAAAAAATATTTTAAAACAGAGAAAAATAAGTAACAAGATAGAAAGAAAGAAAGCATCTCGATCCTCGAAGAAGGAGGGGTCCACACGTACTTGTTCTGCTCATAGATTAACAAATGCTATGCTGTGGCTCATTGCTTATAAGCCTTATATGCACACTGGACCACGACAACCTTAACGTAATCCCAAGTTCCAAAGTTTAATAATTTTCTGGATCTCATCTCCTTCGTAATCTTCTCATAAGTCATAATAGATCTCTATTTAACTGCTTAATCCTAAATATAATTCTCGTTTTGCTGCTTCTGCTTAATCTCCTTAGATTCATTTTCTTTTCTCGGAAGGGCGCTAAAGGGACTTTCTTTCATCTTTTCATATTTCATTCGCAACCACTAAAATATATAAGGCTGTTGAAAGGCCTGGTAGTGATCAGTAACAGTGACCTGAGCAAGAGAGAGTGACGAGTAAGCGACAGGGAAGATAACAAAGATGGGAGAAACTGCTCACAACCCACCGCCGGTACTGGTAGCTGCACCACCTCCATCATCACTAGCTTTTTCAAAAGGTCCCTCTTGGTCTCCGTCTGAGATACTCCAAAATCTCGAGTACTGCATCCACTCCAATCCTTCTTGGCGTTAGTTCACTTATCTCTTAACCCTTTTTTGATTCATATCTTCTCTTATCTTATTGCCTTTTTGTGATTCATATATATATATATATATATATAATCCTTTAAGTTGTGTTTTTGTCAAAAGTTTGATTATTCAATTCTGAGAAAAAGCTGCTATGATCACTTTTTTGTTAAAATAAAATTTATAGTTTATGCACGAGTCCAACTATCTCTCGCCTCTGATTCTGATTCTCTTTTAAATTTCTGAAAGTTTTAATTATTATTTTTATATCTAAACCCTGGTGGTCTTCCTGTTATCAATAACATATACATATGTATATTTCAACAGCTAGTTATTCAGAATTATTTTTGAACTAAGTGGATATTTATCAACGAAATCCAGTATTTGATTCTTGTAATTAACCACAGCTGAGACATTTCTGCTGGCTTTCCAACACTACATTGTGATGCTTGGAACTACGGTCTTGATTACACGTACTCTCGTGACTCAGATGGGCGGGGACCCTGTACGTTTTTTTTTCAGCAGTCAGATTTTTGTTTTGATGATTCATAAATCATTTGGCAGGTTCTTATCTTCTAATCTGGTCTTGGTGTTACCGTGAACAGGCTGATGCTGCGCGTGTGATTCAAACGTTGGTGTTTATGTCAGGAATCAATACACTGCTCCAGACATTTATTGGAACACGGCTTCCCACAGTGATGGGTCCTTCCTATGCTTTTGTACTGCCAGTTTTATCAATCATCAGAGATTACAATGATGAAACTTTCTCAAAAGAGCATGATGTAATAGTTGTTAAGCGTATTTAATTGGTCTGTTGTTTTTAGCTGCAATCAACGGTTTATTCTAATATTTCCTTGACCACCATTTTCTCCCCGGTTGCGATGATGTGGTCGATCGCAGAGATTTGAAGCCATTATGAGAACTATACAAGGATCACTGATTGTTTCTTCCTTTATCAACATCATTCTCGGGTATAGCAAAGGATGGGCTACTTTGACAAGGTAACTTGATAATAATCTTGTGTTAGAATTCGTTCTTCTCATCTTCTTGCTTACAATTTTGTTGTTCAGTAGCAGCAGCTCGAGTTCTAGTGTAGAAACTCGGCAGGTTCTCTTTATTATATTGTTTTTTGATATTTTCCCTTCTTTGCTTTAATGTTCCCAGGCTCCTTAGTCCCATCACTATCGTACCTGTGGTTTGTGTTGTGGGTCTTGGTCTGTTTATGAGGGGCTTTCCACTTGTAAGTTCATTCAATGAAATGAAGAATATTGGTTGGTGAAAGTGACATTTTGATCTCATAACAAATGATTTTCTTATGTTCTATACAGCTTGCCAACTGTGTTGAGCTCGGCCTGCCTATGCTGATTCTGCTGGTCATTTGTCAGGTAATTTGCCCTCTTCAGAATGTTAAGTTAATCATATGAAATCCACCTGGTATGGAGATCATAAAGCCTGATCTTTGCCGCAGTACTCGAAGAATCTCCATTCCAGCGCCCGTCCTGTGCTTGAGAGGTTTGGCTTACTCTTCTGCGGTGGTATTATTTGGGCTTTCGCCGCTATCCTCACCGTTGCTGGTGCTTACAACAATGTGGGGTTTCGAACTAAACAGAGTTGCCGCACAGACCGATCATATCTTATATCATCTTCCCCATGGTATTGGTTCTGGATTATTTATCTGTGTAGGTTCGGTAGAGTTCATAAATCTATGAGAAAAGGAAGACTTTAAAGTACCCCGCTTATTGAAAATCATTTGATTGTATGTTTGTTTTAGGGTTAGAGTCCCATACCCGTTCCAATGGGGCGCACCTATATTTAGAGCAAGTCATTTATTCGGGATGATTGGAGCAACACTTGTTTCAGCTGCAGAGGTTTGTTCACCATTTCAGAAACACCTTTTTTGTCTTCCACTTATTCTGGAAGCACTTTGTGTGAGGTTTTAATCAACTAACAGGGCCCCTTTGATATGAATTTCCTAATTTTAACCCTTTATGATTATGAATATGGTTTCTGACCTCTCTATTTCTTTGATGGAAATGGGAGATTTCCCGTTCAAGCATTTCTTTTTCTAACCAGTCCATCTACTTTGATGTAGTCAACCGGAGCGTTTTATGGTGCTGCCCGACTTGCAGGTGCGACGAGCCCCCCGGCTCATGTTCTCAGCCGAAGTATTGGTCTACAGGTGAAGTCTCTGAAAGCTATGCCTACCCCTCTCTCTACCATTGTTAACCCTAACGGCTGTTGTTTTTAAAAACAGGGTGTTGGCCTGCTGCTTGATGGGATCTTTGGTGCTGCTGTTGGCTCCACTGCATCTGTGTAAGGGATTGTTTTTTTTTCTGATATTTGAGCTACTGCAGTCTCAGCTGGGACAATGCAGATTTGCCTGTGCAACTGCTTCCTGTATCTAATAGACAAGTAGGGAAAATTTGCCACTAATTGGATAACTCACGAGTTCCATTGGAATTTAAGCGTTTTATTTTTCTATGTTTTACTCTTCCAACAGAACCCTAGTATTTGAGGTTATTAGATGAGAGTCGCCGGCAATAATCTGTTTATAGTCCATTTTCCTGGATAACACACTTCTTTCTGCAACATTTTGGTTTGGCATAATTAATCTTATCTCAAATGCTGAACCTATGGTGGCTGGCAAAGCTTTCTTCATCTGTGCTTTGATGTTCATATGATCTTTTCAGGCTAACCGCTTTAGAGTTGAGCTTTTCTCACATATCTCAACTAACACATAGGGGGGTTGTGTTTTTTTGGGGGAAAAAATCTTAATCCTCTGTAAAGTGATATGATCACAAGGGGAAATGCGAATGTTTTATGATTACTATTAAATTGACTGATGGATGAAATGATATTGCAGCGAAAATGTTGGGCTTCTTGGACATACACACATAGGGAGCCGAAGAGTGGTGCAGGTTTCAACTGGTTTCATGTTTTTTTTCTCCATCTTTGGTATGTCTTCAATATCCATCATAAGATCCGTTAGAAAATTGCAAGAGGTCCGAATTCATTTTTATTGCGGTACATTTCATCTTTCAGGGAAATTTGGAGGCTTGTTCGCGTCTATTCCTCTGGCAATATTCGCCGCCGCGTACTGTGTGTTATATGGCATCGTTGGTGAGTGGTTTTGCAGGTTTTGAAATCTTATTTTGTTTTAATCATATGTTATCTGTCGATGAGTGTAATTTGCTCTCGTTTTCCTTTCCTGCAGCTGCAATTGGGATTTCATTTATACAGTTTTCAAACACCAATTCCATGAGAAACCATTATGTTCTGGGGCTGGCTTTGTTCCTTGCGATTTCGATACCACAGTATTTTGTCAGCAACACCACTGGGGATGGACACGGCCCAATTAGAGCAGATGGTGGATGGGTAAGTCGCATGACGGCTCTGGTATTTTAATGTGAAATCGTCAAAAAAACAACCTTTTATCAACGAGGAATATGTTTGGTCGATGCTTTCGGACTTGTTGACTGAGGTTTCATACAGGATCATCAGCTTTTTGAATAACATGGATGCTTTTTGATTCTGCAGTTCAATGACATACTGAATACAGTTTTCTCATCACCTCCGGCGGTAGCCATGATAGTCGGGACGTTGCTTGATAACCTGCTGGAAGCAAGGAGCACCAGCAACGACCGAGGGTATTCCATGGTGGAAACCTTTCCAGAACAGGAAGGGTGATTCCAGATCAGCCGAGTTCTACGGCATGCCTATCAGGATAAATGAGTGGATGCCCACCAGATATCTCTGAAAAAAAACCCACTTCCTTGTATATATTATTAGCAAAACCGTGAGCAAATACCATTTTTATATATATATATATATATTTTGAGCCCTACACGTTGTTCCGAAGAACTGTAGCCATTAGCCACCAAGTAGTCGTTTTCCTTTTCGTCAGCCATCTTCTTGATTCGTCCCCGTTGGTCTCAGCCCTACAAGGTTTTGTTAATGGTCTCTGGCTGCTAGCCACAGGAAGTGCGCTGTGAAATCAAGACGTCTCTGTGAGCGGATATTTTAGAAGATTCAAGAATCCCCGTGAATGAAGAGAACTAATTGCATACAAGATATTCTTTCCTTGTTATTATTAATATAAGATTATCCCAATTGTCGGCCATGGTTACAGGTGCCTTCTTGAGTATTTGTTTACTGTTTCTCTTATCTCCGTCAGAATGTAATCATCTGCATGTCAGGCTACGTGTTTCATTTGTTTAAGTGGAGCAGATCCTCTATATTCGATCAATTTCAATGGAAGGCAATTCCAGATTTTTAGTCCAATTATGACATAACGTGTGGCATTTATTTCCTGGTAACGACTATGATTTTTAGCCCACCAAACCCAAGTTGTCATTATTATTTTGTTGGTGTTTTGTTTTTTTAATTGAAATATAATATTTTAGTTTCAGAATGTTTTATTGTGTTATTTTAAGGTTGTACTATATATATATATATATATATATTATTTAAAAAAAATAGTTCAAATTCAAAAATAAAATCATTTAGAATTATGCAATTTAATCTAAAAAAAACACAATAAAATGATTTTTATGAACAAAATTATGAGCATGTATGATATTATGAGAATGTTATCAATCTTGCAAGGTTCTTACATTCTTTGATTGCTCATAAATTTTAACATAATATATATATATATATATATATATATATATATATATGTCAAGAGATTCCTCGTAAAATTTTATCTCAATCTAATGTCGGATTAAAAGATGTGATTGATATAATAAAATTATTTATTATTTAAAAAAAAATATTATTTGGCCGAAACTGAACTAGCAGAACGAAACCGGAATGTTTTGGCTGGTATTTGACCGAAAAATCCAGAACAGACCGCAATTTAAACTGAGATAAAAATAACGTTGTTTTGTCTAGTTTTTTTAATTGGTATGAAATATTTTGATTATTTCGGCCGAAACAGAATGAAACTAACAATCTTGGTCCAAACATTCTGTAAGTCTTGTTTGTCTGTTTCGAAAATGTTTTTATTATTTTTTAAAAATTATATTTTTTGTATTTTTAAATTATTTTTATGTGTTGATGTCAAAAATAATTTTATTAAAAATATATCATTTTAATATATTTTTGAACAAAAAATACTTTTAAAAGTAACCTCAACTACACAAATCTAAAAAAAAATATATGTTTCAAAAACGTTTTTTTTTAATTCAGATTTTTTTATGTTTATAAATTAATTTGATACGATAACGTTAAAAATAAAACAAAAAAATATTTTAATATATTTTTAAACAAAAACATAGTTGAAAACGTAACTCCTTACGATAATTCAAAGCAGTCCCCAAGTGTCTTACGCTACTGGAAGTAGAGTTATTGATTTTTCCTTGCTTGCCTAACACGACGAAGATTTAATCTTTTAATTCTTGCGTGCCAAACAATGTGGGCCTCTGGTGACCTACATTCTTTGACTGAATTTTTTAGTTACTAGTTTAATATTAATCATAGCTATTAAATATGATTAAAATGACCATTTTAGATATTGGGTTAATTAATTAAATGCTAGTGGAGTCAACTTTTAAAATATATATATATATATATATATATATATATATATATATATTTTGTCTCAAACACATCATATAAGGTTTTTTTTATATATATATTATTTTATTTTGAAACTCAACCAGGTTGAGCTTGCGTGATGTTCCGCTATATATTTTAATTGTAAACTAAAACGAAGATTTTACTGTAATCCTTATAATAAATTACTATTTATTAGAATAGTATTATATGTTTTTCTAATCATTTTTTTGTTAATTTTATTATTTAATATTGATTTTTAATTTTTTAGGTTATCATTCTTTCAAGACACGATCATTGATTTGACAGATTAACTCAGTTCAATTGGCTAACCTAGTTAATTAAAAACAATTTTTTTTTATTTTATAGTTTAGTATCGGGTTGGTTGATAATTAGATTTCATGATTTATTTATTTAATTTCTATTATGTTATTTTTGCCCCTTATCAAAAAATAATACTTAACATGTTAACCTTAATTGATCTTAGTTAATTTTCTTATGTTATTTTTTTAGTTGATTTGTTTCGAATTTCAAGATTTAATACTAATTGAGCTTAGTAGTTTATTTTAATTTGTTTTTTTATAGATATATTTCTGGTCTTCCAATTAAGACTGCTAGTTTTAGTATTTTAAAACTAGTTAAATCAAGTCATTATTTATTTATTTCTTAAGATATTATATCGGTCTTATGATTCGGGTCACAAATTCTTCAAAATTGATTTTTTTTATTGGGTTATCTTCATCTCGTGATCAAGGTTGGTGAGTTTGATAGGTTAGCCCAGTTGACTCGATTATTTTTAATTGAGTTATTTCCTAAATTTATCATTTGATATGTGTTTTATTTTGAACTAAGTTTTATTTTTTTTAATAGGTTATCTTCGTCTCATAACTCAAGAATAATACTAAATATATTAACTTTGTTTGACTTGACTCATTTGTTTTTGTTATTTTTAATTAAAAACTTTATTATAATTTTCATCGTTCAGCTTTGTATCCAACAAGAGAAATTGAGAATTGAGTTTCATAATTTATTTTAATTTTCTCTGTACAAGGTTAATTAAGGTCAATTTTTTATTATAAAGATTATCTCAACTAGATGACCTAGGTCATGAGTTTGATGGATGAACTCAGTTTTTTAAGTGATTCTTCGACACTGAGTTGATTAAGAATTGAAAGTAATTTTTTTTCATTTTCTTTTCACAAGGTTGTCTTTGTTTTCTTAATTGGGTCGCAAGTTTGATTAATTAACTCAAGTTGTTATTTAGGTCTTTTTAATTGATTTTTTATTTGCAATTTTATTCTTCAAATATGAGATTGATTCAAAACAGACTTCATAACTAATTTTAATTTGTTTTCTATGAAATCATCAATCTCATAATCCGAGATATAAATTTGATATGTTGACTTGAGTTGATTCTATTCAATCTAATATGTTGTTATAAATTATTAAAAAAAATGTTGAAATTTTTTTTAATCAAATTATATTTGTACAGGTTGTATGATTTAACCCTAGTAGAATTTATTTTCTTTTCACCAAAACAACATTAACAGTATTGTTTTTACAATTTTTTTTATACCATGTGAATGATTAAGTGGTTGTTTGATGGTGTGATAAAAAATATTATTTTAAACTTTTTGAAAAATATCTTTGCGTGCGCAGGGGTTCGCAGTTGATCACTTCCTCAATAATTTAAAATTTCTCTACAAGAAAGAAAAAGGACTTTCTGTCCTTTAAAACTAAAAGCTTCCATCACCAGGTAAAGTTCTAGGAGGGTGCGTTGCACAGGAGTCAAGATATTGACCAAAGTAGATGTTGACAATTCAAGTGCCGAGTCAGCATCAAGAGTGACGACGGATTAGTAATCTTTCATGGGTCCACGCGGCATTCAACAACCAATCAATCTATCTCTTCCCGCGTTTTCTAAATCTCAGGACAAAGACAAACCCCCAAGTATCGAACTAGGGCGGCAGGTCCTAGAAACAGAAAAGGACAAGGTCAACGTGACTAACGTTTTCTTCCATTACCGGGCTCCAGCACTCCTTGATCGCAGACTGGTTGAAATGGTAAACGTTTTCTGACACAGAAATGGCGGTCGGTGTCTGTGCAAAGCTTTCATAACCAGATCATGAACAGATGCTTTCACCAGGAAAAGAGAAGACAAATTTATATATGATGGAAATTTACAACGAGGTAGGAAAGAAACAAAATAACGAAAAACATTTTTCATTGGAACTATATACATTAGACATGGATTACAATCAATCAACAATCATCAAGCCAGTCCAGATTAAAGCATTTTTCGGCAACTTGGACATCGAGATTAACCCTCTTCAAGTCCTTCCATAACCAGGAAACATCCTCGTCGCAGATTACTGCGCGTAAAGATTGTAATGATGCAGCAGAATATGGCAGCTTCACTAGCAAGCACTCTCTCATGTCAATCTTCTCCAACCTTGATAGTTTACCGATCCCTTCAGGAAGAGCTTTCAGATTGACACATTGAGAGATGTCCAAGAACTTCAAACTAGCTAGGTCAGATGTACATGGGGGAAGCATTTTCAGGGATGGACAAGCAGACAACCTTAGAATTTGTAGGGATTTTAAGTTGCCCAGATAGGGAGGTAGTTTCTCTAGGTTGTGGCAGTTGGTGATACTCAGACTCTTGAGTGATTGCATCCTGGAAATGCTGGAGGGCAACTGGATTAAATCTTCACAGTGATCGATTGTAAGCTCCGAGAGACAAGGGAATTTCTGGGATAAGTCTACGACAGACTCCTCAAGGCTGTTGTGTATCTTGCACAGGATTAGAGACATTTTTCGTATTTTTTTTAAAGGGATAGTAAATTCAGATAATTGAGAAACTGACACTTTCTCGAGCCAAAGGCTCTTCAAATTAGCTAAATTAGAAAAAACGGAGAGGTTGCCAATTGTTGCATTGCTTGCACTGTAATTTATCACCACCAATGCCCTGAGCCTCGGCATGTCATCAATGAAAGGAGGCAGGAAGAACTCATTTGCAGAAAAGTTCAGGACGAGCACTTCAGCCTTGGGAAAATCCATGCGGAACCAATCCATTTCCTTCATTTCACCTATTTAACAGAATCAAGAAAAAGTAGGCATTGGAAAAATGAAATTATGAATATAATCTCACTAGGTTGCATGGGCTAATCGCCTTGTATAATGCAAAGCAAACAGAAGAGTAATGAAGATACCAGTATGAATTGAGACAATTTGAGCATTGAATGGTCGGTCCGCATTTCTCTCCCATTCTCTTGGAAGCTGCTCTTCTCTTCTTGGCATAAGCAATCGCTTGCACTCATTTACATCTTCCCGAGAGCTCAGATGAATAGCAAGGTCCCGCAACACATCGTGTTG
This sequence comes from Salix viminalis, assembly GCA_029228465.1. Lineage (NCBI taxonomy): Eukaryota > Viridiplantae > Streptophyta > Magnoliopsida > Malpighiales > Salicaceae > Salix > Salix viminalis. The sequence goes on from CM055439.1 coordinate 9,926,662, forward strand.
CATCACGCCAATCTCATAGAAGCTGCTATACTTGTCTCCAGCTCTGCAAATTAACCAGTCAAAGGGTTAATAAAGAAGGATTAGGCCTTCTTAAACAAGAACAATGTGGTTGGTTACTTGGCTTTCTACACATACCTGGCATCCCGCACCAGGGTGAGAAGATTCTTGTCAGAAAGCTCAACAAGAATTGCAAATGCTTCTTCATCGTCAAGGTCGTGTATCTCGACCCAAACATTGATGAGAACATCAAGAGGGATCTTCTTATCTTCGGGGAAGGATCCCAGATCGAAGAAACATTCCCTGACCTTTTTAGATAAGAACTGGGTACTAATGGCCATCCTGTCAAGCAACTTGCTTTCATGAGACTCACAAATAGGTTCACCTCTCGACAGCCTCTTTTTTGCACTTGCCCAGCAAATTTCAGGCTGGTCCCTCAGTGAAGCTCCGATCACTTTGAGAGCCAGGGGCAGGCCCTTGCACTCATCAACGATCTAGCAGACACATTATCATTAGTGTTGGCAAAGAAAGTAACCAACTTTTCAATTTCAAAATCCATCACACTTTGTAACCAATGGAGAGCAGTGAATTGAAAGTTACCTGCTTGACCAAATCGGAATCAGCGGCGGGTGGAATAGATGTCTTTCCAAAAGCAGAGTGGCAAAACAAGGAGATTGCTTCATCTCCTCTCAGCAATTCGACATTGTAAGTAGCCTTAAAAACTGTCGGGAATTTGAAACGAGAAACCACAAGCGTTTTGCATCCAGCAACTTTGAAAAATGAGCTGCTCGAGCACCTTTAGTGACCACACATCATCAAGAACAATCAACGTACGGGCTCCAACTCTCCATTCAAATTGAAAATCCCGATTTGGGACCAAATCATTGCCCATACCACCCATTCCATCAGCTCCTGTAATGAACCCAAAAATTTTCGCCCTCAATTGCTCCACATTCGGAGACTGTGATACTGTCAAGAACAAAATCCTGTTCTCAAAGTGGCCTGAAAGAAATCAAGATCAAGAGAGTCAACTAAAAGTCCTCTCGTCTAAAATTGAAGGAACGATCATATGCTAATCACCAATTCCTTTAGCCAGTACCAAACGAATCTAAAGCAAGTAAATTTCAAAAAAAGAGAAAATAACATATCCTTTCTTTGAAGTTGAATTGAGAAGATGGCAGAGAGAAAGACACACACAGATATAGTAAGGAAAAGAAACAATCACGAAAACTTACGTCTAACTTGATCATCTCTACAAATTTCATTCGCCAAAGTAGTTTTGCCAGACCCACCAATCCCACAAATTCCAACAACATTGAAAATCTCTTTCTCAAAAACCATTTCTTTCACCTTCCTCTTCCCTTCTTCAATCCCCAACCCCAGATTAAAATTATGCTCAAAACTACCATCCCAATTCCTCTCCTCCTCCACTCTTTTCACAGCTTCCTCCACCCAGCCACCAGCACCAGCACCGCCCCCGCCCCCCAACCCGATCTTCAAGTTCCCTATCCTCTCCTCTAACCTCTTGGCTGACCACTCCATCTTATCGAACCTCTCTGTAGTTTCAAACCTCATGTGATGCACGTCAGCTAATATATGTGCCTGTAAAGGTCCATTGATAAACGTGGATATTTTCTTTTGCATCTTTTCCATCTTTCTTGATAGCTGAAGGTTTTTGTAGACGTTCCAGCGGTTTGAAGCTGAGACTTTTCGGGAGAGCTCAAGGCCTTCAGTGAGAGTTCGAGAGAGAGCGTCGAGTTGGAATTGGCGGTTGAAAGGGAGTTCAACACCGGAGTACTTGATTTCTTCAATTATAGGCAAGAGTTCGTTTACGCTTGCCATTAAAGATTCCGCGCTTGATTTGCACGGGTATGATTTTCTTGATATTGTAAATAGCGTTTTAAGGAGTTCGGTGGCTATCTCCCCTACAAAGAGGTCTGCGACCACCATGGCACTGGTTGTGGAGAGCTGGGAGAATTATTTTTTTCTGTGAATGAAGAGGACAACTGTTGGCGTGGAAATTTCGGTGTTGGAACGGGTCAGTGCACTGCTATTTATATGCTGCATTTGAGCTTCCTTTTTTTCTCCTCCAAAATAAAGGGGAAAAATTATAAATATAAAACCTGGCCTAAACTTGGAATTAAAAAACACTGTGAAAGGAATTAACCCTAATTAACTTGGTAAAAAAACCCTGAATTTACATGCTAATTCTGATTAAAAAAACACTGGTTGATTTTATTAAAAAATAATATTAGTTTTTTTATTTTATTTTTTGCAATAACTCCCCCAATACATGACGTTGTTGCATATTGGCAGCTGTAACAATTCATACTCCAAGCACATCAAGAATCTAGATTAAGACATATTTTCCTCTTCTGCAGGAGGAAACTTTCTCGGACGTGTTCCTCTTTAGGAGAAAGTTTTCTTACATCAAAAATAAGATGGTTAATGAGGTGTCAATGTTGTGTTTCTTTTTTTTAACTCTTTTTTATTTTTCATAATTGAAAAGCATAATTTATCAATGTGCGTTTTAACTTATTTTTTTAAAATACCTTTTAAATTACAGATAGACTTACTTTTATGCTCCATCATTTGATAAGGTGTCTCGATTTTTTTCTTTTAAATGTTTTTCATATTGATTTTTGCTGGTAAAGATATAAACTGGTGTTTTTAAATATTTTTATGGTCTTTACATGTTAATGTTAAAAAAATTAAAATATTAATTTAATATGTTTTTAATTAAAAAAACTTAGGCAAAAGTATCTTGTACCACATTAATAAACATGTTATTACTATAATAAGTATGCATACTGTAGTGATAGAGCTTTGACTAGGTCATGACACTGCATTTCAAAAACAATGTTTAAAAATTTTGATTTTTTGATTTTTAATTAAAATGTCAGATTCATGGCACCGAGTTAGATATAGATATAGATATAGATATAGTAGTAGATCTCATGAGATATTTTGAAAATTCTGAAGGAACTTAGTAATTGAAACTAAATTTAAAAATAAAAGATATGTTATCTACTCAAGTCACGAACACAAATGCATCACGTTGCAAAAGTTATAGTTTTTGAAATGCTTAAGATATAATTTAACTCCTCATATTTATTTATTTATTATTGTTTTTATTTTAGCAGAACACACACATGTGAGATATTTTGAAAAAATTGGAAGAACTTGGTAGCTAAAATTAATATTTAAAAAATAAATAAAAGATATGTTGTCCACTTAATCCCTTAAAAAACGACGGGAGGCATGGCGTAGGTTAGAAATGGAGCCTAAGGATTTTGTCAAGTGCTAGATACGTGGCATTGTTCAAATAATCCATTATTACACATGTGAAAGGCTCGTTGACTCAGAAAACGAGTGACGTGCTCTCGTCAATGCATTAAGCTCTCAATTATGGAGCCCGAGACTAAAAACAGAAGTACGCGAGTCAGTCAAGGTGGTGGATCCAACACTTGATTGATGAGGATGGGGTGTTTCGGATCGGAGACTACGAGTGCATTGCATTTTAAGCCAGACCAAGGATTTGCCCTCTGGTTCGGGAAAGTCTTGGACAGGTTGCAGTCAATTTTTTCAATCAATGCCTTCGAATTTGTTGACAAATCGATCGGTGCGATTGACATTATAGATCTCGTGGCGACATGTACTAGCTAGCCAGCTTATTTTGATGTGCTGGTAATTAATCAATCATATGGTCTGACGGTGCGGAGTGTTATTCGGGGGGCGGGCATTTTGTTTGGCATTTGAAATAGCTAGACAATTCTTTTCTAGCTATTTTTTGTTTTTTCTTTTCAATTTTATCATTTATAGTTAGGTTTTTATTCAATCTTATCACTTAGTGTTAGATTGATGATAAACCACTTTTCATATTTTTATCTTATAATAAAAAAAGAAGCTAAATCAACCAAGTAGAGTCCATAACACAAGATCATAAATTTAGTAGGTTGGCTCAATATTAATTAAAGAGTCAAATCGTGATTTTTTTTGTCCTTTCATATGTTTTTTTTTTCAACCCCATCATTTAATTTATGTCATCTCGTAGTGAAAGCACGGGTGATAAACTATTGCACTGAAGAGGTAGGAGAGGGAAAGCATAGGGGGGACTTTGTTTACTTGACAAGTGAAATGAAGAAAAAGTTATGTTCGTCAGGTATTGTTGGGCGTTATTGCTTTTAATTTGATATTAATATTTGATTTGTTTTGAAATTTAAAAAAATGTTATTTTAAAAAAAAGAAACAATATTTTAATTAAATAAAGCATTTTCAAATGGCTTGAAATACATTGATTACCAAGAGATTATTTGGTATTATAGTAGCTTTTTTTTTACCAAACCATAGAAAACAAATTGTTTGTAAACAAAAGAGCTTTTGTTTTTTTAACCTAAAAAAATGTTCACATTGCTAACAAATCAACTTTTAAAACTTATCACTTGACTTCTTACTTAGCTTGATTTCAAATTAAATTGTATGAAAATTTCATGGACATAACTTGATTGACTTATTAAGTACAAATATAACCTAAATTATCAGTAAAAACATGATTTGATTTTAAAAAAAAATCAAGATGATATTTTTATTAATATTAAAACAGTGATTTATTAAATTGACTTGAGTTTTGTGACTTAACACTACAAACTCATGACTTGAATCATTAACTCTATCAGGTTTAACGACTTTATTTTATAAACTATTTTTTACTTAATAATATGATAACACAAATTAAAGTTTACAAAATTGCATGCCAACAAAATGTTGGTACATTAGTTTATGACTTCAATAACCTTATAGAAAACAAACTTAAATATCAATTCAAAATCAATAAAATATTGAATAGTAAAATTGATTAAAAAATAGGTAAGGAATGACTAAATTGAAAGAAAAATAATTAAAAGATGAGATTTACAAAAAAAAATAAAAGAATTATTTAGCATTGTTATTAAACCCAACTCAACAAGTCAACTCTAAACCCTTCCAACCTGATTCATAGCATAGTCCAGGTTTAAAATTAACCTATATAAAGGTTAACTATAGATGAAATACCTTGCTTAACTCACAAAAAATAACTTGCTTTTAGAATTGTTAGTCAGCGAGATCATCTAAGTTTTTAAAAATTAATATAATTTATTTTTAAAAAATTGAAATGACAATATATTAAATCAACCTAAATTTTGCAGCTTAACTCACAAAACCTAAATTATGGATTCAACTGCATTTAAAATCTTGATTTCTTAAAAATATTTTTTATTTAAAGATACCGTAACAAAAATAAATGCTTGTAAAAATTTTTGAGCACCAATTAGCCAAATATAAGGATGCTTGTTTATGAATTCGAGGATAACCTCATAGAAATCGAATCAAGATAAATTATGATGACAAGATCAAAATCAATCAATATCAATATTGAAAGAAGGAATTAGAAAGAAAAAAAATGAAGGTAGACTTTTAAAAAATAAAAACTCAGGTGTATGAACAATGAACCTCCATGTCAGGTTATAGTAAAAAATATTGTGGAAAGTGCATTGACGACCCCTTAGTTTTACTGTATTTACAATAATAGATCCTGTTTTATGTTTTTCATCACATTTGACCACTCTGAAATTTTAATATCAGGTGTGGTTAATGCCATTTCAACTAAAAATACAGGTGGTGATTGTATTGACGCAATATATAGTATTTACCTGATATACACCAGAACGCAAGAGTATAAGAAATGCACGCGTACAGCTCTTCTGCAGTAAATCTCCAGTACCATACGGATTCCTCTTTCGAGATCCTGCATGTATACTTTCAGACATCATACACCCAATGAGAGACCAGAACCTGCACCTCTCTCTTGGTGTTGTACAGCCATGTTCAAATCAAGCAATTGGATTTGTCTTTTTACCCACGGGGGATCATCAGGACTCAACCAAAGTGCTTCACCAGTATCCTTGTGCTTAAAATCTGGAGATGCTGAGTTTTTCTTATTTTCCCTGTTATCCCACCATTCATGCGGGCTGCTGAAGAACACTTGCCACAAATAAAGGTAGTTTTTGTGCCTTTCCGCTTCAAAATGTTCTCCCGTTTTCCAATCAAGCAATTGAAGTTTTGTTTTGATCCACGGTGCATCATTTGATTCCAACCACAGAGCATCACCACTGGTCTTGTGCTTAAAATCAGGAAACTTTGAGTTTTTCTTAAATTTCCTGGTATCCCACCACTCATGTGGGTTGCTGAAAAATGCTTTCCATGAGCAAAGATGGCTTTTGTCCTTTTCCACGCCAGTCTCAGCTGAATTTGTTACAAGAGATATAAATGTACAAAGCATGGGAAGAGAGAACAAAATAAAATGAGTAAAACAACGTTAAATCAGTCACTGCTATTGATCATGTAAGAAACCATGGCCAGCCCAACCAAACAGTACGTTCCTTGACCCCCACACACCAATGCAGTCAGATCAGGTAACTTCATATGTGGGTTTTGATTCTTGATCCCCACTCACAAAGGCAGTCAGATCAGGCAACTTCATATGTGTGTGAATGTGTGTAGCTCAGTTGAATATGCTAGCATTAGCAACCCAACAAATTAGTAGATAAAATAATAAATGAGCTAAAAATAAATTCCAAGCTTTTAAGTGACAGACACCTAGATATGCCAAAGACTTGGAAGTCTTGTTTATGAAACAACCTAACTAAACCATCTCCTATGTTGATTGAACTATAAGCCATTTATAACCTTCAATGCAGATGTATATTGTGCAGGAGCCAGGTGAATAGGAGATAGGCTTTGCTTGAAAATACGCTGCAATGCATGAAAGAAAAAATCATACCTCCTGAATATGGCTCCATGTATTTTTGACAAGCACCTGATTCTGGTTCCTTGAATTTTAGGCAGGTCTCTGACTCTGGTTCCTCAAGGCTTTGGCAGTCTGACCGTTGATTATGTTGTGCAATGAAACACAATTCACTTGCAATTATCTACATATATATATAAAAAATCATTCTGTACTCATGTAAGAGTGAGAGAGAGAGAGAGAGAGTGCACAGGTGTATGGCTGTGTTTGCTAATCTTTATGTTGATTCATCAAAGTGTTTAGAATAGAAATCTACTGTACGGTTCAATCCCTTCAGAAACATAAAAATGTTTAACACTGCCTGATATAATCAATTCAATATCAGTAGACGAAGAAGCACAGAAAATCTTAGATTGATTCTTCACAACATAATCAGAAAAAACAAAGCAGCCTTCCAGCAATGATACTCGTCACATGAGAATGATTGCAAATAACACCATCATCGTTCCTTTTAAACATTTAATTTAAGTACACATTAATCCAACTTTACTCTATTGTATCTATGTTGATCTTCTTATAATTAGAGAAAAAAACCCTCTGTAACTAACCATAAATCATTAACAATTTCATGCACTATTCAAAGTTTAAATTATGTATAAAAGCAAACTAACAGTAAGTGTGGACACGTCAAACATCTAAAACAATTCGAATTGCAAACCTTATAGCTGGAATTCGGATTTCCAGTCCTGTCCAACCTGAAGTAAGATTCTAAATGACCTGAAACATAGATATTATCGTTTGGCTTTACATGTTGAATGCACATTTTCGCCATTTCACCCCACATCTCCACTAGAATCCTGTTCACAAAACCTAACTCTTAGTTAAAGGGACACGAGATATCTTAACAAGTAACAAACTTTCCTTTAAAAGCTCACCTGAACCAGCGATTTGAAACATGTGGATCTCTTGCGTAGAGTAGAGTATAACAGCCAAATCCACCGCCTTTAGTTCTGTAGATTATCGGGGACCGATCTACTGTGCCGATAAATCTAACCAAATTCACCACACTCGGTTTCCATTCTATGGTGGACGGCCGCTGGTTTGAGAGGGTGTGTCGATAAACTGCGCTACCATCGTTTTCGTCTAAATCGTCTTCATCTGTGGAGTAGTTCGAAAATCTAGGGTTTGCAGCCGACGATGAAGAGAAGGGAGCGAGTCTTTGAAGTGAAAATCGGGACAAGTTCCTAATCAGGAATACGATACAGTACGCCTTAATCATGCATTCAAAATGTGATTAGAGATATTAGGCGATGTGTTCTTTCTGATTAGGTATTTTCCGGCGATGAAGAGGGGACTTTTCAGGCAGGATTTGAAGGGAGGGGTTTGGCGGGAGGGGGGATCTGGTTGAAAAACCCTAACAATTAGGGTTAATTGTAATTTGAAGCAGAAGAAAGAGAGATTACAGTTTGGGCCTCTGGAGATTTATGGTTAGAGGGCGATCGCTTGGGCCTGTTCAGTGAGAGCTGATGGGCCCCATTTTTGTTGTATTTTTTTATAAACTCCTTTAAACGAAGAGTTTTTTTTATTATTTAAATAAAAAACAATTGCAATAGTTTTTTTCCCATGGATATTTTTTTTTGTATGATAGGATATATAAGCATTATAATTATATAATATATATATATATATATATATATATTATTTTGAGGATTTTAATTTCAACTATAAGTGATAGAAATTAAATATACGCATGAATAAGAACTAAATATTTTTTAAAAAATACAAAAATTATCAAAAGGAATGGTATAGGTTTTATGAATATTTTAATTTGAATTATTTAAAATTGTTGAGAGGAGCAATGTCTCACCTCAAGCAATCAATTAATTGGTTTATGATGACTAAATTGTATGCTATGTTTCAATATAGTCCTCTGAATTTTAATTTCGAGAATGTTTTTCTTCCCTGACAATCATGAATTGCCATACTTTTGAATACATCCCATTACCCCCCACTTCAGTCGTGTCGTGCTTCTCACTCTAACTTCTCGGAGTATTTTACTAGCAGATATATAATACACACTTTTATCATATTCAATCGAGTGAATTAACTCGTATTTTAAACCTTCGGTTGATAGATTAATTAATATTTTTATTTAGAAAAAAAATATAATTATAATGATATATATTTATATATAAACAATTAGCTGTAAAACTTTACTCAAATTTCAAACTACTGGTAAGTAAACTAATTTAGGGAAATATTTTTCATTCAAAAATATATCAAAATAATATTTTTTATTTTTAAAAATTATTTTTTCATATCAGTATTCTAAAAATAATTAAATACAGTGAAAAAATTAATTTAAAATAAAAAAATCTTATTAAAAAAAACATCTGAAAGTGTTTTTTTTACGTTTAAAAATATATATTATAAAAAAAATTATTTTTTACATCAGCATATAAAAATAATCTAAAACACTAAAAAAAATTAATTTAAAATAAAAAAAATAAAATTATTTTTTAAAATAAATATTTTTGAAAACACATTAATTAACAACCCAGGTAAGCCTTTTCACCGATTAATCACAGGACCGTGTTTTATTTCTGTCATTATTCCGTGTTCTAACATGAAAGAAATTGACACCGCTGCAAAATATTTTCTCTCGAGAACACCATTCCATGGTGTTTGCAATTTGATAAAAGAATTTTGTTAGAGACATCAAAATTTATTACCCAATAGTGGAATGAAAGATAAATTTTTTTTTACTAAGTTGTTATTTGATATTGCATTTCAATTTTATTTTTTAAATATTAATTTTTATATTTTCAGGTGATGTCAATGTTATAAATATTTTTTTTAAATAAAATTATTATTTTAATATAATTATAAATAAAAAAACATTTTAAAAGCATCGAAATCACACTTCTGAACATACGGTGTCGTAAGACAAGAGCGAGTGAAATATGGAGTGTATACTCTCAATTAATTAGAGAAATAAGGAATTAATTACTCTTAAGAAGTAAAATAAATTGAAGTCTCTCTCTCCTCTCCCTCGACTTTATCTCAAGTAAATCTCTCTCATAGTCCATTTCGTGAGCCACGTAGGCTGCTGACCTTTGTAGGTATGGAAGTGCCGTGTTTACCGATCCCAATTCTCCACCACTACCACCACTGCAAGCCAGGTTCGGTTCCTACAGTTTCAACCTTGTGTTTCTCGAGGTTTGACTTCGGTTGTGTCTAGTTTTGTTTATGCTGTTGACTTGGACTCGTATATAAAATAAAATTATTAACTAGAAGGCCTATCAAAAAGGGACTCAGTCAATGAATTATCGAATTAATTTATGGATCAGCAGATCAATTCAAATCTATATTTTTTGTTGTTCTGTTTCTTTTTTAAATCTTTTTGAATTTAACAGGACTAGATACTTTTTTTTTAATTTAACCTTTTGGATAACTAGATCAAATATTTTTTCTTAATATAAAATTTTATATACTTCGAGACATATTTTTTAAAGATTTTTATAATTAATTATTTTAAAAATATCAATTTGAGTATGAATGGTTGTTTAAAATTTACGAGGAGAGTTTTTTTTAATATATATAGTTAAGCTTGATTTTTTTTCTTCAAAAAACATATTAAATTCATATATTTTTTTAATAATTTTGATATATTAATTAAAAAAATATCATGCATTTTCAATTAAAAAATACATCACACTGATTTTTAAGTGTTGTTGGATATCAAGTGATTTTTAAAAAAACTTTTAATTATTTTTTTAGATAGTTTTGATGTTTTAAATTTTTAAAGTCTATTTGATATTGTGGTTGAGGTTTAAAAAAAAACAATTTCATGAAAAACACTTTTAGTTGTGGTTCATAACTGAAATTGAAGTGTATGGTTAAAACTGTGGTTGACTTTGAGGTTAAATGAAAAACAATTTTGTATATTTGGTTACCATGTTTTTTATATTATTGTCAACTTGTAAAATTACTTTAAATGACATATACATATACACATATATACTCTTAACCTGTCCTCTCATCTCTTTGTTGAACCAAAATAAAAAGGATAATTGAAAGTGTGATTGTGATTGTTTTCCATTCAAACTAATTTTTTTTATTAAAATTTATTTTCAATACCTGTATGTCAAAACCATTCATGAGATATGACCATCCCTATTTTTTTTTTATAGTCAAATGTCACCCTCGTGCACCAACAATTAATTTCAAGTGTGAATTTCAATCCAACTTGGTATGCAACTGGGGCCATGAAAGAAAAAAAACACACAGCTGATATCTACTTCTCCTACACCAGGTTTGAGTATTTCATTTTATGGGGCCCATACTTTTTTTAAACTCAATTACAACCACAAAAACAAACACCTACTTAATATCAAAAATAAAATTTTTAAACTTTAATATATACATTTAATAAAATCTGCAAACAATTAAACTCAAGAAATTAAACTCAATACAGCTAGCAAACAGTGAAGTAGGCGTGCAGCAACCACGAAGTAACCTAAGAAGTGCGTCGGCGTAGCAGGAACCACGAAGTAACGATTGCTCCAATCGGTCACATGAAGCTTTCAAACACTTCCAGTTCCTTCCTCTCCAAGCTTCACAAATGCATTTCTTTTCAAAAACTCCCTCCTCTTCTTCTATGCCTTCATCTCCCTCTGTCTTTTCCACCAACACCAACACCAACACCAACAACTGCAGTAGCACTGCTGGTAATTCGTGGATTGCCCGTGGCCAGTCTTTTATGATCAAGAAGCTGGAACGGCAGAGGAAGCCCAGGCATGTCAGTGAGCAGGACCTAGGCTCGAATTTAACCGACCGACCGAAATCGCCGTCTGGTGACCCTGATTCTGCCAAGAAGTCGCGGTCTCCTCGTGGGATGGATCACTGGTCTTCGGTGGCCGTCCCGCATCCATTGCCAGTACCTGAATCACTTTTGACTAGGAGACAGGAGCCGCTGGGTTCGATTTTGGGCCATGGTCATCTCGGCTCACCCGAAGAAGGGCTGAACCATGTGTTAAGGAGGTAAGATCATTTTGTTTTTTTTTCAATTTGGTGGTAACAAATAGTAGAAGGCAGTTGCATCAAATCAATGACAAGCAGGATAAATACTTTTGCTCTCTGTGTTCTTTCTTTCTTTTGTTGCTGCTGTTTTTTTTAAGTGATTGTCTCAGATTCAAGTCATCCTCTTGTAACCAAGAACACGAAAAAGTGATCAAACTAAAGGTCGTGACTGCAAGCAAAAGACTAATTAGTCCTTTGAATATATGCACATCCCCTCTCCAAATAAACAATGACAACAAATTTGAATAATGGATATAAAGATGGAAATTGAGACAAATAATGGATACAATCGGTAATTGGTATGATATATACTTCAAGATAATGTGATCAAATCTGCTTTGTGTTCCGGGAATAATGTCTATGGGGTAATCTATCATGAAGAGGTTAGGATTTGGAGGCAAGCTTTAGAAACCTAAATATTGCGACATTGTCTGGTTCTGCTGTGTTGTGTCACAATTTTTTTGTATATTAAGTTGCATAGGGAATGGATTGCTCTGCATATATTACCATGTTGATATGCTTTATTGATTCGGCTATGAACCATCAGGAATAGCACTGATCAAATCGCTACAAAGGTTGCTAAACCTTCAAGCAATTTCCGTCAGAGGTTCTCTCAGCACGCAAATGTTAACAGCAGTCGTGACTTAAGACTCAAAATTCAGGCCAGAAGTGCCCCGACAAGTGGTTTCTCAAGTCCTTCTGCCAGTCCACAAAGATCAAATTCCGCGAATCCTTTTGATTCTCATGTTGCCAACAAATTGACGAAATATTCAGGGAATAGTAACAGGGTACCGTCTCATGATCTAAATATCGAAGGTGCAAATTACAAGTCCAGTTCAATTTCTTCTCCTAGGAGTGCTCCAATAAGTGGACTCCCAAGTCCTGCAACTGTTAGCCCAAGAAGATCCTACACTGGAGAATTTTTACCTTCTTTCGTGGCTTCTCAAGAATCGCAGGTTCGGCCAACTTTGAACATTCCTGACTTGGGTAGGCTTGCAAGCCATTCTTCACAAGTGCCACCAGTTAAAACTGTTCTTAGTCCTGATCATTCTCCACTTCGCAGCCCAAGATTACAAAGTCCCTGCGTTGACCTTGAAAATAAATGTTATTCTCGATCCCGTCGTAAATTGCTTCAGGGAAGTTCGAAGGAGTGGCCTGAAAACAGTTGTGTAAGCGCTCATCCTAGGAGTGCTCCAATAAGTGGACTCCCAAGTCCTGCAACTGTTAGCCCAAGAAGATCACACACTGGAGATTTCTTACCTTCTTTCGTGGCCTCTCAAGAATCGCAGGTTCGGCCAACTTTGAAGATTCCTGACTTGGGTAGGCTTGCAAGCCATTCTTCACAAGTGTCACCAGTTAAAACTGTTCTTAGTCCTGATCATTCTCCACTTCGCAGCCCAAGATTACAAAGTCCCTGTGTTGACCTTGAAAATAAATGTTATTCTCGATCCCGCCGTAAATTGCTTCAGGGAAGTTCGAAGGAGTGGCCTGAAAACAGTCGTGTAAGTGCTCATCCGTTTCCTCTTCCTCGGTCGCCTCTTCCTCATCCACTGCCTCTTCCTCCTGGAGCTGCACCACTACAATCATCCATGCCATCCCCACCTACTTCCATCCATAACACGTTAGAAAAACGAAATGAACCATTAAGAAAAAATCAGTGGGTGAAAGGAAAACTTATTGGATGTGGTTCATATGGAAGAGTTTATAGGGGAACCAACAGGTAAGCTAGCAGCTTTGAAGCTTTTGTGCTTCCTGGTTTCTTGACTTTCTGCTGCTGTGAAAATTAATTGGCTGCTTTTATTTGACAGAGTGACTGGAGCCTCATGTGCAATGAAGGAAGTTGATATCATCCCCGGTGATCCAAAATCTGCTGAAAGTGTAAAGCAGTTGGAGCAGGTTATCTTTGGGGTTCCTTATAGGCATTTTAGCATTTTCAATCCACCATATTCAACCTTATCATTGCAAATATTGAGGACAAATGCAGAAGCGACATCTAATCAAATTGATTGGGATTCTATTTTCGCTGCATGCAGGAAATTAGAGTTCTACGTGATCTAAAGCATCCGAATATAGTGCAATATTATGGCTGTGAGATCGTGAGTATTCCTTTGTCCCAACTAATAATATATCAGTTTAATTTGAATTCCTACAAGTTCTTTCTTGTTTGATGATTTAGGGAGCATTTTGCTGTGTCCAGGTTGATGAACAATTTTACATATTTTTGGAGTATATTAATCCAGGATCAATCAATAAGTATGTTCAAGAACATTGTGGACATTTGCCAGAATCTATAGTCCGCAATTTCACTCGCCATATTCTCTCTGGGTTGGCTTATTTGCACAGTAAAAAGACAGTCCACAGGTGGGTGATTCATGTTTGATGAAGAGAAAAAATGAATTCCGTAAACATGCAGTTATCACACTGAGCCAAATGTCTTTCAGTAAAATGTGAAAAAAAAAATAGAATCTTGCAAAGAGTCACACCATTATCATCCATAGCAATGTTTAGAAAGAGAATAATACATGATTGTTGGACTAAAAGCCCTGCATTGAAGCATGATGTGTCTGTCATGAAAGTCAAGGTTTTTTTCCTGCTGTGCATTTTTAATAATTTGCACAATTATGACCTGCAGAGACATTAAGGGTGCAAATTTGCTTGTTGATGCATCAGGTGTTGTTAAACTAACAGATTTTGGGACGGCAAAACATGTGAGTTTTGAATAACTTTGAACACTTTGCTGGGTTCTAATTACAAATTTTGCACTTTTCCCACCGTGGTTTTTTGTGTCTGTGCAGCTTACAGGATTATCATATGAATTGTCCTTGAAAGGCAGTCCACACTGGATGGCTCCAGAGGTACTTCATGATGAATTTATTCATAGATACATACCTTATGTGTGTGCTTATGTGGCTTATTGATGCATTTTCTTTGAACTCATTCTTTTATTCAGGTCATTAAAGCTGTAATGCTGAAAAGTGACAATCCTGAACTTGCTTTGGCTGTTGATACATGGAGTCTGGGTTGCACCATTATTGAGATGGTTACTGGCAAACCTCCATGGGGTGACCTTCAGGGGGTGAGCTCGTAACTTGACTTTATTGCCCTAGTTCACAGCCAAGATTTTCGAAAATTAGAAAGATACCTATGGTCACATTGCTAAATGTATAATCAACTTTTGGTTGAATTTGGAATATAAGGAATTTACATTTTCATTGGAAATTTTCTTTTTCTTTTTTCTTTTATATTGCTAATCCTTCATTCTTTGCTTTCCAAGAATGATTAGAACTGCACTCATTTTTTAGCATGCATTTAAGGTACTAGGTCAGCATTTGGCATAATTCCTTTGGAGAGCATGTGCTTGATTGCTCTTTCAACATGACCTTTAGTAAAAGACTACTATTTCTTAAGTAATCCAGGGAGAAAGGAATTGCTATGAAAACTACTCGTCACTGTTTCTCCATGCTAATGTGACTTAGCTTGTGGTGGAAAATAGCTAATCTTCTTTGAAGAATAAGATTTTGCATCATTTATGTCCTGATTTAACAGGATAGGAGAGCCTGGTAATTTAATCCTGAAACTGTATCTATTATTCAATCTTGACCAAAACACCTCTCTTTCCTGGGTGTGATTGACTGACTTTTTGATCAAACGATAAAACATACTGGATTCTCTTGTTTGCACGTTAGTTCTTGATTGGTTCCTTGCTTTTTTTGTCCTCTTAAACATTGAAGAGGAAGTATAAGCTCATTCATTCTTCATTTCTTCAACTCGACGATTTATGTTCTGATTCAGAATTTTGATGCAATGATTGCTACATATCAGGCTCAAGCTATGTTCAAGATATTGAATAAAGATCCACCTATTCCTGAAAACTTGTCACCAGAGGGAAAAGATTTCCTTCGCTGTTGCTTTCGAAGGAATCCAGCAGAGCGTCCATCAGCTATGATGCTGCTTGACCATCCTTTTGTGTGCAAGTCAAACGATCTTAATGTGTCAGCATGCAGAGAAGAAGTACCTGCAGTGAACCCTGTGGTGAGCATCAAATATTAGTTCTTTAACCTATTGATCTAAAAGCATTTCATTATACCTTAACGCCTGTTTGAGAACGTTGTTGAAGTTGTTTTTGAAAGTTTTTTTTTCATTAAAAAATGCATCAAAATGATGTTTTTTTATTTTATAAAAATCATTTTTGACATCAGCACATGAAAATGATCTAAAAACACTAAAAAAAAATTTAATTTTAAATAAAAAATAATAAAAGATTTTCAATTTTTTTAAAGGCGCTTTTGAAACGCAATGTCAAAAAAGGCTTAAAAGTATACACAAAATTAGTACGCCAATTGTTTTGGGTGCCTTTTGGAGGATAATTTGGTCTCTCGGATAATTCAGTCGGAGAGACCGAAGAAAATGATGCGTTGCAAACCTTCCCAGACATGCAGATGAGAAACCATCAACTGCCAAGTAGTAAGTGATGTATTCATTTGCAACGTTCACAAGGTGTGTGGTGTGATGACAGATGACTGGTGATCTGCACAGCAGGTCTCGAGTTCGAGTTAGAACGTGCACCTCTTGTAAGAGTCTGAGATAGCCAGGGATCTTTACTCACTCATCTGGACCTATAAAGTGTGTTTTCCAGGGGGTAGGGTTTCCTCGTATTAAAAAAAAATATATTCATTTGCAACTACTACTAGCTTAATATTTACTAATGAATTTCACTACCCGGTTCCTAGTTTCATTAATTATAGTTATTTTTCTTTTTGTGATTGTTCACCCACAGTGAGACCAGTCAACAAAGCTATGCTTACACAGTCAACTGTGCTGCAACTTCTCACCACTCACCTTGTTCAACACTTGAAGCTCTCTCATATCTATCGACAGCACAACTAGTTCATGGTTCACATAATTTCATCTCTTCTTCAAATGTTTCTAGCAATGCGCATTTAAGGAGTCATGGAAGGGAAATTCCACGTATCTGAATCATTTGTTGATTGTCATGAGATAAGAAAGCAAGGTAGAAGCAAAGCTGCAAAGGTCCAAAGGAGATTCTCAGATTGCCATTCGAGCATTTGGTGACTCGCATTTGATTGGAGGTTCGATTTATTATTTCTGAACACCTCCTGAAATTTTTTTTCTCCTTCGTTAGGGTTAGTGTTTGTATAAATACAAAGGATTTGTGATTCAAAGGTTAATTGACGTGTATAGAAATAGCGTACAGCAATGTAACAGAAAAAAATTCAGAAGAAAGATATTGATTATTTGGAAGCATGTTTGGTGAAAATAACTACATATTTTTATTAAAATGTAGATTATAATCACAGGTATTTTGATTCACTTAACGATTCTTGGTTCAGCTGGTTGTTCTTTAATACCACGGTACGCCATGTTATAAATGAAATTTGTTGGCATAGTTGTCATTTCTAGCTCAGAGACGAACTCATAAAAAAAGGTTGGGGTTATTAGATCATCGAGTTAATCCACAGATAAACTGGTTCAATTTGAGTTAATGTTTTCGGGGATTCAACTTATTTTTATAACGAGGAAGTGTCCCTTTATAATTGTCCTAGATGTCTCGGAACAAGCTATCTTTGAACATTCACCACGTAGGTCAGATTCCTGTTTAGGCTGACTTTGTTGCTGTTCTTGACCATCTTTCTCTACAAGTGTAACGAATTCTATTCTGCGTGTCCATCTTTTTTTGTTTTGGGATGAATAAGAATTATCATTTTCTTGCTGAAACCCATCTTTCTCCATTCTTTGGAACTATTGAAAATATTCAAAACAACCTCTCTTTTTTCGTCTCCCTTCCTCTTTTCCCCAATCTGGGGGCGTTTGTCTGCGCAGTGAAGATTGGGGTTCAAGCTAAAAAAGCATAAAAAATGTGGCCTTTAGACAACAGGCACTTGGCGGGTAAAGCCAGGCTCTTGCTGCGGTGCAAGGCATGAGAATGTTTATGCAAGGGGTGGTCCTTGACATGGATAAAGAAGTTTGACTAGTTACTACACCACATGGTCTCAGAGAGGGTGGTCCTTGAGTGATCTAAATTTTCCAACTTGTTTATCGAAATAATTCAACTTATACAATTAGATTTTGATGTTAATTGATGAGAGCAGTGACCCTGTTTTTCTCTAACTGCTTGTTTTTATTGCAGATTTATTTGAACCAAGTTAAGAGGGCTTTGTTTTTGGGATCAGTTTGATAAGTCAAACCTAACTCGTGGTTTGACCATGGTCAAACAATCCAAAACTAAGGTTAATAGGTGCAAAAATTATCTGATCTCATTTACTGGTTTGATTTTATCAAGCAATTTTGATTAGTAAATACGGTATTTCTTTTAAACTTGGATCATCATTTGCTCTACAATCAAGCTCTTAACAAATGAGTTGAAAATCTAACTTCTAAAAAAAGTAATGTGAGAATCGTACTTGGTAAAACATGCCAAACAAAATTATGTTTGACATGATTTCTTTGGATGGTAGATACTACACAAGTAACATGTTATGGATCCAAGTAGAACTGTATTGTTTGTCGACAAATATCACTATAAATGTATGTCTGTCCATGCTCTGCACAACATGTATCTTGCCTTTTTTTTCCTTATAATCTTCCTACAATTCTTTTTCTTTCGCAAGTGAGTTATTCTAAGGTGAGGAAGACTTCTTCTCTTGTTTTTTCTTTTGATTTTAACATGTTAGAGAGGGTTAGTAGTTGGTTGAATGGAAACTTTGGCAACTGACTAGCAAATTTTGAGTTAAGTAAGGACTCTCTTATGAGATATGATTATGACTAAATTGTTAGTAACCCACTTATGGGGTTGTATTTAATTTTGTATTATCAACTGATTAGATCTAGTTTTATTTATTTGTTAGGGGGTTTAAACCTCAATTTACATAAAACAAAAATATACGACCTTAACCTAACTCCAACCTAACTCTTAGTCACAAGTTTTTCAAGTCAATCTATCAAACTGAGTTCAACAATTACAACAATTATAAACTTTACAATTATATATATTTGAAGTAAAGTGACAGGGTTTTTTTTAAAAAAAAAAAGATATTTAAAAAATCATCTCATTTGTAATATGTATATAATCATATTGCATTCTAATTGTTCGATAAGATATTTAACTGTGGTCTTGGTTTTTTTTTTTATTTTTTATGTGGAAATTATGATAATTTTTATGGTATACTTAAATGTGTGTGTGTGTGTAAAGGGTTTAATGTAGTTTCAACATTTGATATTTTTAGCACAACTCACATATATCTATAATATCCATAAAAAATAGCTTAACCATAAGATATCTAAAATATCTTCAAAAATCTTAGCACAGCCTGATATATATAACCTCTAAATAAATTAAATTTATATTTTATAAAATATCATAATTTGAATTGAGTACAACTCCGAGTCAGAACTCAACCCACTATATCCATAAACACCATGTACTGTAGAGTTACATGCATTGGTGCGCATGCACAGGGGAATGGAGCTTTGAAATTGAAAATGGTTAAGGTTGTTTGTTTTTCATGGCATCTTATTTACAGTAGCAGTGTTGTCCCTGCTGCAGCTCGTGGACGTTTTTTGAAAAGAGCTTGTCTAGAAAAAGGTACTGGACTTTTTACTCAGTCACTTCCTCCAGATTCCCTGACTTTTCTGATTACTTTCTCCTTTACCTCTTGTCCTTTTACTGTCCCAAGGTTCTTTCCCCAATTTTTGCACTCATAAAGTAGGGGGGCTCATGACCTATGCCTCTGGGCAGATCTATCATCTATGGCCGCTTCAATCATCTCGAGACAAATAAAAATGGAATTCGTTTCATTTAAAGCTTTAAAGCACTGCTACGCAGACTCCATTCGTGCTTCCTACTTCCTTCTCTAGCTAGTCTTTTCTCTACTGCGAAGTCTCAGGCTACATTTCGATGGCACCACTAGGTTTGAGAAGCTCAAAAATCGGTTAGGTTTTGTTTCTTTTCGAGAGATGTTCACTGTTCGAAAACAATACACTCGGGTTCTTTGTCTATGCAGTGTTTTCCCCTCCATCTCCCCCTCGCATTTTCAAGTTTAAATCTTTTCGAAACCCAAGTCTATTCTCACTGATTTAAAGCATTTCTCTTTCAAGTTTCATAAGAAGCATTTCGAGGCTAGCTGGCCAAAGATGTCAATGCCGTCAGACCAGCAACCACCACCGGTGTCTATAACCCCGCAATCTTTCAGCGCCCACTCAACGCACACTTCAATCGGTCCGTTTATTGCAGTGCTTGTAGTGACCATGTTGTTCGGTGTACTTGCTGTTATGGTCGGAAGGCTCTGCTCGGGAAGGAGAATCATGGGATATGGCCAGTTCGATATGGAGAGCTGGGCAGAGGGAAAATGTTCTTCCTGCATTGATGGAAGGATTAGCCCCCCAGTTCCGAGGTCGAGTGTGCCTGCCACACCTAGTTCAGCTTCAACGCCAGCCCAAACCCAACAAGAAACCAAGCAGGAAGAGCAATCTCCTCAACACCTACATGAAAATCTTGATTCTTAAACCGGTTTGGGTTATTAATTGAATGTATGTGTTGGAGCATTGCTGCTTATGAACTGTAACGATGAGCACATTCTGTGACTCTTGGATGCCATTGTATATTAGATGAAAATTGCTGTTGCTTCAGTAGCGGCATTATTTTTTTGGGCGAAATTGAGGAAGATTGCTGTCCATTTGTTTTGCTTCTCGTTGTAGTCTCAAAAAGATTTGACTTACATTTCATTCCCACTCTACCTTGTTCCTTTTGCCCACTTTCTAAAGTGGGAAATGGTTTTATTCCATTGTCCTGTGCTTATGACAATTTATTCTTTGAATGCATTTATCATTATTTCTTATGAATTATGACCATACATCATGAGATGTTGCCATTGCTGGGGGAGGCCACCTGGGTTAAAATTAATTACTATTGCTTCGGACTCGGCACCTTTTTTGTCGTGGATTGCTTGTTTCCTTTCATGTTATGGAATCGAAAACCAGGAGAATTTGAGTTTTCTTTTACCTTGGTCAACTGTTATTGTTTCAAGAAGATTTAGCGTACATGCCATTTCCGCTCAACATTGTTATTTCCCAAACATTAGCCTCCATCACACAATCCCATCCCAGGAACCTAAGGGCCTGCTCAATTTCAGAGCACCAGGGTATCACCCAAAGACAAACACAGTGGAAATTGGCAGTGCACATTTATTTAATACAAGGCTATTTTAATTTGTGAATCATCCTGTGGCACTGGATGCATAGTTTTCATTCCATTATCTTTTCGCATTTCTGATTCTTATAGATACCTAATTAGCTTATCTAGCTCCAAAAAGTCTTTAACTCATTGCTCCCATGCCACGAGAAGACATAAGTACGCTTTCCTAAGATAAGCAAACCAGTCTTCGGAGGCGTTGATTTTGTTTTGCTAGAGGACAGAAGCCACCTGGGAAAACAACTAAAGGTTTTTTCAACAACAAGACTATTAATCTGAATGAATTTCTGCTATCATTTTGTGACTGGTCCGACATCCGCCAGTTCACTTGAAAATCTACAAACTCTAAAGACCTACGAAATCAAACACGGGGTTAGTGACTCGTTGGAACCCGGCCAGTATTGAAGCAATATGATCACAGCTGTCTCGTGTATTGTTAGTGGCTTAGTGCTATATCTATTATATTAGGATCCATTATACAGAACCCATTTGGGTTAGTTGTCCACATCTCTCTCTATATGTAATGCGCATATACAGCTGTTCATTGGGTTAAACAAAGAGAGGAAAGAATAAGGAAAGAAAAGGATGCATTACTGTAGCTTCTGATGTTCGAACTTGTAAGCTAGGGCATACGATCAGCTTCCTGTGGCTGTTCACCAACCAATCTAGACACTAATTTATCCTTGTCTATGAGCTGTAATTCAAAAATCTATCTCGTGTAAACTTACATGGTAATTTTATCTGTTCTGAACACAAAATATAGTCAACCACTATTATTCTGTGCCCGTTTTATTTTGAGAAGATGAGAGAGGCCAGCAACTACATGTAGTCGACTGCTTGGAATTCCTGTCTTTGCCAGTGCCCTCCCATTTCGATCCAGCAGAACAAAGCAAGGAACGTATTTGATGTCATAATGAAGTAGCTGCAGACAATCAATAAAGATTAATCAGCCGGCACATCATCGCAAACTATTGCCAATTCAAGTCTTAGAGATTACAGCAGGTTAAGAATTTAAACAAGCAGAGGAACTGCTAAGCATATGGATATTTGTTTGTGTTGTGGGGTAGTCTCGTCATCAAGTCAAAATCCCACTAGCTCAACCGCAGGCTTATGATGATGAAGGTTTGTGGTGGCAAGATGGAGATGAGACAAAAACAGTATACAGAGGTTTGAGGATGCAATGAAAAGGGGCATCGAGAACTAATGGCAATCAGTTATGCAATAATAAAATTCAATGAATTTAACACTCAGAAACAGCTCTATCTGACTCCTGGCCTACACCTCCAACTCTGTAAGATGTTGATCAAAGGAGGAGGTAAGAAGAATGCCATATATTAATGTCACAACCTATGAGATCATTGCATCACTCTATTCGTTCAATACTGTTTTACATTTAATCATTATCTAAAATGCCAAGAATCCTAAAATTACAAACAACACGATAAAATTATATCACAGAACAAAACAATGTTGAGTGCAAAACTAAATAAGAGCAAAACACTTGGGAAATTCCTCATTTTACACTAAAATTTTCAAATCCTCGACTTTTTACAGCAATATAATCAGGAGGTGAGTGAAAAACCTCAGGCAGCCATTTCTCGTTCTCTGCATCTGCCATGACAACACTGAGCCAACTGGAGTTTCTACCCTCTACCTCCAGGACAAAATTAAGCAAAGAGTTGCACAACCTGCATTTAGGCGAATAAAACTCAAGCACCGTTGCTTCTTTCCCATTTGCCAATGCCGAGGCAAATGCTCTTTGTTCTGATTCTCCTTGCTCTTCAGGAGTCAAGACCCTTTTTTGATTCTTCAAAAAGTTATCTTGGCCAGTTCTGGCACCCAAATTGATAGGATTAAAATTATTGATCCAAGAATTAGAGGATCCTGAAATCGAGTTCAACGAATTAAGCGCAACGGATCCCAGACTCTGCAAGGACCTGAACAGCCAAGGACTTTCAAAGGTGCAGACTTTCCCATTTTTCGCATGACGGTCAGCATCCCACGGCCATTTCAGACAAAACAAAGGTTGTTTATTAGCAGGATCCATTTTCGCCTGATTCTTTTCTGGGGTTACAGAACCTAAGCACCAAGACTCTCAGAACCCAACACTAAAGCAAGTACTGGATTTGCTGCAGGATATAAACAATTAAGAAAGTGAGACAACATGCAGAGAAGTGCTAAGATTACAAAGTTAAATATGCAATAAGCCATAAAGGGTTCCTTTAAAAACCACAAACCACCAAGCATAAACCCTAAGCTAAAATCAACATATGGGAGCTTCGAAGAATTAAAATTTAATAAAAAGAGCTAAACATATTGGCGTGTCTGTATTCATAAACATACCTGTTGGGTTTTCCAATTGACATTAAGCAAAGGAAATTCTGTGGGAGAGTGAGAGGAAGATAGGATTTAACAAGCCAAATCAATCATTCACTCCGGACAAACGAAAAGGCACAGTAGCCATGATAGATGGCAGCAAGAGAGCAATGCAAATATTGGGCTGTCATTTAACCGTGGGCCAAGCTTGGATTTCACACCGGCCTGCTTTCGAACTAACAGTACTATCAGTAGCTTCTTTCTATGTCAATTTTTGCATTTAATCAAAGCCCAATCATGTCAAATCTCAGTACGAGATTATGTAGGTTGATGTGATATGAATAGTAGTAAAAAATATTAAAATAAGAAATTAAACACTAAAGTTCTATTCAGTGGAAAAAATTACAGTTGCACTTGCTGTTGGGTACAATCCCTAACAGCACAAAAACACAAACAACAAAGTAAGTTTATTATTACTATTATTATTATTTTTTTTATTAGCAACCAATCACATTCTAAATATATATAGTTTTATTTTATTTTTTTCTGAGTGCCGCTAAACAATGGACATGTAAATGCTTGATAAATTAAACTAATAATATACATTTAAAAGTAAAAAAATAAAATAATAAAGTTAAAATGAAACATTAAATTATATAAATAATAAAAAGATTCATCATCAAATAATCAATTTTTTATTATATTTTTAGTCAAACTTCAAAGCAACCTGGGATTTCTTTTTTTTTTTTTTTCCAAGCTTACCTTTCATATTACCCCACCTTACAGCTAAGTCTAGAAGTCCTTTCTATTTTTATTTTATTTTCAGCAAAAATATTTTATTATTTAGAGAAAAATGGAAATGGTATGTCAACATTGAAAGAGGGTCTTTGTGAGTTCTAAGCAGGAGGAAGCACCATAAATTGACCGTAATATGGCTTAGAAATCTTCTAGTTTGTAAATGGAAATTTACCTAACCTACAATCACCAGCTAATATTCCTTCCTCATTAGCTAAACTTCATCAACTTGCCTAACCCTTCCAACTTCTTGTTAATGTGGTTCTCTCGGAGCCTACAAATCCTTGAACAATCAAATGTGAAAAAACCGAAGGAGTTAAAGAAGCTCGACGGTGAAAAATAAAATAAAATAAAATAAACATCAAGTAATGGAGTTGAATAAGAAATTCATTTTCAACATTTTACTACTTCAAAGCAAGAAATTAAGGTTGTTTGGTTTGAACAATGTAACCATCATCGCCTATATATAAAGACTCTTCCGGGCCATTACTCTCATTGCAAAACAAAATCAACTCCTCGATTTATTCTCTCTGAAAACCATTAAGCATTAGCTAGAGAATCTCGAGGGAGAAGATGAGTTTCGGTAACACAACGCAAGGACTTATCCTTTTTCTATTAGCAACTTCTCTGTTAGCAGTCGGTGCCACTAGGACCATTGTTGTGGGAGGGTCCGAGAATTGGAAGTTAGGCATTGACTATTCTGTCTGGGCTAATCAAAATAAGCCCTTTTACTTTAACGACACATTAGGTAAGTATCAGCTATATAAGATGTTTGTTATTGTATTTTAGATTAAAAAAAAATATGATATTGTATATCATTTTTATGTGTTAATATCAAAAATAAATTAATTTGATATGCTTTTGAACGAAAAATACTTTGAAAAACAACATTAACTACACTCTCAAACAAACATTAAATCTCACATCGTTTTATTTATTTATTTTAATTATTTGTCTTTAACATTGTAAAGTCTTACCATGGTGATTGATTCTCGTATTATCATCTCAATGAATATATGCAGTTTTTAAGTATGATCTTCCGAGCGAGAATAGCACTGGTTACAGTGTATATCTCTTACCAAACTTAAGGAGCTATGCAAGATGTGATTTTAGGAGAGCAAAACTGTTAGAAAACACAACTCAGGGGAGCAGGGGAAGGTTTTGCTTATGTTCTGAACAAATGGAGGCCTCACTACTTTGTTTCTGGAGAAGATAATGGCACGCAGTGCTATCCCGGGACGATGAAGTTCTTTGCAGCGCCAACCCCTGCTCGTCACTAATTTTCGATGGTGGTGATTGAAATAAAACGAGCAACATGCCAGTGATATTCAATCATTCGGTACATCAACCATGATTGAATATGATTGATTGAATAAAGATTTTCTTTTTAAAAAATTAAAATTACAGGATTGTATTATCTTTTTTGAATATAAAACACCTAGTTATTCAACTAATAATTTGATGTTTGCACTCCTATGAAGTACTTATTGCAAGCAACACTTTGGTATGATGAAAGTATTCTCGAATAAAAGGTTGTTTTTATTTCTTTTATCTCTCACGTTTGAAGTTATTATTGATTTAATTAAGGTTTCTTTATACTATTGAAATTATCAGTTTACGTAGAAATAAATCAGCCGATGAAAATAATTATCTATTTTTTTTTCCTTAGGAAGAATCGTCATGTGACTTATATAAATCTTATTTTATTTCTGAGAATCTTTCGGTAAGCAAGTCCATGTTCTTCCTTCTTCCTTTCCGTCCTTCTTCCGAGAACTTGCTTTGTGCAAAATAAATTATTCTTGCTTTCGGAGAATCACTATCATATGAAAGTCGTGTACAATTTTAAAGAGAAACTTTATCTCGAATAAAAAATTAACAAATAATTAATCAAATTATATTGGAAGGAAATTAAACAAGCATCTATCAGGAAAGAGGATCAAAGTATTCCTTTTTCTTTATCTCTTTCTTTTTTGCAACTCCTCTTTCCCGATTACAATGGTGGATGTACAGAAACAAGCATGCTAAAATCAAGCAGAAGTGTTTTTTTATTCTTCAAGTAAACTCTAACATTAAGCAAAATAAAAATCTCCTTGCGATTGATTTTTCAGAACAAATAAAGTTTATTTGTTTTTTTTATTTTTTTTTCCTGAAAAAAAATTCTTAAATCAAGCCACCATTTCTTTGAAACTCCTAATGTGTTCCTGTTCCACCTCCCTTTGACTTTAATTCAATAGTATCATCAACTTATTTTCAGTCATGGTAATGAGATTGGTGGCTTATGAATCACGAACCTAAAATTTTGTGTCCAAACATTAAAGTAGACAAAACATGAATGGACCAAATCCAATGCTCTGTCGAAATCGAGTTCACATGTTAAGAGCATGGTTTTGGTTATACTAATTGATAGCACTGACTAGCATGGAAGTTTCTAAAATAGTCTGGCCATGCTAATTTACTGGATCATAGCTGCACTTTGAAATAAATAAATGAAAAATACAAATTAATCATAATCTCTTGACATTTTTTTCCACTATAATTGAATGCAACCCCAGTTTGATATGTGCAGATTTAATATTTCTAAACCCACTCCGTATAGGAGGGTCATGACTAGGCTCAATGAACAAAAATGATAATTATTCAATTTCAAATGGTAACATGGTGAAATATAATTGAAATTGATTCCGATTTGATAATAATTTTAAAAATACTTGGTTGATCAACACGTGTCATAATCTTACATAGATTTTATTTAAAACTTTAATTATATGAAGAAGAAAAACTATAATTTTATGAAATTAAGCTATGAAACACACCTATGGAAAAAGGACATAATACCATGTGAGCAAGGACCATGCATACTCTTCTGCATAAATTATTAAAATTACTGTTATTGAGCACATTTAAAACATGCATGCCCCTGCAACTTTCCTCAAATATAAAATTCAAAAGTGTCGTTATAAAGTGGGACACCAGCTTTGTGAATATGCTTTCAAGCAGAAGGAAACAAAGGTGCTCTCGAGTCTCCTGTACTGGATTCACACTCTTTGATGAAGGCACTATCGCTGATGATATTCTTCTCGGTCTAGAGCTTCGAGTAATTTTCTTCGAAGCTGTAGTTGTGCTGGTTAATTATATTTCCTGCCCGGATAAATGAAATAAAAAACAAACAGCTCGTAATCGATAAGCATTGCCACTGTTTATCTTCGAAATGTATAATTTTGATTAAAAAAATAATTTCGATATTAAAATGAAAAATGATTTTCAAAATACCTTTTATGCCAAATCTTCATATGAGATGGTGTTTCAACCATTCAGTGGTAAAGAATGGATCTTATGAATTATAGATGATTAATCTTATATATATAATCATAAAAAAATTAAGTAATTACAGTTACATTGAGTATATACATAATCTTTTAGTTCCAAGATTCGTTGTCAAAAATATTATTTCTAGATTAATATTCAGATTAAGAACCTTTGCTGTCAATCAAATCTAAGAATTTAAAGAGATGGTAGTTTTGTTTTTTAATACATGTTATTTAAAACATTATTATATATATATATATATATATATATATATATGTTCCTTTAAGTGAGAAAAATTCTTAAAAACTATTGTATATCATAAAAACAAACAGCCATTAAATAGTAAAACATCATAATGATAAAATCTTAAGGATTCTGTATAACGCATGGAAGATTTTGTCACATTTTGTCTAGCAACGAACCTGTCGGATTGCCAACTCAGTCCTCGTTTTCCATTTCATGGAAATTAATGTGATCATATTATTAATAGAAATTTAAAACAAGAATATAGCTTAGGGAACCATGATAGGCAGTTAAGGAATAACTTAAAAACATGAAGAAAATATTAAATTCCTTCAAATTCATCACATCTTTAAGAAAAATAAGTAAGCTTTATCTCAAATAAAAATTACCAAGGCAAAATCATTAAAATCCATTCACCTCATTATCTGGGGACAGGCTGTAATGAAACATAGATTGTAAGAACTAAGAATTTATCCGAGGCCAAAAGTTCAGGCACTCACCAATCTTCATCTTACATTTTAGCCAAAAAGAAAATTAAGAAAGAAAAAATTAACATAATGATCATATTCAGTATTAACACCAATCAAATTAACAACACCAGGCATTAATGCTTCGATCCCCTCTTCTCTGATTTAGCCCCAGCTAATGAAATCCCTGAGGTACTCTCGGACAAGGTAGAGCTCACATAGTCCCTTACTTCCCTTGCAATCACATCCCTCATCACATCCCAAAATCCAGCAGGCAAACCCTCTGGCCTCCTCTCCGCCACCACCATTCCACCACTATTGTCACTGACTCCACCACCAATCCCTGGCGGTGCTAGAGTCAGCGTGGTCAACGCATCCTCCTCTTCTCTCATTATGCCATCCGACATAGATCCTGATGCAACATTAATATCGATGGCAATGCCTTCATTGTTGTTGCTGCCATAGTTACTATCAAAATTACCTTCCAAATTCATCTGACTTTGGCGTTCCCTTGCCCTTCTTTTCAACGTGGAGTTCCAATGGTTCTTGACCGCGTTGTCGGTCCGGCCTGGCAGCAACCTTGCAATGGTGGCCCACCGGTTACCGAACCTGGCATGAGCAGCCAGGATCGTTTCATCTTCAACTGGAGAAAACGGACGGTGCTCCACATTTGGGCTTAATTGATTACACCACCTGAGCCTGCATGATTTTCCCAGACCGGCCCTTTATGTAACGGCTTATCAAGGACCAGTTTCTCGCTCCGTGTTGCTCAACAAGCCTGGTCAAAACCCTGTCTTCCTCGGCACTCCATGGACCTTTAATTCTTTCAGATTTAATGGTACTTCTTGGTGCTTTGTTTCCATTGAAAGAAGAGTCCGAAGAGGAAGAATCCGAAGAAGAAGTAGAACACATGTTCATTGCTTCCATAATGGAATATCAGATCACAAAGAGGGAGCTTCAAAGAAAAAGAGAGAGATTGAGTGAAGGGATTGGGTTTTGATAGTGGATGAGAAGCAATAAAGCGAGATGAAGGAGTTAAGGGGCTTATAATTTATATATGGAGTAGTAAAGAAAAGGAGAGGGAGGGAGGGAGGGAGGGAGGGACAAAAGATGCATGAACTTGGTTCGGTACCCAATAGACAGAGAGGGCTCTTCCAGGAAACTGGCTTTTGTAAAGTTGGTGGGGGTGTAGACCAGGAACAGGTGCGTACCCTCCAGGTCGAGTTTGTTTTCGAGATTTCTTTTCTGCGACCAAATTTTGTTGCAGGTCGGATTCTGTTTTGTCTGCTCTTTGTTATTTGACCATTTTGGGTCTCCAAAGATTGATAAAGTGTGGATCAAGAAAACAAGAATTGGAGGATACTACGAGGAATGTATTATTATTAGGAGAGAATTCGGTACACGGATGACTTTAATTTGTGCTACATATATGTGTACAAGTACATGTGTTTAGTTGCCAAATTAGGTAACTTCACATAACCATCTCATAATTATATAGGTTAATTACTAATTAGAATGTACTAAAAACGATTCCAAAAGCAAAACGATGGCATGGTTGTCTAAACTCGTTATTAATATACATATCGCTTTTTTTTTCTTTCTCTTTGAGATATTTCTTTTTAATGAATTTAAGTTATTTCTATTAATCTTATCCTAGAGGGTTTTTCCTAAACTATATTTTAGAAATTATGATTATTTTTTTAAAAAAAATATAAAATTAGATTAATTTAATCTAATTTTATATATTAACCAATCGATGATCGGTAACTTGATTAATACAAGATTTGCGTTAACTTGTGATTTACACCGTGACCTAGATAAACCATCAAATTATATCTTATAAGTATACCAAGCTTAAGTATTTTCTTAGGCAAATCCCTCAACAAAAATGTTTTTCTAATTTGTACTAATTAAAATGACTAAAAGTGAATAATTCATAATCTATAACAGGTAATAATACCAATTAAAATATAAAAGCTTTGCTAATGTTTTAAAGTATTTTTTATTTAAAAATTATATTAAAATAATATATGTCTTTTTTGGTAAAAAAAATATTTTTAATGTAAACACATTATAAAGATATGAAAATATTATTTTAAAATAAATATAAATATATACGGATTCTTAGCTGTGCAATACCATGAACACAATAATCGAAACAAGTTTAAGAGAGTGAATCTGAGGGGCAGTATTGGGATTTGGATGAGACCAAGCAATCTCGATACGGAAAAGAAAATTAATAAAAATCATTCTCGTACTCGTTACTCTCTCTCTCTCTCTCTCCCTCTCCCGCACAGACAGAATGGCTTATCGTTAATAAATAAGAGAGGAGAGCGTTTAAAACATGACAGGAAGGCCAGAGCTGTTTAACACAAAACAAACGTTTTGAAACGGAAAGTGGGGTCGAAACCTTTTGACTAGAATGGCTAGATTTACAGCTGGGGAGTCCAAATCCATAGCCTCAGTAACTGGAATCAACGGCTCCGATCAACTGTTTCAAAAAAGAGAGACTGTTAAGGGGAATCCCTTAAATTATTAGTGTTCACTTTTCAAGAGGATGACTTTTACGTCTTCCACGTAGGAAGGTCCCACAACCAGCCTGTGCGAATCTCACGTGATTCCTGTTAAATCCCCTTGACTTTGTGGTCTTTTCAACAAAAGTTACTTACTTACTCCACTCTTCCTTTTGGAGCGTCTGCGTCACACCCGATTTTTTGCCCTGAATAGAAGGCTGTGTTTGTGGCGTGCTGCGTTTTGTGTTTCGTTTCACGTATTTATTTTCTATTTGTTTTGTTAATTAATAAACCACAGTCTTACTCCAAACGAGGCAGAGGTCACCTTACACGCCTTGATTGTTTAACGGAGGCTAAAGATGTATCATGATCACTTATATTTTTTTAAATTATAATAATGAAAAATTATCACAATATTAAATAAATATTTAAACATAAACCTATAAGTCAACTTAGTATTTGCCAAGCAGGCTCAATACACTATCAAATTATTAAATTTTATTTTAAATCTTAAAAATTGAGATAATCAAGTTTTAAATTGATTAGTTAATTTCAAGTTTTATTTTATTTTTTATCTAAAATAGTATGATTTTTTTTTAAAAAATTTTAGAGTTTATATATTAAACCCATGATACAAAACTCGAACCAGGTCTATTACACTACTTTCACTTTAGATTAGTTCTTTCTTTCTTTCAAAATCTGAGATCGATCCGAATTTGTTGACTTAAATAGGGGTGATGGTACTTTGAATTTAAAGTACAACGATGGTACGATTATTTTCAACAGGCCACTTTAAAAGTTGAAGATGAATGAATTAACAATAATTATTATATCGTGAAATAATAATTATTATATAAAATTCAATTCAGATCGCACTTACCCACGTCAAGAGTCGCTGGCTCAGCGGATCAACAAAATAATTCAATCAGTAATTTAGAAAAAATACATATATTTAAATTAAAAACTAAGTTCGAACTATACGCTAAATCAACAAATCATCGGATTAATATGAGACACTGAGACTGTGTCTATAACTGATAATATTGCCATCTTGAAGTCCCACGAGAAACATAAAAGTAAATTGGAAGCAGAGACTGAGAGCCACGCGGTTTACAACGATGAGATTTACGCAACCCCACAAGATATAAACGGAGCGGCATCATGATCACATCCCAGCCGCCCACGTGTCAGTATTAATGGATTTTTGGAGTCTTATAGTGGACCTGTGATGTAACTCCACCGAGAAGCAGTTGGGCAGTTGCTACTCCAGCTAGCATCAAACCCTAATTCATTCACCGACTGATTTCCAAATTTTCCACATTTTGAAACAGTGAATCAAAACAGGACGATTTCCCTAATAATTGTCTTCAAGAGGTTGCCTTTGTGGGACCAGAAAATGGACTATTTTTTTTGTAAGAGATATTTTCAATCTGATCAGAAAGAAACTGAGCCATCAGTGGGGTCCACCAATGTTCCCTTCCAACCCATTTGTTGCTCGGTTCAGTTCTGTCATTTGTTGTTTTGGGTTTTGCCCGATACCGCGTTGGAATGGGTAGTTTGTCCTTTTCCTTGGACAGATCAACCATTTGTTTGCTCTTACCAGTTTTTGCCTTTGCCGCTATGTGATAAACATGAACCATTTTTAATTTTTAATTTTCATTCCATTGCTCGTCTTCTTATTTCATAGTTGAGATTGTTTGTTTTTCTTAGCTGGAGAACGGTGATAGTTGTTTCAATTATAAAATAAAATACAATAATTATCAAATTAAAACTCAGAAAATTTCATATAGAAAAAAAAATCATAATTTTCTAGTTGTGATCAATCTCAATTCTCAATGTGAATAAATTATTTTTTTATCAGAATATTTTATTTTATTTTAAAAAAATCCTTTTGATGTTGGCCGGTTCAATACAAACGAGGTAGCTTAATTATATATTGACTAGATCTTATTGAGATGATATTTTTTAATTCGTGTTATAACTTGTACTGGATTAAATTATAAATCATAAATTTTATGAATTAACCATGAAAACCTAATTAGGCTTCTTGAATATGTTATTTTGTATCATTTCATGGCCAGCTGGATTTACTTAGAAAATATGATTTTTCAAGCTCAGCATCTGATTTTGTAGGTCTTGTTAGAAGTTCGAAATGGAATTCAATTTCGTCCAATAATATCTTTTTAAAAAGCTTAATATGTGTACTTTAATTTTAATTCATCTCATATTCACATTATAACATTATAACTTGATAAAAAAAACTTGTCATAAGAAATAAGATCCGAAACATAAAATACAAAAAAATTATCTTTAAATAATAAATTTGCAAAAGTTTGACATGCATATCAAACTTATAAAAATAAATTTTAATGATCTCCAAACACATTAAAAAAATAAAAACATATGTATATTATTCATTTATTAACACCCTCTCGAACTGCTAAGTAGGATTAATTGATTACTTGCAAGTGGGGGTGATTTTTACTTTCTAGTATGTTTAGAAAGTGTTTTTTTTATTTTAAAAAATTATAAATATAATATTTTCAATGTACTAATATAAAAAATTAAAAGATATTTTAATACATTAGAAAGTAAAAAATATTTTTTAAAAACATGCGGCTACACAATACTATACATAAATAAATTGGATTGAAAATTGTTAGACATTGGGGATTTTTAAAATTTTTAAAAACTTTATATTTATTTAAGTTTAAATTTTCTAGTTGGTTTTAAATTTAATTCTTTTTTATTGCATTTTCTTAGTTGTATCGGTCTTTACCTCCATGTATTATTTTATAATTTTGTCAATTATTGAATTGCAGGCTTTTAAAAAACTTTCAACGTTTTCCATTCGTATTTATTTCTCTATGTATTATTTATATATGATGATGTAAAAAATAATTATTAAAAAATTAAAAAAATATTATTTTAATATATTTCTAAATAAAAAACATTTTTAAAAACAATTTAAAATAAAACTCTTAAACACAAACTTAATATGTTCCTTGTGCTTTGAAGGACTTAAATTCTTTATTTTCATGGAGGTTTGTAATTGGTTAATATGTATTTTGCCAACGCTTTTTTTTTTCATGGGATAATTAAGAAAAATATGTTCCTTGTCATTTATTAATGAGATGAATTATTAAATATATCAAGAAGTGTATTGTTTCTCTTCACGCAAAAAACGAGGCCCAGAGAAAAATACAACTTATTATTATTATTATTATTATTATTATTATTATTATTGTGATGTATATATGGTGTTTTATTTATTTTTAAATTAAATTATATAAATTGATTTTTTTAAATATGTTTTATTTTTAACATTAATATATTAAAATCATCCAAAACTATCAAAACTCAATTTAATATATTTTTAGAAAAAATAATTGAAAAGCAGAATGTAACTAAAAAACAAACACTCCTTTTCAACAAGAAATAACTTGCAATTGTGGTATCACATTATTTTCTTATAACAAAATGTCCACTCATTGCCACATATAACCTTGAATTTATAAAATAAATCCTCTAAAATAACTTCTTGATGCATTATTGGAAATTACTGATTACTATTTTAGTATACTTAATAATTCATCGATATCTTATTTTTCAATTTCTTGAAATGTAAATGCTTATAAATATGACAAGGAATTGTAAAAAAATATAAAAATAATAATAAAAGTGAATGAATAATTGAATTTCTATGTGGTATTTTTAGCAGAAACGTAATAAATTTTGGCAGGCATCTGCATGGCTGGATTTTGTTCTGCCGGGAGTTCAGATGTGGGAGGTCGATTCGCCTGCATGGTCGGATAATATTGGGCTCGGCGGTAACTTAACCTGGGCCCGTTCTTCCGACACCAACTGGTTACGATCAATCCGGTGAAAGGATGGGCCTGGCTTTTACTGTTAACACAAAAAAATATAACTTAAACTTTTTTTTAATAGATAATGTTAGCGGCCCGTCTTCTCCATGGAATGATACTCAGCCCTTGGATAGGAGGGTCCGCATTGAATCCACAAGGGGACCCGTTCATGCAGAAGGCTGATCTGGGGTAACATAATAAACAATTTGTCCATAGCAATTTTATTCAAATTAAAATAAATATTGAAAAACATAACCACTGTAAAGTTTAAATTTTATAATTTCATTTATTTTTATTTTTAATACCCGAAGATATACTGTGCAGTGTAATTTTATACCTCAAAATGTTAAAATTTACAATTAGATCCTTAATACCTTGAATATTATTTAAACAAGCTAATTGGTGAAGAACTTTAGATATTTTAGTCAAATTCTATCGGATAATCATAAAATTATTATGAAATTCATTTTACATTTTAAAATATGATAAATATTTTTTTTTATGAAAATATGTTCGGAAAACTTATAGGATTTTGTTTTATGCACTGGAACAAATGCGTTTTGTTTTGATGGAAATTTCATAGAAAATCAAGTATTTTATATGAAGTTTGTATCTTACAGTGGCATAAGCCTGATATTAAACAAAATTGGTAAAAAAAACATGCAAGAAAATCACTTTTATTTTTGAAATGACTCTTATTTTTTTCCTTTATTAATTTCTATTATATTATTAATTTCATTATTATATGGGTTAGGATGAAAATAGGTTCAGCCCGACTCAGTCGGGGTCGACTGATTGATGTCTTAACAAACACTTTTTTTTTTTTTTTAAATTTGCAATGGCAAGCATAATTTTCTAGAAGGAGAAATAGAAAAGAGAAAGAGGAAAAAAACTCCTTGATAGAGCTCTTACGTGTGCCGTTAGAGAAATAATGCCTCGCCACCATGATAGGGATGGTGAGGTAGATTAAACGCTGCCCTAAAAGATCACATACATTGTTGTGAGGGTGCCACACTTGATGGCGCGTGCGTAACACATAATAACCATTTTTAATATAAATTTATCTATATTAATATACTAAATCACTAGTGAGAATTACAAAAAAGAGCAAACCAAAAAACTTATAATGACCTTGCATCCATAGTAAAAAAACATGAAATAGTAATCGCTAATAAGCCTTATGGGAAAAAAAACTCTTATACTCGTAAATCCAAGCTTGCACCAAGGATAGAATAGTAGTTTTATTTGTAACGATACGGAAAATCTCATATGAATGACCTTCTACCGAACACTTGAATCTACCCTTTTATTCGGAGGAAGACTCTTAGAAAGCTCGATGAGTAAGAGGAGTCTGTATTATCCTTCGGAGCTCTTGGCTTCTCTCAAACTGCAGCTTCCATTCATTTTGATTGAGTGGAGACAAAAGGGACGGGAACATCATTTGACATGCACCGAAACCCTTATCGACACACTTGAGTCTCGACTCGAGACTTGTTTGTGTGCAAATATTCCGAATATTGAAGTCCACATCCAGCCCCCATGTATTCCCCACCACACCATACATCTGATGTTTGACTAACCAGTTCCATCGCCTAATGTGCCTATGCTAGGAAAAAAGAAGGCAACGCAATTAATGCTCTCTCACTGTCTCACATGCTGTGTTTTGGCCCTCACTGGCCTGTTTATCTGATTGAAATGATTTCAGGAAAGTAAAACGGACCAGTCTGAACAAGATCACCTTCCCTCGAAGGTATACGTACATGATAAGACGAGGATTTATCATGTATAAGGTGCTGAAATGTAAGAAATCCCAGGGTAAAAGCTGTCTTAATTCTCCCTATTGAAATGAGCTGCAACTACAGGACTTGTGCTCTGGAAAATGTAAGAACTTGATATGAAGAACTGAATCATGGCATGTAGTATCTGTACATTTACTAGTAATTAATTAAATGAGAGCCTGTGAATTGGCTCCGCAGGGATGGCAAAAAAAAATTTAAAAATTGTCAAGGCAGGATGATAAATATATGTTCTTTTATATTTCAACTCCATCAAACTCCATGCGACGACCAAGGAATTTACATGGGATTTCTTGCTGCAAAACCACAACTCGTGTAATGATCTTGGCATAGAAAAAGCAAAGAGATCAACAGAATACCTTTTGTGGTGCTTATGATTAGAAAAATCAATTTCACAAGCATAACGTAAGCAAATCCTATCGAGCCCTTGCAAAGAAAATACTCAATTCCGGCCCAGCTGCACCGTCAGGATTAATCATGTACAGGGCTTCAGAGTCTCTGGATCCAACCACTCTCTCGAATCTGGCTCTAATGTAAGTCAGTTCCCCGTCTGCCGATTCCTTCTCATTATTCGGGCAAGGAAGCACACCTGCGCCCATTGAAACACCTCTCAGAAGTTGCATAACATGAAGCTCATCGTCAGACATTTGCTTCCTCCTTATACAGTACCCAACCTTTCTCCCGTTACAGTACACGGCCCAAACAAACTCCTCCAATAGCTTCTTTTTATGAGTCTTGGTCTCGCTCTCGAGTGCGATCCTTACTATATCCGATGCCATCTCTCTGTGAAAAAGACTCGAGTGCATCGGCAGCTCAATAACAAACATCGGCGCACAATGAGGATCTTCTTGTATGGCTAGACTAACTCTGCCTTTACGATAACCAAAAATGGTACCCGTTGTCGCATGGTCCTTGAGCAAAGGTTTTCGAGGCCTGCCTAATAGTGCAACCATCTTGCAACCTGATGTTAACATGGGGAAGAGCTTGAACATTTTAAGAAGCCCGCCGCCACTAGATTTTGATCGTTTCTCGCTTGCAGTATGCCGGAGCAAAGACAGGATGGCCTGGTTGTCCATTTGGAAGCCAGGGCTGGAATGCACTGGTGGCATCGTCGGACTAATTACTACAGTACTCTGCTATAAAATCCAGGAAAAACGAAGGGCGATGGCGTGTTTGAGGCTTTGAGCTATTGATCAGTCACAAAGATACATATAAAGAGAGGTGTAGGAATTAAAAAGAAGAGTTCGGAAGCTTGTTGGTCGCTTTGGCTGGATTGTCCCGGCTGAAGTGGGAAAGCGAAGAGACATACCCCTCCCCAAGTTGGTTGTGATTAAAGAAAAAATGAGTCCTTAGGCTTTGATGTGACCAAGTTTAGTGATGAAGAAAAAGATGGGGGGGCTTGAATGAGATAAGATAAGAGGGTTCGGACCACATAATGTGGGGAAAGCGAGGGAGAGAAAAAACTCAAAAGATGATAAAAGGGACTCTGTTAATGTTGGCACAGGCATGTGCCTCTCTGATCATTACATACGGCATCGACATCACTTCTTTATGCTTTGCCAGACCCCCCCCTCCCCTCCCTAACTCTCACTAATTATTGAGGTGCAGCTCATCTTTCCTCGATTCATTTCGCCATGGAAATTTTGCTTTTTCTTGTGGGGCGACTCTTCCTTTAGCTCCCAATCTGCGTACAGGTATTCAGACCACAGAGAAGTAAGAAACTGGCCCAGGTGCTCGTGTATTCCAGCCAAGTATTAAATACTAGGTATCGTTCATGCTGTCTGCTTTTCAATTCTTTGAGGTTTGAAAACTGTACCCTCTCATACCAGTTCGAATTACTCGGTTAATGTTAGGAAATCATCGCTTTAAATTCGGGTACAACTAAGTTTCTGAAAATACTTTTAGACCCATCACAGCTTCACAACTTCTTTAGTTTTCATTGCTTGATACAATTTTTCATTTCAGATTATAGTAAAAACTTTTTTTCTAAGGAAAAAAACTGAAATCCCATAAACTAATGTAGTACCAAACATTTTAGTTAAAGTAAAGTGCATGCACATGTTTAATTAATAGTAATGTCCACATGTACCAGTTAGTGTCCAGGATGGGGGTCCTTCGAAACGAGTGGATAAAAAGGAAGGTGTTTTGTCGGCATCAACGTTGGACACTCACTAGCATTTTGGCAAGTACAGCCTAGTGATAGTGATTTGTGGGTGAAAATTGATGATTTGTGGCAGGAATCTCTTATGTTCGATGTACATGTAAACAGTTTATTATTGGATTAAACTATTTCGTACGTACCCACCACTGGTCAGTTTGAGAAATTTAAGAAAGGGCAACTAGAGTTCTGTAATCATTCTGTTGATAACCTGGTAATATGCAGGGCCTTGAAAATATGTGGATGGATTGTATTTTATTGGATTAAAAAGATGTATTTAAAGAGTTTTTTCCAGCTTTTTTTTGCTAATTAGCTCCATGGATGATTGAGTGCTAATAAATAAATAAAACAACGCTCCTGATCTATTTGTGGGTGGTGCCTGAAAAAATCAGCCAGCATCAATAGTCCTTAAATAAATTAAATATTTAATTAGGTCATTTCGTGAACTAAATCTAGATTTTAGTCTAATTGATGTTAACACACACACACACACACACACAATAAGCTCAAGCAACTCTATAAATGTATTTATTTATTTGGAAAGAAACCCTCCTAATGATCATTTGTCAATAGTAAATTTGATTAAAAAAAAAAGCTCGAATCAATGTTTGTCATGTGTCCCTAATCCAGTGAAAATTTCAAATGTTTTTTTGAGCTAATTTAAATTTAGGTTTAATTAACAAAGAAAACTGATTAAAACCTTCAATTTTGTACAAAGACTATTGAGATTAAATAATGTAATATTGAGATTATATATATATATATATATATATTAACCCATGAAGAGGGTGTGTAGCACTTTTCTATCAACTGTTTCTTGAATCGATTCTCTCAATCCATGGAGCACATGCAGTGATTGGGCAAAAGGGACATATTTTCGCAATCACACTTGGCGTGTAAGATCAACCAAACAAGTTGAACTGGTACGAGAGGAGAGGAAAGGAGAGAGGAAAGATCAAATTCCATTGATGCAACATAAAGCTAAGATCACATCCCTCATCCAGTGACTTGAACCCAACTTTTCCCAAGGACAGATCATCTATCAAGATCTCTTTAATACTATTAAAAGCTAGTAACCTGAAAGGATGGATTTTGATACCTGTGCCTTGGAAAAATCTTTTTTGATCAATGCCACAAACATTTTAGTGTGCATTCAGAATTATAATATATTTCACTGTTTTATTTTTAAAAAAATTAAAAAAAAAACCCTATAAATTCTTCTTCCTTTTAATTATATGTTGATTAACTAAATACTTTTAAATCATGACTAAAATAAAATGCAAATTGGACAGTGTTATATCATAGATGTTAAAGAATAATATAAATCATATTATAGAGCCTTATCTGTTAAGAAACCATCTCACCTAAAAACTTAAGCTTGTAAGTGAGGTCCCATAATATGATTTATATTATTCTCTAACACACTCCCTCAGGTAAAAGCTCTTTGGGCTTGAAACTTGCATAAGTCCATATCATCTTGTGCTTGATTTTTATCAAATAAAATGAGGGCGGTGAGATTCGAACTCCTGACCGCTGGGTCAACAAGGCTCTGATACCATGTTAAGAAATTATATTACTTAAAAGCTTAAGCTTGTAAATGAGACCTCATAATATAATTTATATTATTCTCCAACAATAGAAAAAAAATAAACGGGGACTTACTCTATCTTGAACATTGTCTGACAAAATGCATGTTATAAGGAGATCTTCGAGATTAATTAAAGAGATAATAAAATGATTCTACATTCTAAGCTGCCTTTGTCGCTGGCTCGTAGCCTTCCAATTATTGAGGCTGTGATAAGACACTGCATGATTGATTTTGCATTTCTTATCTTCAGTCGTGTGTGACATTTAACTGCTTTTGCGATCATAGCTTAATTCAAGAGCGAGCTCGGGCCCTTCATGTAATCACGTTGATTTTTAAGGTCATGATTGACGACCAGCAAGACAACACGAATATTCTTATTTGTCTCGTAATAGAAGTGTAAGTGTTGATAAAATACTGATTATCCGAAGTTGATTCAGAAAAAAAGGGTAATTAGTGCGTGGTTGCAATCTAAATGTAGCTGTCAAAGCACAGAAAGATAGGTTTAAACTTCGTTAACAACAGGGATACTTCTTTCAAAAGCTTCACCACCCTCCCATGGAGGGAAAGTAGAAAAGGGGAGAGGTTGCAAATAATTCCCGATTAACATGGGATGGCCAGGTTCACGAAAACTTATATCAACTCACTTGAGAACGAAAATTCATAGAAGAAACACACTAATTGGTTATTGTCCCGATAATTAGATCACCCGAGTCTCGTGTGTTAAGGGGTCATCTTATTTAAAAATTCAAGTTGTTAGGTGAAACTCTAAGATATAATTTATATTATTCTCTAACGCAATCCTTAAAGTGAAAGTCCTTTGAGTTTGAAACTTGAACGCAAACTCACACTACCTTGTTCTTTATTTTTATCAGATAGAATTAGGGTAATGAGATTCGAACTCGTGACCGTTGGGTTAATGAGGCTCTGATATCATGTCAATGAACTATTTCACCAAAAAACTCAAGCTATTAGATGAGGTTTCAAGATATAATTTATATTATTTTCTAACACCGTGCTCCTAAATGTTTTTAGAGATTTTTTTGCAATAAAAAAAATGCTAACTAAAAGGGTGACCATTTGCTAATTGGGTCTTAAAATATAGAGATAAAAAAAAAATTATTTTAAGAATTTATTTTATATTTTTATTTCTGTTTCTTCAACCACAGTGTGTCTGTATTCATCACCCTCGTTTTTCTGCATCAAACAAAAACCTAACATTATATAATATATCCAACGAAACCTTCTATGCTCACCGTGACTTGGCCTGGACATCGAGCAATTAGGATTGCTATCTTCGATGATAAAATATTGACACCCTGTGACTCAAGATTTAAAATGCTAAGAGAACGGCTCACTTGAGATTCGAGAGTGGAAACATCCATACCACGCACCATAAATAAACGACTTTTAAAGAAATTTCTGCACACTTTCTTTCGAGTTCATCATTGTACGTTTATTGCAAGAGAGGTCCCATGTTGTGCTTCGTGGGAGATTTCTCTTTCGAGTTCATCCATTCCACACAGCATTATCCTCGGAAGGTAAAATTATGTTTTTCATGCTTGCCATTTGCCAGCAAAAAGGAAGCTTGCAAGTTGTGATGCATGTATCTGTGTGGTCACATGTACCGTCCAAGTTCATTCCCTCCTGTCATCCTGCAAATTCCCTCGGAGATATGGTAATTCCACGCAACATATTGCAGGTGTTTGTTTTCCTTACGAGAAAAAAATTAAATGATTTTCAAAAATTGATGGTAATTTGTGTACAGTAGTAGTTGGATATCCATCTTTAAGGGAGCTTTCCTTTTCTTTTTTCTTCTTTTTTTGCTAGAGATAAAAATTCATTGAAGAGAAAGGCTTTCTCATCTAAATCTAAGCCAATCAATATATAAGATGATTTTAAAATATAAAAAAAAATAAAATGCCAATTCAAAGTGCTAAAAAAACACGTATTTAGAAACTAAAAATCTAGAAATCAAATTTTAAATTAAAAAAAAACTATTTTAAAAATGGAGGTGCAAATTACACCCTCTTGATATTTTCTAGCAATCTATGAATGCATTTGGACTCGACAGAATTTTTACGCGAGTTCATGGAACTGCATGCCTCAATGCAGTCTAGTTCAAATGAGCCCGATTCAGATTGATAATTTTATTATTTTGAAAAATTAGGTATAAAGCCCAATGAGCTTTTTAATTTTAGCCATGTTCTTCCAATGGAATATATAAATTTTATTGCCTGTTTTTTTCATAGCCCAAGGAAATGTGAAAAGACACAGGCCCAGCCCGTCAAGCATACAAGGCTTAAATAGATCAATGCAGCCCACACAAGGAAAATATAATTCTTGGACCCAAAGCTCAAAGAATACAGGCCAAGAGAATAGCAGCCCATGAAAGAAAGAAAAACAAAATGAAACCGAGCTTGACACTAATTCCCGGTTCGTTGACACTATTTTTGTGGCTTCTCGGGCAGCTTCTCTGGTTCAAAATGAGGGAGAAAATAAACAGTATCCGAAAGACATGTCATTCAGGCCTAATTTAAAACCAGACGACAATTCGTCTTGCAAAAGGGAATTAGGTTAAATTAAAGTCGTTTTTTGAACTTTCAATTCAATCCAAGATCGTCTTTCTCTTTGATATGTGTTCAATATCACCCATGGAGATTCACAATTGGATTTTTGGATTTCCGCGTTCCTTACAAGATGGTCTTTATTTTTATATTTCTTCAATCCAGTCCTCATTTAACTATTCAAACTTCTAGTGTTTTTAATTTCACCCATGATCAAGTCAATTAAGCTCTTCTAGAGTTCAGTTAGGTCATTGTCTTTCTTATATATTTGCAATTTTGCTCTGATATTCAACTCTCTTCTTAAATATAATCTTTTATTTGTCAAAATTGGACGGTCAAACTTGGCGATACTGTCCATGTTGGTTCCCCAACTGTCAATTTGTTAAGTCTTGACTAGATTTTCAATATATTTTTTAATATTTCTTCAACAACATCCTAAACTGTCCATCCAACAAACATTCTAAGCAATTGTGCATGGTTAATTATCCGAAGCTTTATTTATTTTTCACTTTTTTCTTTTTTCAAAAAAAAAAATACATGAAAAATAAGAGCTTTGGAGAAACCTAAAAGTGATTTAATTTTAAAATTATTTTTGAAAAAAATTAAAAATATATATTTTTTTGGTTTGTATTTTTATATTATTTTAATATATTGATATCAAAAATATTTTTTTTTAAAATAAAATTATATTATTGTAAAATATTTCTAAAAAAAATAAATTAAAAACATAAATGCAATCCGTGGTCCTTCGGTGGCAGGTGCAGTGTGATTGCAACTTCTTATCGGACGGATAGACAATGCGCCACCAAATTCAGCATAACGTTTGGTCATCTTGAGTAGTTGGTTTGCTAGATTCTACGAGTTGCATTTTCGTTGGTGCTAGTTTTTGGTTGAAAACAGGGCGCTTCAAGTTGCATTAGAGTCCATCTAAAACATTAGAAAGGATAATTTCGTGTTATTAAAATAATATTTTCTTCTTGAACAAAACTAAAAGTCAAACTGGGTTTTGCTATGCGTGGATTAAATTATATTAGTTTCTAGTTGACTTTTTATAATTAGTTTAGATGAAACGGAACCGAGTTTTTCCGAGTGATGAAGCCGGGTTTAATAAACTTTATCGATAGCAAGAATAAGATATCAGCCGTGATTATGAAGTCTTCCCTAATCTAGAAGTTGACTCTGTCTATTTGGCTGCCCTCACCGGCTGTTTACTTATTTTCCTTCACACGAAATTAATTTGATGTGCGATGAAATCCATATCTAGGTGGTCATCCGGTGGTTTCTTTCAAAACCTTCCATGCATGACAAGTGGTTTATAATAAACAAAACAAAAACAGAGAGGGACAACTGTCGTGTTGTAACCTTTTGACCTTGTGGAATGTTGAAATGGTAATCAGAAGTTGTACAGAAACCTGATCCATCTTCTGTTTCCTTGACACTTCGAGTTGTTAAGGCTGATTAGTTGATTGGGTAAATTGGGGTGGGGGTAATGCAAGGATCCTCTGTTCGGTTAAACCATGTGTAGAAAAACATTTTCATTCCTTCACGTAGTTGCCCGCAGAACTTATGTTCCGTGAGGCAATGGGTGGTGAGAAATCGTCTCCAAGTTCAATGATGCTAAAAATTAAAGAAATTGACATTGAAAAGATAAGAGATATGGGATTTCGATTCCGTGTTTCCAATA
This sequence comes from Salix viminalis, assembly GCA_029228465.1. Classification (NCBI taxonomy): domain Eukaryota; kingdom Viridiplantae; phylum Streptophyta; class Magnoliopsida; order Malpighiales; family Salicaceae; genus Salix; species Salix viminalis. Next base: position 9,971,029 of record CM055439.1, read on the forward strand.
TTTACCAAGTTTTTACAATTGAAAAGGACTGAAAGAAAGAGAAGGAATTGATATGTAGCTCTAGGCGCTCGGAAGAAATCAATGAAATAAAGATCAGAATTCAGCAGGGAACTTTCATCGTGCAAATCCTTCTCTTTCGAGAAACAGTTTACTGTACTAACACCAAAGGGAAATCTGTACTCCTGGAGAAGAATAAATCTTGATTAACGCGTGAGAGTTCCGAAGCCATTGGCAAGAGCATGGGCAGCTGGATTGAAAGCCAATCTCCCGAAAATGCCTTGTTTGTAAGGCAAGAAAGTTTTCTTCTTCAGATTATCTGATACAGCTTTATTCACTGTGTAATGTAACTCATGTGCCGACACCGGTCCTTTCCTTTTTGAAGACACCGAGCCTGAACTGTCTGTCGGCCGGGAGCTCGGATCTTTTCCATCTTCATGTTTCTTGAACAAACCCGAGTACTTTCTGAGATGATCCTTATCATGCGCATGTCCTTCGGACGCGCTTCTAAATAAGAATAAATCTCTCAGCCTCCATTTCTTTGAAGAACTCTTAGAAGAAGAAGAATTAGATGGTACTGAGTACTTTTGGATTGGGTGCTGATTGGTTGGCTTGTTCCCATGGACATTCGGATACTCTAAATGGAGACAGAGATCTGGATGCTCTACGGCTTGAACTGGATGTTAGCCCTGAACCTCTTTCCCTTCTCCCTCCCCTTCCATTTTCTGTTCTCCTGCGAGTGTTTTCAACAGCAGTTGCAAATGGATCTAAATCTTTCTTTTTTCTTGGCGAAAAAGCTTCACGAATCATTTTCTTCCCTTTCTGCATCGGAGAACTTGGCGAGGAGGGTGGGATTCTCTGGGCAGAATCATCGACTTGTAATCTAGGAGGAAGCTTCAGGGGCCGGATTTTGCCGCCATAAAAAAGTTCATCTGCTGAGAGTGATTCCTTTTCTGATCCGGCACTGAAATCAAAAGCGAAATCATCTTCAGTACTAGTATCAGTTGTTGCCCGTGGTGATTTAGGAGTGCCGGGCCTTTCTTCCCAGTGAAAAGGAATCCCAGCTCCATCTTCATTGCCATCAATCAAGCTGTCGAAGTAACTGTAAAAATCGTCGGCGCGTGAAGGACTTGTTGGAGCGCTCAAGGTGTAATCCCCGAACCGTTTCGGTGTAGATGGAGCACTCAAGAATGGCAAAGGTCGAGCCTCGTTGAAGTCGAAATCCATGCCAGGCGCAGGTATGGCAACTTCTAGTTTCAACATTTTTTTCTCCTGTACTTGCTTTCGAGTTTTCGAAGGATCTGTTTAAGAAAGATAGATGAGACGGGTTGGGGTTTGCTGAGGAAGTAATAAATATAAGGAAGAGGAGCGAGGGAACAGGAAGGGGGAGGGAAGGGTGGGAGGGTTGGAGATTGTTGACTTTATGAAGTCATAAAAAATAGGGGCCGCCTTTTGTTACTCTGCCTATCTCCGTACAGTCTCCCGCTCTCCATTATTGAATATATTTTTCGATTTCATTGTCAATTTCACATGGGGGTGTAAAGAGGGAGCTATTTTGTAAGGCATTGTTAGACAATCTGTTTTAAAATACTTTTGAAAAAATATTCTTCATTTTTTATTTTAAATTTAAAAATTTTAGTATTTTTAGATATTTTTATTTTCTACTTTTTAGATCATTTTTATGTGCTGATATCAGAACTAATTTTTTTAAAAATTAAAAAAAATATATCATTTTGATATGTTTTTGAACAAAAAATACTTTAAAAAACAATTTCAATCATACTCTCAAACAAACAATTAATAGTTATAAAAACTATATTTTATTTGATAATTATTTTTATATAAAAAAATCAATTCACGAGGTGACCCGATTAACCTAGGATTCAAATAAAACTATAGCCTGCGTCATCTTGTTTATTTTATTTTGTTTTAGCAGGGGAGGATGGGGGTCTTATGGCAAGTCAACTAGCCACCTATGTTTGAATTATCCATGGAGTTATGGAGTTTGAGGGTGACATGCTGGAGTAGACGATATATGAGGTTAAAAAAAAATGGCGAGTCAAATATGTTAAGGGAATTATTTTATCAACAAGTTCAAGTTTTAAATAAAATTTTAAAAAATGATTTATATTGTTTTTAAATATATTTTTCAAGTAAAATATTTTTGAGTTTGAAAATTGCATATACTCAATATTATTTCGTTGATAATTTTTATCAAATAACGGTGGATAAATTTAAACTCATGATTCTCTAATTAACAAAATTTTAATAACTTATCAAATAATAAAATATAATTTATATTATTTTTGTCACACTCAAATCATCGTTCCACGGCAGGATTGAACGAAAACAAGAGCATGAAATGCATACAAACCTCACGGTGCTGAATTTGTAATTTCGTGCTTGGGTTTTTATTTATAGTCTATTATAGTATTCATAAATCATTTTAATATATTAATATAAAAATTAATTTTTAAAAAATAAAAAATATCATTATGATACTTTTTAAACAAAAAAACATTCTAGAAAACAATCTCGGCTACAATTATAAAAAAAAACTCTAAACGAAATAATGCTGTAATGAGATGGAGGCAAGACATTTCAAATCCAGCACAAAGAGGAAAACAGTGGATATTATATTTATTAATTCCAGCCCTGTGAGTTGATTCAAGACTTATGGGGTGGCTCAGCCAGAATTTTTTTTATTAAACAGTATTTTAAAAAAGAAAAAGAAAATCAAATGTAATCCTTTACCAGATTGATCACGTGTTGTTTTATCAGGTAAGTTAGATTAAACTCAATTGATTTTTAATCGAATTTTATTTGATGTTTCGGCCCGGATTCATGGGTCGAGTTGGTCAAATCCCTAAAAAAAAAGCTAGGATATTTAAATCTGGATTTTATAATTAATTGCTCGTTGTTTTTATTTATTTATTTCTTGTCATTGATCATTTTGTTATATTTTTTTTTTGAAGTGAAAAATATCATAATTTATGAAAAACGTTGAATAAATATCAGTATGAATTATAATAAATATTAATTAGTTTCCTCCTTAGCAAAGGGATTGACCACTTGTTATGCCTTGATGACATCTTCATATATATTATTTTCTTGGAGAGAAACATCGATCTTACTTGAATCACAATCAATGACTGAACAGCCCAGTTAATATTTTTTATTTAGAATTAAAATCCAATGAATTACTCAAACACAGGCTGGTCAATTTCATATTCTATTTTATCTATGTTATTTAACGCATAAAATCAAAGCTAGACTGATTCGCCAACAGGATCTTGGCTTGGTGGTCAAGAAGGGCTTCTTCTTTTCTCTCATCCTGTTTCAAGTCTTGTCAGACACGCCTGTCACCCCCGCGGTGCCTTACATGTTCATTGGACTTGCAAGATGTTTAGTAGATCCGAGGATTAATTGTGTTTCGTGCAAGCTGGTCCGGACACTCTAGTTATATATATATATAAAAAAAAAAACTAGACTGATTCATGACTTCTAGATTCAAAGACTTTTTGCTAAACTTTCAGATTTCGGCTGCATATCATTCGAATATTACTGGCTTCTGGAACCGGAGATTGTCAAATGCTCGATGTCACTTGCCACAGTCTTTCGCGTCAATTCCATACCTTTCAAGCACGAGTTTCTGGCAGCCCTTTTATTTCTTCAGGATATTAGCGTTTTAATGATTTTTTTAATTAATATATTTTTATTTTCAAATAAGGAAAATAAAAATAAAATAATTCTTTTAAAAGTGTAATTACAACGTAAAAGCAAACAGATTCAAAATACTGATATTATTCATGGTCCTGACTTTATAAATAATGGATTGGAGTTGACTTCATCACCTCAATTCTGCCAAATAAGTTAACTCATGAAATAATTAAAATTTAATTTAATTTAAAAAAAAACTCAAAAAGATGCTCTTAGACTACATTTATTGACCGGGATGAATTTAATAAAGATCACGGAATCTTTTTCTTCTTCTTCTTCAGAATGGCAGTCAGTAATATTTACAACAGATACCATATTCCAAGTTCCATAGAGGAAATATAAAATAAGTACACGAGGACGAGGAGGCAGACAGGGGTTGCGTTGTTCTTCCTGATCCCATATATGTCTATTTCAATCCTATATATATGTCGTATAATTGTGATGTCACCGGCCAGGCAGCGGCCGAGACACGGCGTTTGGGCTTGCCTTTACCTATCGAAGTGTGAAAATTTGACCTGAGTTCAAGCTATCACCCTCCTCAAGATTAATTTATGATTCCTACTGCTATTGAGAATAACAAGTTTCAATTCCATTTACGACTAGTCATAATCACTCTACCTTCAACTTGTATTTGATATGATTCGGATTTGATTTCGTATATTAATTTTTTTTTATAAAAAAAAATATTCTGAGCATTCTAATTTTTTTTCGATTTTTTGATAGCTCATTGTGATGCTCCAACTTATAATCTACTAAAGACCTGTTCATTTCTAGAAAAAAAAAATAATGATAATAATCTAGAAGGTAAGAAAACGATTGCCAGGAAAATTTAGAATGAAAATGATGTTATTATTTGATAATTTAATCATATATTATACATTCAACTCATATCTATACAATGAGATGAGTAAGAAAATAAAATAAAATATAAAAAATAAGTATTTTATTTTTTGTATTTCTCTTGATAGAAAATCTTAATTATTTTATCGGGCTTTATTATTTTGCACCACATTTAATTTTTTATATATATCATTCCTTTATCACGAGTTGATGTTTCATTGAAAAACAATAATAAATAAAATATTTACTAGACAACGAAGATGATTGAAAATAAATTATTTTACAGTAGTCAGAAAGATTACATAGAATCGTTTATTAAAAAAAATACAAGCGACTATTTGAGAGCCTGGTAATCTGATCATATAGAAAAAATAGAAAAATGGTTTTAGAAAAATTATCCCCAAAAAGAAGGGATTTATAAAAAAAAATAATCCAGAGGTGAATATTCTAGGAAGATGTTCTAGCTGTGTATTTGATATTGTTTTTTTGAAAAAACTTGGATTTTTTTTGTTTTAAATTATAAATTTTTGATAGTTTTAGATAATTTTGGTGTACTAGTATCAAAAATAATTTTTAAAAAATAAAATATATTATTTTAATATATTTATAAAGAAACAGAACAACTTTAATTATATTTTCAAAGAGACCCCTGAGCACGGTAAAACAATTACAAGTCATTCAATCCACAGTGAATGGTGCAAAGATGACCGTTTGACTAGAATAAACGAGCGATATGCCCGCGCGATGCATCAGGTTTTTTTTATCTATGTAGAAAATTGATTTCTTTTATATGTATTGTATTTTATTATTTTAATATTTAATTAGTATAATTATAATCGATAAAATCTGTATAATCGAAATGGAAAGTGATTCGTATATTTTGTAATTGCAGATAACGTAGTTTTTGAGTTGTTTTTTTTCCCAGTAATATTAGATTTGACACATTATAAAAAAAAATCCACAAAAAAACTTATATTTTTTGCGTGCTATAATTAGTTATTTTAATGTTCAATTACTAAAATTGCAATAGATAAAATATGTTAGAAATGAGTTTTTTGCGTGGTATAATTAGTATGCTTGCCTGCGCATTGCGTTAGGGTTTTTTCTATGTAGAAAATTAATTGATTTTTTACATGCTGTAATTAGTTGTTTAAATATTTAATTAGTAACATTACAATAGATAAAATATGTAAAAGAATAATGTTTTCCCCGCCTAAAAGGAATAGTGTAATCGAAATGGGAAGTGTTTCGTATATTTTTTAATTGTAGATAACCTAGATAAATTTGTAAAAAAAAAATTAGTTGTTTTTTCCCCAATAATATTACATGTGACACATTAAAAATAAAAATATTGTAATTTTTAAGGAAATAAACTTAATTTTTTTGTGTGCTATAATGACTTATTTGCCTTATAAAAGAAACAGTGTAATCGAAACGGGAAGTATCGCATATTTTTTAATTGTAGATAACCTAAGTAAATTTGTAATTTTTTTTTTGAGTTGTTTCTTTTTCCCAGTAATATTAGATTTCAAATATTAAAAATAAAAATATTGTAATTTTTTATTAAGAAATAAACCTAAACAAAAGAGTATCAAATTTAAATTCAAAGCCAAAAATTTTTTATATAAGATTTATTAATCATATTATTATATTAAATGAATTTAAGAATATTGATATTAATTTTTTTTTTTTTAAATCTGAGGTCATTTTTTTCTCTCTCTATATATTTTTAGGCGATAATATTCAATAAATATTAAAACATATAATTAGTCTCACATACTTTATAGAGTAATCGAAATAGGAAGTGGTTCGTATATTTTTTAACTGTAGATAACCTAGGTAAATTTGTCAATATTTATTTTTATGAGCTGCTTTTGTTTCTCAGTAATATTCGATCTGACACATTAAAAATAAAAATATTGTAATTTGTTTTTAAAAATAAACTTAAACTTTTTGCATGCTATAATTATTTATTTGTCGTCTAAAAAGAACAGTTTAATCGAAACGGGAAGTGACTCGCATATTTTTTAATTATAGGTAATGTAGGCAAATTTGTCTACCTTTTGTTTTTTTGAGATGTTTTTTTTTTCAGTAATATTAGATCTACAATATTAAAAATCAAACACATAAATTTTTTTTTTCAAGAAATAAACTTAATCAAAAGAGCACAAATTAAATTTTGAAGCCAATTTTTTTTATAAGATTAATTCATCATATTATTATATTAAATATAATTAAGAATACTGATATGAATTTTTGTCCTTTAAAAAATCCCAGGTCATTTTTTTCTCTCTATATATATTCTTAGACGATAATATTCAATAAATTTTAAAACTTATAATTGGTTTCACATATTTTAATTGACATAAACATAAAAAATATATAATTAAAAAATCAAAACAATGCAAAAACTTTTCAAGAAATAAACTTAAACAAAAGAGCACAAAATTTAATTTTGAAGCGAATTTATTTTTTTATTTTATAAGATTTATTCATCATATTATTATATTAAATGTATTTAAGAATATTGATATGAATTTTTATCCTTCAAAAAATCCTAGGTCATTTTTCTTCTCTCTCTATATATTTTTAGGCGATAATATTTAATAAACATTCAGACATATAATTAGTTTCACATACTTTAATTTGACATAAATATACAAATATATAATTAATGTGTCATACTTTCAATAATATTATATTTAATTTAAAGGACAACTTCAAGTCATTTTTTTCTCTCTATATAAATTCTTAGGCGATAATATTCAATAAATATTAAAACATATAATTGGTTTAACATATTTTAATTTGACATAAATATACAAATATATAATTAATTTGACATATTTTAAATAAGATATTTAATTTAAAGGATAAAATTGAAGTAAATCCAAAGATTGAAATTAAATAATTTAAAACAGAACTTGAAATTAAAAGATTTGGGACCGAAATGAAACTGAAATTCATGATTAACTTGCATAGAAGGATAAAACTGAAAGAAATCAAACTTTGATACCAAAAATATTAAGGATTTATAATAAATTTGCATGGAAGGATGAAATTGAAATCAATCATAACTTTGATACCAAAAATATTAAGAATTCCAGCCCAATTCGCAAAATTAAAAGCATGAGGACCTAATTGAAACTTCAATATATAATCAATTTCAATTGAAGGATAAAATTGAAACAAATCAAAACCTATATAATAGCATTAAGAGCAAGAAAAACAAATTATAACGTTAAGAGACTGAAATAAAATTGGACAGAAAACAACTTAGCCAAATAGCCAATGAACAGTGCGCATGAGTCACCGTGTACAGTATCCGAACGATCTCCTTTAGCTTTTTTTTATAATTTATAATAATTGTAATTGTAATCGGTGTAGTGTATATATATATATATATATATATTTTCGATGTGCCTTTTGCAGAAATGATAAATTGAATTTCAATTCATGCCGTGAATTTTTGATTTTTGAGCAGCCATTCACTGTTAAAAAAAAGAAAAGAAAAAGTGGAGGTGCACCGCGAAGCACCGGTCAAATGACCCGGTGCATAGTGCGAATGAGTCATGGTAAGCAGTAATGAGCAGTAACATTCGTTCTGTTTTAGTTTCTTTAGTAATTCACCTGGACAACTGCTAGTTTTGTTTAATGACATTTATGTTTTTTTTATTTCTAACAGTGCAAAGTATTTTTTTTCAAAAACATTTCCGTTTGAATAAAATAATATATGTTTTTTTAGATTTTAATTAACTAGTTGACATTATTATATATATATATATATATATAAAATATCAATTTAATATTTTAATAAATTAAATATATTTTTAAAAAACACTCAAGTAAATATTAAAATACAAACACTGTCGTGTGTTTATTTTTTCATTTCTGTATTGCAGTGAAGAGATGAGACAAGTTTTGTTATGAGATGTCTGGGATTTTGACTGGGCCGAGTTTCTAAGAAAATTGAATTTTGATATTAAGTTAATTATTTTTAAAAATTATTTTTAAAAATTATTTTATTGTGTTAATGTTAAAAATAAAAAATATCTTAATACATTTTAAAATAATGAACAATTTCAAAAAGATATAAAAACGTTTCTACAATTTTCAATGTCTCTAAACTTGTTAGGTGGGTCAAGGGGAGTTGTTTTACTTGGTAAAGTCGGTTCCTGCGCCGTGAAATTTCGATGGAAGGATATCATATTCCTGGATGACAAAAGGCTCATACAACATGCTACCGATTTTTCAAAAAAGCAGATTTTGTGATCGTGTGACAAAATCGAATCCATATCTATTATTATCTTATCCGATTTTGACCGTTGACATGAAATAAAATAAAAATTCAATCCGGGGAAGGATTCGGATCCTTTTGGTTTATCAAATAATCCTCATCAGCTCCGAAATTACTGTTTTCAGACCCAATTCAGCGGGCTGGTCTGTAAGGCCGGGTTGGTTTCTAATAAAATAAACAAGTAGGAATTAACTTTGGAATGACCGATGAAAACTTGAGGTTAAAAAAAATATTTTTATTCTCTCTCCTTTTTATAAAACAAAAAAATTAGATTCACCTAACCCGTATCAACTATCTGACCATGATAAAGTACTTTCTCGGTGATTTCAAAACTACGTCCAAAATAGGCATGGAACGAACGAAGGGTGAGAGAAACTTGAGAGCCAGCCTGTGCCCAAGAGAGGGAAGGGTGGTGAGTTGTTTTTTCTAGTTTATTTGTTTTTGTAATTTAAAGAGTGCTTTTAATTTTATTTATTTTTAAATTAATATTTTTCGAGTTTTTTATATATTATGATGAAAAAAAACTTATTTTTTAACAAAAAAACATATCTTTTAGATAAAACAATATTTTAAAAAAATAATATCATCACAATATCAATAAATATCGATATCATACTGGATTGGGCTTGCTCATGTTGAGCCCACCAAGACTCCCCAGACTTTTCGAAAAACCAAAGGTTTAGCCAACCCAGGCCCAAGAGAGCTCGCTTTCCTCAAAAGAAAATAGCTTTGTAATACTATTACAAGAGACCCATGTGTGTAGACTCGACCCACCACTGTCAACCATTTGGCGGGTTGATTGGGGATTCACTCTATATGGATTTTATTGTATTTTACAAGTGTTTTAAAAAACAAATTTTTTATTTTATTTTTTTATCTTAAATTAATATTTTTAATGTTTTTAAGTTATTTTTATGTGTGTTGTCAAAATAGTTTTTAAAAAATAATAAAAAAAAATCTTTTTGATTCGTGCATCCGGCCATCCAGCTTTAGATATCTCATCATCTGGGAAATCCAAGATGGGGACCAGCCTGCAATCGAAGTTGAGCAAAGTAGCAAACACAAGGGGTGGAGCCTTACCTCTTCAGCCTCTCATCCCTCACCTAATCTTCTACAGTGAAATTCAATGCTAGCTTTACTAGCTTGCCATCTGGAGAGACTGCACCAAGCATGCCAAAAGATAATCTTCGACATAAATTATTTCTAGCAGAAGATAAAAAGATAGAGGCGTAATTGTACAGTACCAAGTACGAGAACCACCTCCAGATACAGACAGGCTTTAGCTTAAAGGAATCAACTTTGAAAAAGCACTTTCTTCTATTGGGTGGCAGATTTTAACCCCATATCGTAAAGGAAATAAGCTTGGACCACCCACGTGCATGATTTTTTTATTTTTTATTCTGCATGGGACAAAATTTAGATTCCTTCAAGCCTCCAGCCCATTCAAAAGCCTGCAGGTGTATAAATTTGGCCCCAGTTCTAATTAGATGATGTTTTTCTGGGGATCGAGTTCTAGTTAGATCATTCATTGATGCTGCAGTATGCATGTACCTTGGTCGGCTTATAATGAATTAGATTACTTTGTCTCGAATTTCATAGTTCGTCAAGGGAGTATGAACATTATATAGTTGACAATTTTCTCGGAAGATGGTTAAACGATTGTTCCATCAAATGTTTATGATCCATGATCATTAATAAGCTGATGGTGATCAAGCTAGCACTTCGAGGGTTGCACGAGCCATGTCTGCTAAGTGCTAACTCGTCCTGAAAGCTGACACAAGAGGAGTGTGAAAATGGCACTCAATCGTTTTAGCCTGCTTTCGTTTGGACCACCACACCACACCCATTACATGACGAATCAGCATCAATACCTTTCTTCGAACGTCTTCGAATGGAGTTATTATGCATGCTAGATAGAGAACTGTCATTTGCTTGGACTCTCGCGTTTGTTTTTATTGTCAGTGCATCCATGGGGATTAATTACACAGAAAGTAACCTAACACTGTGGACCTCATACCATCATTTCCTACAGATGCTGAAACACAGGTCTTTTAGGCCCTTGAATAGGTGTAGACATCTACTAAAGTGAGAGATGCCAAGACGGCAAGAAAAATGTATCGAGAAATCACCTTCTATCATTTTATTATGTATAACCCTTCCACAGGTATTCTCTCGGCAGAATATCTTAATAGAAGGGAGAGATTTTCTTACAGATGCTTACAATGAAACCGAATTACACATTATACTTTGATATTAATTATATATATGCTATAGCTATGTACAAAAATGAGTCACCCACATAACCATGTAAGCAAAAATTGTAACGAAATAAAATTTTTTATTTTGTGTACAAAAGGTACCTAAAACTGAACTCATATGGCATAACTTGGACAAATTGTGAATGAGGCTCATTTTTACCCTTCTCGAGGCAATTGATAGCTTCTTTCCTCAGTTCACTGGGTAACTGAAGGCAGATCCAATCAAGCAATGACTCCAAGTCCTTGGCAAAGTCAAGCAAATACCAATCCAATAACTTAGGGATGGCAAACTTGCTCGTTGTAATTCCAATTGCTGCTTGTAAATACTCCCTTTTTGCCTCTTCCAGTTCGTTTTCAACCTGAGCTGCGGTGTACACTCTCACCTTCATTTCGACAAGTCAACAGATCAGTATCTGATGGAACCTACTGTCCACTCTGGGACCAGGGATTGATTGAAAATCTAGGTCTAAAGAGATTCCACAAATGGTAAATTGGTTTGGAGATAAGCATACACAAATGCAAAACACTTGAAGAAATGTTCTCGAGGTTATTAGTTTTCGTGTGCAGCAACACTGGTGAGATTCATAACAATAAGAAGCTGCATTGCACTATGGAATGTTGATAAACATCGTGTGAGAGTTATTATTCAGATGAAGATGGATAATACTGTCGTACGTGCAAACTTATCTGCACTATGTAAGAACTTACAGCAGGGGAGGACCAGCTTCCACAGCAAAGGGCAAATGATACCAATGGCTCAGATAACTCCAATCCAAATTTGTTCCTCGCTGCCATCTCATCATTTTTTGCACCCTTGGAAATTGTCTGATAAAAACTCAGGAATGAATGACATGCGAGAAAGTCTTTAATTTTCTGAAAAAGCTTCCTTGGAAATTGAAATGGGCACCACTTACATATTTTGAGTAATAAGGCAGCCTAAGGATGAAATGTTCGATCGTTATCGCATTTAACAAGTGTCCCCCAATATTTATCTTTGCCTGAATAATAAGAAATAGATCCAGAAAATTATCACCATTCATGGTTAAAGCACAACAAAATAGTATATCATAAAGAGAAGCTCCTGGATAGTCCATACCTTTTTCATCAGTTCAACGACCGTCTCAGGACCCTCAGGAATTCCATGTTCTAGAAATGCCTGGTGCAATGTGACAAGGTAAAAATTCTTTATGTTAATACCAGTAGAAAAGAAAATTATGGTCAAATTCAGATTTACCAAAATAATTTGGAACTTGACACAAAGAAACTATGGACATTTTGTATAAGAGGAGTCGCTTACGTTCATCATGCAGGAATTATAAATGTTTATCCAGAATGCAAGCTTTTTCTGATGAGTGAGATTCTGCAAGTTGATGGAGGCAAGTTTCCCGAATAGAAGTCTGACAATTCAGAAAACATATCGACCATAAATCGTACTAATGTTGTTAATATGATGAAAACAATGCATGATATCAATCAGATCACTTAGAGAAGAAAAACTTACTTAAGTCTATGAAGTAGAAACAAAGAGTTTGATGTTCGGTTGGGATTAATCGTCCCAGGTTGTACCGAAAACAAGTGCTTATATGGACCAATATCTCTTTTCCCGAAGTCTGAACATATGCCATAAGGATCCTGAAATCCGGTTTCTTCCTCATTTTCTTGAGAGACCAAGGTTGACAAGAAAGGTAAATTATCTGCAGTATGCCTACTCTTCATTGAGCTCATCCGTAAGAAAATACTTGACAAGCATTTCAAGATGTCCTCAGACACCTTGTTTGGACTGTCATCTCCTGGTAGCCTTTCGCTTTCAGTAACATGACTTCTTGCTTCTGCATTTTCTTGGTCTGGTACTCTGCATTCTAGCTGGACATTGATGTAATCTGATTAATGTAGTTCATAATAAAATTGTTTCTTCTTGATGAAAACGTTGCTGTTATTACATTATTCAGACCTGTGACTTATGAGAATCTAATTTCTTCTCTGTTGGTCTATTGCCCTCAGACAGTCTTTTCACCATATTTCTGCTTGTCTGAGCTCGATGGATTGAGGATCCTCTGTTGCTCTTCCCAGAATTAGCAATAGAGAACGCATTCTCTTTCCCTGTTCCATCCGCTAAAAGAACAATGAGGGTGAATTAAGGCGTGAGGAAGGAAAATGCCCCCATGTGCATATCGAGTGATATCATATGCTGACTGTATCAAACATCCAGCTTACCAGAAAGGGATGGCAAATGCCTTATTGTGGACGTTGCTGATACATCCACATTCTGAGCTAAGGATTTCGAATGGCCTGGCTTGGGATTCTTATTTGGGTACAAGTGATATAGATCGGAAACACTTTCCACGTTCCTCTTGGAGCTTGACATGTAGACAGCCTCTTGGTACAAGTCTTGCCTAAAATGGACAACCTGTTCCTCAAGCCGAACCACCTCCTCTTCCAAAACAGCCACTTCTGCAAGAAGCTCCAACGTCTACAGAAACTAAAATCCAGAATCAAATTCACTGTGGTGATAATAATATGTAATGGTTAGGCAAGTATTCAAGTTAATTGGTTTTCTATCAAGTTCATTCATATGAAATTGGGTTGCTTGCTCTTTTTCCTTCCCTCGCATCTTTTCAATGAAGTCCTTCCAAGTTTCTTATTCAGCTCCAAATCTCCAGTTGCTATGCCTATGATAAGTTCATACTTCACAGCAATACTATTTGTCTATAGTCATGTTTCAACTATTGAACTTGAAACACTAAAGGGATTTGAATGGGAACCGTATGAAGGGATGATGAATTACTAACAGTACGAGGGAGATATGGAGGAAGGCGAGGGAGAGCTCCCAATGGTCTGCTGAAGGCTCTCTCCAGAGCTCTGTGAATATTCTCTTCATGCCTAAGTTGCTTCTTTAGTTCATCAACCTGAATAATTGGGATTGCCAACACGATAATTAATATAAGAAAAGGTAATTTTCAAGCAATGGTTCCATTGAAGACATGACAACATCAATGGAAAAGGAAAAACACATTTTTTTTTATCTATTTTGAAGCATAACAAGAAAACATAATCATACATCTTCTTGCAATGCTATTCTCCTCTCTCTGCTTGAGGCCTGTCTATTTTTGGCTGGTTTCTTGGCAACATTTGGTTTGCTCCCCTGCATTCCAACCTTCTCCTTCAAGAAAATAGATTTAAATGGAAATTATAAAACAATCAGATTCCAAAGTGATGAAAAGGCAAATAAACTCTGCAGAGAAGATTGGGGAAAAAAGAGAGCAAAGAACATCAAACAAAACAAAGCTGACAGGAACATGGCATAAAAATCATCTGAAAACAGTAGTGGATGACAGAATGTTCAAAGAAGTTTCGATTACTGAAAAGAGTTTTGTGAAGGTAGCAGATTTACAGGCCTAATCTGAAATCCATACTCTAAAAAGATTAAGCAAGGAAACATCTCTATGATAGATTTGACTGAAAATCCTTCTCAGATTTTCATTAAAAATGCATACTTCATAAGAATTTTCGGGCAAAAGCAATATTTGGGAAGATAAAGATAGGCCATGATCTACAGTACAGACCGTTTTGCAAAACATGTAATAATATAACCAGTTAGAGAGATCAAGCATTGATTAAGTGCCTACTTTTTCATGCTTCATTGAAGCTTTCATGGAGTGGAGCCTAGTCCTCACTCTAGTATTCATCCGTACTCTTCTTTAAATCTGCAAATCTTTCATTAAAGAACCCAATTCAACAACTTCATTAAAAATAGAATCACAGAAGAAGAAGAAGAGAGAAAACAGCTACCCCATCTCCATATTGAATGAGCATTTAAAAACAGAGGACCAGCACCAGATTCATATATACCTTTACACAAAGTTCATTCCTTGAAAATACCAAGAAACTTCAGTTCCTTAAAAGTCAAGTATCACTTAAATCTCCGCGTTCCTCGACCACTGTGAATTGAATTCACCACTACACAGATTCCAGGCCGAGTTAAAAACCAATGAATTAACTGTTTATAAACAGGAGAGTTTAATATATAGGTGCATAGATAAAGTGGAAGTGGGAACAGCGACAGCCAGAGATGAATTGTTTAAGCTGCTGTCTCTTTTTGTGTGGTAAGTTGCTAACATTATTTAAAAGGAGACGGGGACGCAGAGAGAGAGAGAGATGGGGTGGCTGTGTACGTAAATGTTTATGTGACTGTTAGCGACTGTTTTCAAAACGTTTTTTTATTAAAAAAATATCAAAATAACATTTTTTAATTTTTTAAAAAATATTTTTGATATCACTGTATTTAATAACATCAAATTTTTTAATTTAAAATAAAAAAAAATAATTTTTTTTTAAAGGCAACGTAAGCAAATGACTTGGTTTGCCAAAAGATTCCTCAAGCCAGTTTCTTGAGTAAAAATTGAGTTTCCTTTTTAATTATTAAAATTTGTACATGTTAAGTATAAATTATTTATATTAGCTTCCAAGAGTTTAGTTTAAGACTAAAGTTTTTTAGATATAAGCATTGTCACTTGCTTCTTGTATGATGATATATTTACTTTCAAAAATATCTAATTTTAGCTTACTATGCATGCAATGGTATTTAAAAGTACCGTAATTATTGTTTTTTAAAGTGTTTTTTATTTAAAAATGTATTAAAATAATATTTTTATTTTAAAAAAATATTTTTAATATTAGCACATCAAAATAATCTAAACACATTAGAAAAATAATTTTAAACAAATAAATATTTTAAAATCACAAAATCAAATAAACATGTTGTAGATCAATCCAAATATTTTTGGTGTAGGAATACCTATGTATGATCCGATAAGTGCAATACAACTCAATAATTCGACACAGTTCTGTTCAAGTTAAGATCAGTAGTTGGATAGATTAACTTGAATTAATCTAAAATAATATTAATTTATGTTTTTTTTAATTAAAATGACCTGATTTTGAAAAATTAAATAAATCAGATCTTATTTTGATTTTAATTGGGAAAAAGCTAGATCAAGAATTGACATGCTACGATTCACCAAGACCGGAAAAGAAAAAACTTGACAGGAAGGCTATTTACAGAAAAGCTATGGGCAAACTCCTAAAGCACAGCAGGCTTCTGTATGCATCATCATGAAATAACGTGAAGCCTCCCTAGCAACATTCTTTTGTTACTGGACTTTTCTAGTTCTATACCTAAAATGTCCCTGGATCATCTATTTATATTACCAAAATGTCCAGATTTCTTGATCTTGTTACGATCTGTAATGATGAGTTGACTCTGGAAGGAAAGGGAGTTGTTGAGATTGGCTGATTTTGGCAGTGAGACCTGTTGTTAACTAAACTAGGGTTCTTGCTGGGGTTTTATTTAAGGCAAAAGCTGTATCAAGCACGTGTCTGCCACCTAAACATTTTTTTGTTCTTCGAAATTTTTATTTGAGGAAGTCTTCGGGAGCAGGTATTGCTCATTTAATATGTTTATTTTTGGTTAATTTCACCTTGTAATCATATTTATTAAATCTAGTTTAAAAGTTAATTTGATGCGAGGTTCAATGATTTCAAAATTAAAATGATACTATTTAAAAAAACTAATTTAATTTTTTTGTAGAATCGTATATTGATATGTCAAGCTGACCAAATTAATGTAAATAATTTTTTTTAATGTAGTTCGGAAAGAAAGAAAAAATTAAATCCCAGATTGATTTATTGAACCTGAACCAGGTTTAATAATTTTGATTGTAATGTTTAAATAGAAAAGGCTACATATTAAATAGAAATTATAGGGTGTAGATTTTGGCAAGCTAATAAAAAAATAAAATAAAAAAAACCTACGTAGGAGGTTTGATGGATTCAATACACGATATCTGGCAGAAGGGAGTGCACGTGGTCATTACATGAAATCATTTCTGTCCGAATTAAGAAGAATAAATTTCGGGTCCCTTCTTCGATGGATCCGTCAGGCTGAACCTTTCCGTGGAAATGCTTCTTCACCTCTTTCCTTGTTTCAGTTGCAGAATTATATGTATAAGTTCTCGAGATTTCTTTATTTCCTTTTCCTTTCCTTTTCGGGTCCCATAATTTTTGCCTTGCAGAACTCCTTGTTGCTTTGATGTGCTTATGCTACACATTTTAAGAAACAAATCGACATGACACCCAATTTGCTTATATTTGTAATAAATGCAATTAAGTGTGATATAACATAAGATAATCAATTCAAGTGGTCATTATCTAGTCATAATTTTAGATTAAATTCCACCATTCAAGAATCTAATAAGATTTAATCAATAATAATGAGGATTTTTGTGGGTAAGCATGCTTCTCCACCTTGCAAACTCTCTAACTTTCTTTTTATTTTCTACAAGTGCTAGGAAAAAATAAAGAAATATTTTCAGTTTTTATTCTATGAAGAGAACATCCACTTTTTTTAATCAATCAAAATATATAGTAGCTATTTTTTTTCTTAACAATTAAAACAAAATCCTTCCAAATTATCACTCACCATCTTTTAAATAAAAATGGCATCTTCACTTTTATTTTTTGTTATATCAAAAGTATTATTTAATTATTATATCGAGACAGAAAAAACAGTAATAATTGGAGAAAAAAACATATTTCTTTATACTTTTATTTTTCAAAAAATAAAAATTTATTTTAAAATTAAATCACATAAATACTTATTTTAATCACTTTAACACCAAATTAATTTCTATATTTGTACATCTATATTACTTATATTAAAACAGTACCGAACACAGTTTTAATAATACCCCCCCGGCAAAAGTGATAGAGTTCGAGAATGGAATCTTACAATACGAAGGAATCACCCCACCGAAGCGTGCAATGTTTGGCGTTCTCGTCAAGCTTTCATCCTATCCACCACTCGAATCTATCTCCATCGGTGTTCATGGGCCTTTAAATTCAGAATGTGAATTAGACAATCGATAGAGGTAGAGATTTCTGTGCTGTAATTAATATAATAATATCAATACTGTGAAAGAAAATGATATGCCCACATGCATGGAATGGGTGGGTGTTAAGGGATGCAGGCTATCATTCATGATGGGAGAGTTATTTTCAATCGATTAAAAAAATGAAATGGACACACTACCCATGACCGAGTGCCAGGTCACTGATTAGGTCCCACCATTACATTTTTAATAACTCATGCCTCGTTAATCTTTATCATTTTCTTGGCTCGGAAGGTGGTTTGGTCCTTTCGATAATCAGGCTTAGCTTTCTGATTAGGTACCACCACTTGTAATTATTTGGTAATTGAATAATCACTCGCAATATACCTTAATTATCAGCTTTGGTAGTTGCCATTGTGTTCATATTACAGTGATTTTAGACCTGAGAAATTTACAGCTCGGAATTTAATATAGGTTAGGTTTATTATTCAGCTATATAAAATATTAATCTAATAAAATCTTATTAATTCAGTATTAAAATTTAATTTAAACCCATCTTTGAAATATTATTATTTTAATATCAACAGTTAGCCCGTAACTTTTTAGCTGATTCAATAGTCCACTACCTCAATAATTCAATTTCTTTTTAAATCAGTCTTCAAATCTGATAACCATACGCTATAGGAGTGAAAGCTATAGATTTGTGGTGAAAGATCATTCGAATCAATCTTCAATTTCTTTTCTTTCCTTGTTTTTATCATTATTGGTAGAAATTTAGAAACTTTGGTAAAGGATCACTATTGCAACAAGAGACACTTCACTGTATGATATAACGTATACGATAATGTCAAGCAGCAAAATTAGCAAAGTATGGAAACGTAATGCATCCATCTGTGACTAATTTTAGGGTTTTTTATCTGAACGAAACGTAGATCCAAACCCATCTAAAAGGACAAGCTTTCATTGCTACTGTATCTGGGAAAAAAAGGATTGATTTGAAATAAAATAATATGGATGGAGACGTGAATCTTGCACGATCAAGATCTCCTCCTCGACATGAGTGTTTGGAAATGTAATTGGAAAGTGTTTTTTAATTTTTAAATTAAAATTTATTAGTATTTTTATATTGGATATCAAAAATAATTTTTTAAAAATTAATTATATTTTTAAATAAAAAATACTTTTAAAAACAATTTTAACTGTACTCTCAATCAATAATTTTTTTCTTCTTTTATATGTGAGAATGCGTAATCTATAAGATATTCTGTCTTCCTCGCTGTTTATGAATCGGAAGAGAGAGAGAGAGAGATTTTTGGATGCTTCAGACCGGACATAGAGACAAGATTTCCTACGAATTCAACTATCACAGCAAGCTAACTTTATCAGAGGATGAGATGTCGGTGTCGAATGCAAATTTATAACTTTCTCGATTTTGATATAAATTTATTTGGGTTAATTGAAATGGGTTTGCATCATGCTGTCTCGATAATTTTTCTTGAATACCTTCACAAATTTCAACAGTGCAATGTAACAGGAAGTAAAGTTTTTGACAATCCAACCAATAACTAATCTATAATATGAGCGTTTGTGACGGACCAGCTGAAAAGCTCTGTACTACAATGGAGGTAGGGAGTGTAGCAGTGTGATGACAGTATTTTTACAGGAGATGATTTTTCACTCGAATTGACATTGTTGCTGTCTTGACAGCCATGCTAAGCTGGTAGTACGAAGGTGAAGGAGACTTTTTGTCAATTTCAACCCTCATGGTCGGCTCTACCTGAGGAGAAACTCAGCCTCTTTTAGACGTGCGTGTCTTTCACCAGGACAACCATTTTTTTCATTACAGAACAAGACATCCGGGCCCTACCTGAAGGACCAGCGTTTTAATCATGCATGAGTTCATTTCAGGATTACTGATTTATTAAATTTCCATACCTACGAGTCTGATGAGTAGAAACAGTGGTTCGGGATGTATGGATTGCTCAGGGACTGTGTGTGTGTGTGAGAGAGAGAGAGAGGCGTGGGTGGATCCATGTACACCATGCTCACCCCCAAAAGTGAAATTTTGGTAGGTCTGTGCTGAGAGACCAGTGGAATCATGATGGGACGACATAAGTAAATGATTCTCAACGATCGCGGTAGCTTTTTAAAATATTTTTCGTGTCGAAATACATTAAAATGATATTTTTTTTATTTTTTAAAAATCAATTTTTGACATCAGCACATCAAAATAATCTAAAAACACAAAACCACTGGTTTTTAAAATAAATAAAAAAAATTCATTTTTTTCTCAAACGCCGGTTGCAACGCACTCTCAAACGAGGTCGAGGTTAAAATTGTCATTTGGTGATCAGTGTTGTGCTCTTGGCAATATGGTTTCCAGCAGGAGGGCTGTGATGATTTCGCTCGGGATTCCATATATAGGGCACGTACCCCACAAATCAATTGTTGATTTCCTTGCATAAAGACGCCTCATCCATCCATCCATGTCCTCTCCGAGAAAGAGCACGAATTATGTGGCTTTAAAGCTTTTTCAGAGTGGGGGAGGCTTTTGATGATGAGTTGAAGTTGATCGTCATGCCACCAAAATGATTGTACTGCTTCGCTCTTTAGGGTTATCTTTTGCAGCCACGTAAGCTTCCTGATCTCGATCTCTTCACCGAATGTTATTTTTCAAGGTCTGGCCTTTCTGATTTTGTTTATTCATACAAATTACAAGCCCTTTTTTTACATTAATTTAATGTTTTGTTCTAATTTGTTTTATATAACACTCTTGTGGTATTAAAAATGAGTTTCAATATTAAATTAATATTTAATTTTACAAAAAATAATAGTTATATTGATTTAAATTAATTAAGATTTTAGAAGCCTAGTTTCCAACAAAATCAAATATTCAGTCTTTCTCTCTCTAATAAATAGCATATTTATTTTAGCTTTCAGATTTAATCTTTGACTGGGACTAAAAAAACCGTTATTATCTATCCGTCCATATAATTCTTGATTTATTATATTAAATAGATAAATAAACTTTTTAATTTTTCGATTAATTTTTTTATAATTAAAAAAAACAGTTATTATCTATCCGTCCATATAATTCTTGATTTATTATATTAAATAGATAAATAAACTTTTTAATTTTTCGATTAATTTTTTTATAATTAAAAACGTTAACAACACCCATATTTTTTTTAAAAAAGTAGTTAGCATGGAATGATGGTAAATGTGAATGAAAGAATGATATCATTTGATGGTTCGAAAACTCCAACGCATATAATCATAATAGAATCGAGCCACCGATGTCAAAGGCAACCATTGGCTTTAAGTGACCTGTCCCCACTCCCTCCTGTCTTCCCGAAGCTGGTTGCTCGCTCGGTGCATGGGTTTCTGCTGTCTCGACTTTACATGGGCGTGAGGCCAAAATCGAACATGGAAAAAAAAAAAAGGACTTTAAAGGAAACTGATAAAGAAAAAAGGCAGTTCCCAAAAGTCTCTCTTTTCATCTTCAGCGGTCAGGATTAAAAGCCATTTTTTTTCTCGGAGTCCTGGCCCTTGATGCTTGAAAGGACAGTTACTGCTTTATTTGCTGCCTTATTTTTGGCCCCCCGGCCTAACACCTACAAACCTCTATTATTGAAGAGTAAAACTTAATCATGAGGGTTTAGATGTAAAAGCAATTCATGATGCAATCAAAATGGAGTCCAACAAGGTAATATGATTTGTTATTTTATTTTTTTCTGGATAATTGTGTGTTTAGTGCTATAGTATATGATTTTTTTTTAGATTAATTTTTATTAATATTCTTTACTTTTAATACTGAATCATTAAAGACATTCAAGGAAATCAATTTAACATAAATACATTATTTTTAAAAAAAGCTTGTACCTGATCTTAAAAGATGATTGGATAATGAATTTAAATATTATTAAAAGCAACTTTAAGAACTCGATCCTCACTCACGAATAATCCTATATGTGCACGCTACATATCCGACTCCTAATGATTTGGGCTCCGTATAATTTCAAGGATGTGAACCACTCGAATCACATCATAATTAGTTTTATAAGGTTGTATGACTGAAAGCAAAAAACAAGAATTATTTTTTTATATTATATTGAAAATAAATAAATATTCGAATTAATGAAAAGAATAAAAAAAATAAAAATTTGATCATGTGCTTGGGTGTGGAGAAAGAGAAACAAGTGGGGATGACAATCTAACACCTGTACAGGGGGTTATTTTTGCTATTTTTTCTACTAACTTCCTTTGTGTGTTAGGATTCTATTTCCCCCCCTAATCTAGATCGATTTTTCTAGCTTATAAAAGACATTGTAAACATTTTTATTAGACAAGCTTGAACTTGTTATTATATCAAAAATAAAATAAGTTTTTAGTGCTCTTTGTATTCTATCCTGTACCCAATCTATCCTTTTCTGTGTTTGGTGTTATTTTGTTGTGCTTACACTTGCATCGCATGAATAATATTAATATTACACACGTGTGTGTATTATATATATATATGAATAGAAATAAAAAATTAATGGATATAGTATAAATATATAGACTTTTTATTCGATAAATATAATCATAATAAAAACTTAACTCACGAGTATCGTTGTCGAATTGAAGTCAATGGGTATCCACTAAAGATCAAGGGGGTGGCATTGGTCACAGTAAGAGGATCCGAGCATGCAGTTCCAAGCTACCATCCAAAGCGGGCACTATGGAATGGCACCCTCACATTGATTTTTTATTGAAAAAATTCAAGCTCGAGACCAGAGCAGGAAGAGATTGTGCTGTCCCATGATCATCTGATTACGTGGTCTTGTGATCTAAGCACCACTGACTCAGGCAGGGGCCTATTTGATAGAGTTGTTGCGTTAGCTTTTCAAAATGTTTTTTATACTGAAATATATTAAAATGATATTTTTTTATTTTTTAAAAATCATTTTTGATATCAGCTTATCAAAATGATCTAAAAACACTAAAATATATTCATTTAAAATAATTTTTTTTTTTAAAAAAGACAACGTTTGAAACGCTGTCCCAAACAAGCAAAGGGCCGACTTATTTATGGACTCGAGTTTGAAGAACAGACATCTCGTTAGCAAAACATGGGCTCATATGAAACTCCGAGCACTCGAGAAAGGCTGGACTTCGGAGCCCTAACGAGGTTCATAGATAACCCGATGTCCCTTGGAACTTCCCAAAAACATCTCCACGCAGTAACTTAAAACTTCTCCACTCTAAAAAACCCAATAGAAATAGCAGGAACGAGCTGCTTCCTGTGTTTGGAAAGAAACAGAGGTCTACTGCTTCATCTTAAGACTCATCGATGCCTCGTGAAAGACAGCACGCATAGTAGGATTGTGAATGGCCCGACTCAAAACATACCGTGTAGTGCCTCTTCAAAATTATATCAGGCTTCGTGATCCAAATAGGATTTTGAATATCTGACCCTCGGGATGTTGCACGGTCCAGGACTTCTTTCCTGAGAGCGAGGAGAAACATTAACGAGTTCAATCAGCCCAAACAAGGAGGCCATGTCAAATCATTTCAGCACCTCGTTAGAGTACACTTGCTGTGATATTTGAAGAAAGCAAAAAAATTGACTAAAGATAAGAAATTCAATTATTTTTTCATGTGCTAATGTCAAAAATAATTTTAAAAAAATATTCAAAAAATCATTTTAAATATTTCTGAACAAGAAAACACTTTCAAAAACAAACTCAAGGTAATGCTGTACAAAAAACATTGATGGCACAGCATAAGCTTATATTATACAGCAGTGTTACAAAATGATAAAAATAGAGAACATAACAGTACCCATAATGTTAGACCAACTGATCCTGAAGCAAATCCCACAATCACAGCACTTCCCCAATCTGCAGCAACGGCTCATTCCCATTCAAGACCAACGGCTCATTTCCATTCAGAACCAACATGATCTGCATCTCCTTGATTTCCCCTTTATTATACTTTCCTTCTTTGTATATTTCCATTATTAACTCTTGTAAAGCTGTAACTCTTTACTCTATTTAAATCAAATGAAGATCAAAGAGAAGGCAAGTTGGCCTCTCGGATTTCACTACAATCTACTGTGTTTTGAGTTTCTACATGGTATCAGAGCCCTAAGGCTTACGCTCAAAAACACGACCCTATTATCTTTGCTTCCGCACCAAAACACAGATGGCCTCTTCTCTACAAACCCCTCAATTTCCGAAATTGGATGGCCCCAATTATCTTACCTGGAGGATCCAATTTCTTGTTTTTTTGAAGAGTCATGACATGATTGGCCTTGTTGATGGTACCAATCCTGCTCCAACAAAGACTCTCCCTGATGGATCGGTGAATCCTGCATTTTCCATCTGGTCCAAGAAGGACAACAGTGTCCTCAGCTGGCTTTATGCCTCAATTACAGAGAAATTGGTTTCCACAGTGCTCAACCTAGAAACTTCCAAACAGGTTTGGGATGCACTTCAAACCCGTTTCTCCTCAACTTCAAGGTCTCGTGTGACCTTTCTCAAGCGACAGCTTCAAACCATCTCACAAAGGGAATCGAAAGCTGCCTCAGTACATTGAAGAAGCAAAACTTGTCTCCGATCAACTCTCCGCTGCGAGCAAAACCCGTTGAAGAGCAAGACCTTATCTCCTATCTATTGAGTGGACTCAAGCCTCGGTTTATGCCATTTATCACTCGCCTTCACCTTTGCAACCCGGAGACAAGGAGCTCTCACTTGATGATTTCCGGGATCGAAATGCTCAACTTTGAGACGTTAATGGAGTCTTCTAATTCACTTGCAACACTGAAATGAATCTTGCATTCTCGACCAATCACTCCAAACCAGCGTGACAAAGAGAAATAAGGGACCCGGGTTTTACAAACCCATCCCGGCTCACCAATGGCTTATAATCGCCCTCCGACTCATATGGGTCCCTCTCGCCAACAAGCCAGCAGTGCCATATTCGGTGACAATAGATCCACTTGTCAAATATGTAGTAAAAGGGACACATGGCTCTTGATTGTTATAACGAGTTTAATTTCTCATATCAAGGTCAGCCTACCACCGTCCGACCTTTGCCGCTATGGTCAGCAAGGAAACACTTCCCATACTCAACGGATGTGGTATGCGGATAGTGGGGCCAATGCCCACATCACCAATATCTGACAAATCTCACCACCTCTGACCATATGAAGGAGAAGAAACCATTACCGTTGGAAATGGCTCAGGGTTTGATGATTCAAAATATGGGTACCACATCTTTCACTTTAAAAGACTCTAATTTTTACATCTGTCCCAATGTTTTACACTTTGCCCTAAATGCATCTTCAAATTTAATTTCTATTAATCGTTTTCGCTTAGATAATGATTGCTATTTTATACTCACTTTGGACATGATTTTTTTCTACGTGAAGGAGAACCACACGAGCTGGCTACGCTCCAAGGGCAAGTTGAGAATGGACTCTATCCGATTATGGATAACAAATATCGCTCAAATAAAATTTCACGCTTTCACGGCCTCACTTGGCATTATCAACCACTCTTGACATATGGCATGATCGTCTTGGCCACCCTTCTCAAGTAATTTTAAATAAATTGGTCACATCCAAATACGTAGATGTGTCCACAACAAATAAATTAGGATTTTGTTCGTCATGTCCTTTAGGGAAATCCAAACAATTGCCCTTTCATGACTCAAATCGTCAAACGATTCGTCCTTTAGCCCTTATTCATTCAGATGTATGGACATCTCCTGTTCATTCAGTTGGTGGATCAAAATTTTATGTTATTTTTGTTGACGATTTTTCCCGCTTTACTTGGCTATATCCCATTAAATTTAAAAATGAAGTTTATGCGATTTTTAAAACTTTCAAAGCTCTTGTGGAAAATGTGTTTTCTTGTAAAATTCAACAGTTACAAACTGATAATGGTGGTGAATTTACATCCACTATGTTTAAAACTTTTTTACAAGAAAATGGCATATTTCATCGCTTAACATGTCCACACACTTCACAACAAAATGGGATCGCTAGAAAGGAAACATCGTCACATAGTCGAAACCGGGATTAACACTTTTAGCCGGTCTCACCTACCCTAATACATACTCGGCCCGATGCTTTCCTCACATGCGTCTATCTTATAAATCGTCTCCCAACTAGAGTCTTGCATCATTTGACACCATTTTACATGCTCCATAAAAAAAATTCCCAAATATTCACATCTTAAAATATTTGGATCTGCATGTTTTTCCCCTTTTAAGACCATATGAAAATCATAAGCTCGCTTTCCGTAGTAAAGAATGCATTTTTTATAGGTTATGCAAAGCCAACAAGCGTGGATATCGATGCCTTGATTTTTCATACTCGGTCGGATATATGTTTCACGCATAGCGTAATTTTTTAATGAACAAAGTTTTTCTCGCGTCCACGTGATAGAGTGCCTTCTTCTCCTCGCCTCACGAGCACGGCCTCCCAAGGTAAGTCCATTCCTACCTTTTCATTTACACCACCGACAATACCAATCTCACCCACTCCTGCAATCGAGTCCACAACCATTAATCCGGACATTCCACACGCATCGCCAAGCACAACATCGCGGTTCATCAACCATCCCACCCAACGATTCCTTGTCCTAACCCCTCCACAAGTCCATCGTCACCATCAAATCCACCTCCACTGCTGAACCAAACGGATCCCCCAAACCCAACTCTACCCTACTGAATCAAACAAATCCCACAAATCCAACTCTACCTACTGGACCAAAACCCCAACCGAATCATCACCCGGCTCCATGATCGGACACTCAAAACTCAAAACTTTTCCAGATTTCATCGCTTCTATACTCTACTTTCGACATCCCTTTGCGGGTACTCTCCATCGTGGTCACCGAAATTGAACCATCCACCCTACGCGACAAGTCGTCTCCCTCTCCTCAATGGCGCTACGCCATGGGAGCTGAGTTTGATGCATTGATGGCGTAATGGCACTGGTCTCTCCCGTCCGCGTCCAACAGGGTGTTCAAGCCGCGAGGGGATTCACTTGGATTACATCTACGACAAACTCGGTTCATCACCGATTTGCTACACAGCACCAACATGGTGGGTGCTAAGCCCCTAATTGCCCCACGGTCTCAGCCCAAAACTCTCCTCAGCCCGATGGTGATCTTACGCGCCGACCCAAACTCAATACCGTCGAGTGGTTGGGGCCCTTCAATCTTGCACCATCTCCCGATCCCCGACATCGCATATCGCGATGAAATCGGTTGATGCCAATACATGCACAACCCGCGAGAACCTCACTGGACGGCAGGTGAAAGAGTGCTTCGCTATCTCAAAGGAAGTATTGATTATGGCCTCTACTTTTCTCGCTGGTGATATAAACATACAAGCCTATTGTGACTCGATTGGGTCGGCAATCCGGGATGATCGTCGCTGACTAGCCCGGGTATGGAATATTCCTTGGAAACAACTTGGTCACATGGACGACCAAGAAGCAACCGATTGTCTCCAAAAGCGACCGAAGCGAGATATAGGAGTTTGGCAATTGTCACTGCTGAATTATATTGGATAAGAATGCTTATGAAAGAACTTGGTGTACTCTTGTGCGTCCCACCCCTAACTATTTGGTCGCGACAACATTGGCGCTATTGCTCTTGCATCAAATCCGGTGTTTCACGCTCGCACCAAGCATGTTGAGATAGATTACCACTTCATTCGGGAAAAGGTCCTCAACAAAGATATTCAAGTGAAGTACATTTCAACACAAGACCCAGATTGGTGATCTCTTTACCAAGGGTCTACTCGCATCTCGGTTCACTTTTCTTCGGTCCAAACTAATGGTGATCTTGATCCCCATTACTTTGAGGGGAGGTGTTAGACCAAGCGATCACGAAGCAAATCCCACAATCACAGCACTTCCCCAATCTGCAGCAACGGCTCATTCCCATTCAAGACCAACGGCTCATTTCCATTCAGAACCAACATGATCTGCATCTCCTTGATTTCCCCTTTATTATACTTTCCTTCTTTGTATATTTCCATTATTAACTCTTGTAAAGCTGTAACTCTTTACTCTATTTAAATCAAATGAAGATCAAAGAGAAGGCAAGTTGGCCTCTCGGATTTCACTACAATCTACTGTGTTTTGAGTTTCTACACATAATACATGTGTCTGCTTGCAGTTCAGCTCAACAAGTTGTACATGGCACTTCAGTTTTGACAAATATACACTAACTGAATCTCAGAAAGAAAAATGCAAACTCAAGTTGAGAGGTTTTCTGGCAATATCATCTCCATAGATTTCTTCCCGGTCAGCAGCCTGATCTGAATAGCCTGCTCAGTAACCTCACAGGAGAGTTCCACCAACATTGTTGAACCCTCCGAACACCATTACATCCAGGCTTCTGTTCTGCTGCTTAAAAAATTGCATCCTCGTCATGCAGAGACTTTGGCAATGCTGCATCGATCCCCCCCCCCCCAAAGAATAATGGGAGCTAGAGAGGGGCAAGAAAACAGTATCTAAGACAATGTCTTGAGGGTTGTCTATTTATTACGTGGCTACCTGGAAGAAAAAAAAAGCAGCTTCTAGGAATCGTTGTGTGCTCTTAAGGCCTCAAGGATGCTATCTACCCACCTGCCATTGAGAAATCTTAAAAAAAACGAAGAGTAAAAGGGGCAATAAATAGGACAAATTGCTCTTTGAAATATCCTACATCAATTTAAAAAAAAGTCAAAGGCCGTATAGGACGAAATAGGAAGAGATGAAAGGAGAAGTGATATTTCCTCATATAACCGAGGCAAGAAAGAATTTAAAAGTAATTACTCTAGTGAAAATAAAAGTAAAAGCAACTGAAGACAATCAAAAATCAACTTAAATGTTTCAACCAGATTAATGACTGGATGAGTATAATAATTTCAAATATCTCCGATATATGAAAGACAGACTCCCAGCATAGAACTAGTTATCGCTTCACATTTAAGAGCTTCTTACTTCTGAACCTGACAAAGGCATGTTTTTCTCATGGTGAAACTTCAATTCGCTTAAAGTCTATTTAAAGCACTAAACCTCATCTTCATAAACTCTTGATGCAAGCCAGCATTGACGCGATGACTAGTTCATGAGAAAGCATCAATGCTTCATAAATTCTGGATGCAAGAAGCCAGCATTGATGCTTTCTCATGCAACAGAGACAGAGATGATTAATCAATACTGTACAGAATGGATATTATCACCAGGTAAAAAAAACTCAGAAAAGTGGTCTAGAAAATGAGGGTTACCCTTCAAGACCAGGTTGTGTTGGAAAGTACACTATTTTAAAACCTAGTCTTTTTGCTGCTGATCCAGTTGTCTCCCCAATACAAGCCACTGAATTGTTCCATTTCTCTGGTTCTGGAATAAGACCAGCCCAGGCTCTGTCAAAATGAAAGAACATGAAATGAGATCATAAAATAAACAAGGCCAAGAATAAGCTTTGGTTAAAAGGCACCAAATAAGGATTGCTACTGTAGTGACCAACCATTTGGTAGCTTATATATGAAATTGATTGATATGCTAGAAAGACAGAAAGTGGATTTCAAGAATGTCCTCATCAACAGATAGTTCTAGGTATCGGTAATATGAAAATTGTAATCAACTCCTTACCTAACTGAAGAAGGTGAAGCAACTGCAACAACGGGGGCTGATATTGCCTGCTTCAGAACCATTTCGTCAACATGACCAACTGGCACCTGGACAGATAAATACAGATGAAGATGACAATGTCAATTGTAACTAACTTTTTAATGATCAAAAATCCTATCCAGTTACTGCTCCTACAGATAACACTACCACAGAAACTGTGGTATATAAGTTACACCACAGCCAGAGCCAATCGCAAGATAAGCTACAGTCTGAGATAGGACATGAACAAGATGGAGATTGGGGGTAGTGTTCATAGACTGTTTAAATGCTCTTCCTTTGTTGCAAAGATTGGATTACTCCAGCATGCAAACAAGTAGAATTAAAATCCTGGGTTCGTACATCAGTTTAGTACTAACTGACACTAGACTATAGAGGGCAAGAAATGCCTGGAATCAAAAACATCTATAGCTGCTCTAGAAACCAACTAATTTTGCATAGTCACAACTTTCCTTTGGCATAATATTATCTACTTAATTGAGATTTTTAAAGGAATTTTGGGTAAAAAAAAAATATTAATGAGTGGGTAAATGGGTACGAAAATTCAGGTTACCCGAATTACCCAAAATTTAATTAGGAAGATAAAATAATTATTTCAGGTCAGGGAATGTGAAAAAAATTCGAATAATTCAAAACATTCTCTACAATAGCCATTTTTTACCCGAATGCAAACCCCTAATTCAGAGCTGACCAGCATCTTAGTCCAAACCAAAGTCAGGTTTCTGAAAAGTATTTTCTTAATAAATGCAAGTAATTATAACGAATATCATAGTTCAAGGAGTAAATACTTACAGTTGTGTATGTATTTAGTCTGACAACCTCAAATCCACGATTAGACAGACCTTGTTCTGAAGTGTATGCCAAAGAAATGCTAAAAATTATTCTTTTGCAGCTTTTCCAGTATAGAGATCAGACTTCAATAGTGATAGCTTGGATTGTAATATATGCCATTGAGATAATACATTTTCAATCAAACTTCAAACATGACAGCGGTTGAGACAGTGCACTAAACATTTTCTTGTTAGCATCAAAACTAGGCCATTTAAAAGTGTATCCTCTGCACAGTTTAACCTGAAACAAAATCCATAAAGTGCGAAGCAGCAGTATCTTTTACTACCACACATCTTTTTCATTACTAAGTAGTAGCATTTGCTAGTCGGGATTATGTTCGTAAACTGCTCAATCTTAGCCTCCTATTGTGCACCTTAGTTCACTAAATAAAAGTCAACGCAGATACACATGACAGTATTCTTTATATGAAACAGCAACAGTAACCAATATATTTAATCATATACCCACTTCACATAGAGATTATGTGTATAGTTCAGTGAACTAACCAAGTCAAGAAATAAGCAATTGATCAAAGATGTCAAAACAGAACCATACAAGTTATTGAGTGCTAAATTGGCCAAAAGAAAGGAATACAACCAGATACACTATGTTTACCGATCTCATTGCTTGCTTTTGAAGAAGCTGGGTACAATACAGTGCATCTTTTGTTTCCATTCTTTGGAAGCTCTGATGCCAAAACCTTACCATTTGCTGAAAGAGTTAAAGGATTCATGAGAAAAGGGATATGTGACAGTTCCAATAATCAAATAACAGCTAATGAAGCAGAAAATTTGTGCAACAGCCTAAATATTTGAACATGATCTCAATGAAAAATATTTTGGATCAGCACAACAAATCACACAGATGCACAAACAGGTAACTAATGTTGAAATTTTTCATTGAACAAGTGACACAATGGAAAAACACAATACAAGAGTAAAGGCAACAATATATCTGTGGAACTGCCGATATCTGTACATCCATGAGTACCTTTTGATGGTGTAAAGGCAACATCAAGTGATCTCTCTGATGATTGCATTACTTCCTCAAAAATGCTTGCTGTGCCAGCTCCTACAACCCCTACCTTAACTTTTGGGGTTCCTGCTGCCCTAAGGACCAACATTTAAGGACAATGTCATTCATATATTTTAATCCGTTCCTCATAAAAGAAGAAGAACGGATGATCAAAAGAATAGTATGATGCATGATCAACTTAAATATCTTGAAATGATAGCATATATCGAACAAAACCAAGTACAGTTCCCAGCAGGCAGGCAGCGTAACATGCTGCGTGTTCCACCGTGTTTTGCTTTTGGAGAAGACAAAAGGGAAGAAGAAGTAGAAGGGTGGAATTGGGAAGGAGATGAATAGTGAGCACTTTGCAAGAGGGCACAATGCCAGTACAAAATTAAGCCAAAAGTAATTACAAGAGCATATAGGATTCCCAAAAAAAACTATAAGAGAATATACACATCCTCAGGTGAAAAGTGACCGGTGCATGATAATCAAACAAGTTGTTCAAAAGCTAAAGAAGAGCATACATTAAGAAAAGGACAAGATTCAAGTTGCATTGTGTATAAAACATATGAATACCAACTTCAATAAATCATTGAGGAAAATTCTAAGTACCAGTGAAAACATGAATAGAGTGCTTGCCAGAAACACCAAACACTTACTTCCATGCCTCCAGAAAGACAGAGCCTGCTTCAGGGGAAGTTATAACGATCCAGTCAAATGCACTATCTGCTGCCATTAATGCAACAAAATAAGAAGAAAGCATAATGTAACCTGTACAGTTGTTTTTTGCATGGTTCATTGGGCATGAAAACTCAATCCAAAGAAACACTCTTATATGGATTCCGCGGAGAAATTCAAGGTGCAAAAATACTCACAAGCATGCGCAAATAGTGAAAGAAACTTCCACTACTAAAAATACATGAAAGAAATTTTAGAGTGCAAAACAATCTCCTTTGTATAAGCAAATAGTGAGGAACACGGGACATAAGAGATACACACAAGCATAATTCTCTGAAAATAATTGGGTTTAAACTGCTGATAAAGCAATATAGATCAAGATAAATCAGGACTTTTCAGACCCCCTGGGAGTCCGAGAACAGTCCAGCCACAATATGGCTGCATTTTCCTTCTAGAGACCAAATAGAAAAGGATTGTCAAGCAACAGCCTAGCATCTAACAGTAATAGTAGTTCCATAATACCATAAAGTGAACTGCAAAGTTTCTAGAAAGTACCACATAGCACAGAAGATAGTTTATCTGAATCGGGTCCTTGTGTATGCTGAATCAGTGGAAGCTCCAAACAACCTATCCCATGTTTCGCCTGCATTCAGAATGGGAAAAAAAATCTCACTTATCCCTATATTCTATTAAACTATATATACAAAAAAATCACTTGCATATTTTGGTGCATCATACAAAATTGAATGTTTCCGCTTGGAAAATTCAAATATAGCTCCCGCTTTACTACAGGCTAGAACACCAATCCCATCACCAATAAAGAACATTGGATATGAAGCGACGCGCCAAAATCTCATTTCAGCAAAACAGCCCTAATACTCTATAATATATATATATACATATATTGATTTAATCATTAAAAGCATAACACCACATACAAAGTTCCTCGTACAGAATTTTACATGTAGGTTCTTAATTTCTAAAATGAAAATGCTGCCAACAAACACAGCTACTGGCAACATTTAGTTCCTATGCACAAGCAGTAAGAGAAACCGTAACTGAATGTTTGCTGCCTTTGAACTAAATTTATAACTACATTCATATATATATATATATATATATATATATATATATATAATAAATCAAAATTTCCAGAATTGAAAATCCCAAAAAAGATATTAACTTTATTGTTATCAGCTGAAATTAAATCTCCGCCGTTCGTTCATCATAATTGAGCATACAGAAACGGTCCTCCACTATTATGCAGTGGAAATGATTGGTAAGAAACAAAATGTTTTTAAAAACAGTCTTCTTTTCTGCATTTAATCAAAGAAATTGATATCCACAACAATGCACACAACAAAATCAGAATAATTCCACATTAGTTGCAAAATGCTAGAAGAAACAAGAGAAAATCGAAGCAGAGAGAGCACCAGAGCCTTAATGAGCTTGCCGTTTTTGCCTCGTTCTCTAGTGACTACGACTTTGGGCACTGAATTCGAAGTAGAAGATGCAGAAGCCGAGGTTCTAAGAGACGGAGAGAAAAATCGCCGGTGAAGCTGCAGGCACGAAGAAGAAGAAGAAGAAAGTGAAGGAGCGAGGGAGAAGGGAGAGACTGGTGATGCCATCGGCGACGTGTTGGATTGAGAAGCGAGGCCCAAACTGCCAACTGTTACCAAATTAAGTTACCTGACTTTAATTGCTTTTATTTATATATATTTATTTTTTAATAATATTATTTATTTATTATTACTTTAGCCAAAATATCTAACCCAGAGTCTAAAACAAAGCATAATTTAACACGGCGCCAGCCATAAGCGGAAGAACGTAAAATTAATTTCTTACAGTTAGGTACACCTGTCGAAGTCTTTAGAAGCCACGTGGCTATGTGTGGTTAGACGAAATTCAATGAGTGAATGACACCCTAGCATTTCCTGCTGGGCTATCATTGTACTCGTGTCATGTGGCTGCCCTTTCGGAGCAAATTTGATTGAATAAAATTTAATTTGATTAAATAGTCTCTAGTGGATCGATTAAATCATAATATGATTTGATTTGTAAAACAAGTTGTATTTTTTTGAAAATTGATTGAGATAACCGGTTCAATCCATAACATGAGTTTAATAGATATGTGCGTAGTAACTTCGGTTATACATTCTTAAATTACATGATATTTATAATGGAAAAATGTTTTTAAAAAATAAAATACAAATCTTATCGCTAAATTAATACCAATAATTATATAACATATTAATTAATAAATTATTAAGCATGTCCGGCCATATCATTTAGTAAAATAATTTTACTAAAGAAAAAATATGAATCTCTAAAAATTTTCAAAATACAACACGTAAAAAAGTCTAACGTAGTTTAAAACTCGTATTGTATTATGGTAATTATTGTTTTCAAATTATTTTTTTTATTTTAAAATATATTAAAATAATATTTTTATTTTTTAAAATTTATTTTTGATATCATCCCATCAAAATAATTTAAAATCTCTCAGAAAAGTTAATTAAAAATAAAAATAAATAATTTTTACAAGAAAAATACTTTTAAAATATAAAAATAAACAGATTTTTTATAAGAGCCGTAAAATTTTTAAATTAAAAGTTGACTGTATCCCAATCACCCTGCCAAACCCTAAAGCACCGTGCGCCCCATGAGACCAACACTTTCCAGATCGGACGTATGGGTCCGAGTGGACTAACGGAAGGAGCCGGTCATCATTGCTTGTGGGGTCTACTGTTATTGATCAGCACCGTTGATGATGTTGACTTGTAAAGTACGACCTCATGGGAATGGTGGCCTGGTCATCTAAAATGTTTTCCTGGCAACGTTAGATTCGGGCATCACATGCTGTACGGGGGGCCGCTTACGTTACTTCCAATTTTAGATCGAAGACAGCATGGAATTGCGTGCTTCAATTCTCTCGAAGCTAATAAAGAAGAGCCACTGGGCGCTTATCTTAATATCACCACTATCATGGCCGTTATTTTTTTGAGAGATGACACGGTTGGCTGGAAGTTTTGGAGAAATAATTTATGTTAAAACTATTTAAAAAATAATGCAATTTGAGCAAAACCATGGTTTTAAATGTTTGATTTGTAACCGCCGCTGTTTCAAATCATGTTATGAATTATGACGGTGTAAGGTGTGATTGTTTTTTTATTTAAAAATATATTAAAAGTATATTTTTTATTTTTTAAAAAAAATATTTTTGACATCATTACATAAAAATGAAAAAATACTAAAAATAAAAAAATTTCAAAAAAAATTTTGAAACACAATGTCAAACTTATTTGAGAGTGTGATTGAAGTTGTTTTTAAAAGTGTTTTCTCGTTCAGAAAAATATCAAAATGATATTTTTTTTTATACCATTTGATATCACTATATATATCCCAATGAGATAATTTTAACCACAACATAGCATATCACTAATTTATTTATAAACAAAAAATACTTTTCAAAAACAACTTTCGATCACATTTCTAAATAGTCACTAACTCATTAAGGTGCAGACTCTTAGCCTGACTGGAATTGAGTTTTATTTCAAATCAATTTAGACATTGACTAAACTAAATATGAGTGACCTATCTGAGCTAATTTATGCCCCAGTTAATTTGACGACACCAAGGTGAGAATTTAGACATGACCATGTCAAATTGATATTATTTAATTTTAATTTTTTTATTGAGAACAATATTGTTTTATGACATGTCGTGCTGACCCTGACTTGAAACCTAATGACTTGAGGTATTGAGCTTGTTTGTTATTATGGTAGTTATTGTTTTTTAAAAGATTTTTTTTTAAAAAAAAACATCAAATTCAAAAGTCTTTTTTTTTCCATTTGACTTGTGTATTTTAAAAATGTTTTTCAATGGTTTTAATATATTGATGATAAAAAATTAAAAAAAAACTATTATTTCAAATCATACTTGATAGACGATCTCATTAAACCTTCGGCTCCTAAAGCAGCTGCACGAAAAAAAAGGCGACATGTCATTCTGTTTTAATCAAATCCACTGTCAAACCAGCTGCTGTTTTTTTCTGCTAACGTTCTGTGAAAGAAAGCAAATGGGAAAGCAAAGCCTTAACAATCACGAAGCCTATGTTTTGTGCTGCATTTCACACAAAAAAAAATGATTTTTTATTTTTATTTTAAAATATTTTTTATATATTTTTAAATGGTGATATCAAAAATCCTTTTAAAAATATTATTTTAATATATTTTTAAACAAAAAAACACTTTAAAAACAATCACTAAAAATTACCCCAACCCCAGGCATGAACAAGTTTCAGGAGACCCCTTTCATAATGGACATCCATCCCTTAAGAAAAGTGGAGATGTCGCCTAGAAAACACATCCATTAATGCTTCAAAGAAGGGACATTTTACAAAATAATTTGTGTACATTAAAATAATATTTTTTTTTATATCAGCCAAAAGCAATAAAAAAATATTTTT
Organism: Salix viminalis; assembly: GCA_029228465.1. Lineage (NCBI taxonomy): Eukaryota > Viridiplantae > Streptophyta > Magnoliopsida > Malpighiales > Salicaceae > Salix > Salix viminalis. The sequence continues at coordinate 10,007,696 of CM055439.1, forward strand.
AAAACCCCTTCAGACAACAAATATGATACAAAGAGAATATCAAGCACCTCTACTAAAATACACCCTATATATATATTTTAAAATAATTTTCACAAGTCATAGTTATTTTAACTCATTTTACCATAAGATTATATATGAAAAACAATTATGAGATTATAATTTAAAATTAAAGTCATAATTCAAACGGACTCAAACTAGGAGAAGCTGGGACTCTCTGTGCATCAGATTCTTCAAAATATGTGGAAAAGCGCTTGGCAGATGGGCGCTGGAGCAAGACTTTTATTCAGACAGCACCCTGCAAACTAATCTATTCCAACAGATAAAAGTTTCTTTTCAGCTAGTGTAACTCTAAGCAAATGTTCGATTAAATCCCTACAAAACTACCTCATGTCATCAAAATTCAGTTCCACTCCACAAATTGGAGGGATTTATAAGAAATCTACAGAACCAGTAGAAGTGCAGAGAAATGAGACAGATTTTCCCCTTTCTAGCACTGATTGCCAGAGCTACATCGTGAAGCAATTCACTCAGCTTACTTGTTGCTGGTGGCTGCCATATATAGGGTAAGCCCCATATGCCGCAGCATACATGCTTGGATCATGAGGTGGTGGCAGAGCATATCCATAACCATCATAAACCTGCCCTCCATAGTATGCCCCGTTCCACGGGCTACCAAAATCTGCTCTAAACTGCCAAATTCCAACAAAAACAGCTCAATGGACAAGCTTGAAACGTACCAAAAACATAGGGAAAAAAGAAAAGGGAGCTTGAAACATAATATGAGCTCATATTAAACAGATTATTTCTAACAGTTGTTGCTTTGGACATTTGAGTATAGATATACTTCAGAGAGAGTTGAAATTGGACTAGAATTTTCAAAACCCTTGAAAAAAAAGAGCTACAATTTCAATAGCACTCAAAATATGCAGCCAGAGCTTCCTTCAGAAGTAAATAAAAAGCCATCCCACCAAACTTACAAATAAAAACATTTCTGAAAAAGCTAATTACCGCTGGAACTCTGTGGTCGTACTGATTCTTATTTTTTAGGCAAAAAGAGTTCACATTTATTCCAGTCACATCCTGGCAAGGTAATGAAAGATAGATGGGATGTAAGGTGGTTCTGGAGAGAGGAAGGGAGGGAGAATGTATACCTGCTTATTTGCTGGATTGCGACCCCAAGAAAGACGCACTGTTTGCTTGCCAATTACTGTTCCATTCAACTTCTGCAATGCTTCTTCAGCATTATTCCTGCCAATACAAGTTAGATGGAGAATCAAGCATTAACACTACAATGAGGAGAAAACTAGCCAAAACTTTATTATTCACACAGTGTTAAGGCAAAGCAGAGTTACAGCCACAAGTGTTACCTATTGGCAAATTGTACAAACCCACATCCTTTACCAACTGGTATCTTAACGGACACTATCTCACCATACTGTGAGAAAGGCTGCTTGAGATCTTCATCAGTGACATTAGGGTCAAGCCCTCCAACAAATATCTACAAAGAAACATGGTCTATTCAAAAGAAAAACATCCTAAAGATTAAAATTGCACAAAGAAGCTGGAAGACTCACTGTTGTATTGTTGGAATCACCATCTGATTGGAAGCCTTGGGCAGAGGCACCGTTTGATGCATATCCACCTAAGAAACAAGAGAAGATTTGAGCAGAGCTCCAGGTGAGAAGGTGGACCTTTCTAACCTCATAAAACAAGTCAATTTGATGACAAATTCTGAAGGTCAAAGATAAGATACACACATGAAAAAAAAACAATGGCAAATAATCAAAACCTTTGCGAGGAAAAGAAATGAAGTAAACAACTTTTGCAAGTGAAATAGAACGAGGTACATAGACAAGCATTGATTCTTTTTTATTTTATTTTTAAAGAAAAAAACCAGATAACATGCATATAGGAAAATAAATACTCTGATCATGTGCAGAATCATAGCACCATATGACACCAATCCATCAGGTTTCAATAATAACTGGGGGGGCTAATATAACACTTCCAAAAAAGTTTTGTTACATCCAAGCCCAAAATCGGTTGAAAATCATGTAAATCAGTGTCAACAACAGAAGATTGAGACAAAGTCTGTATGGAAGATCAAAAGGGTTGGCAGTGGAGTAGAGAGTTTTTGTGTGTGGCAGAGCAGGGGATAAAGAAAATAGTATTTCTAACCAGATCCAACCTATCATTGCCCTAAAGAATAATGAAGAAATTGAAAATACAATTGTTACATGAAAAGACCAAAAATCAAGGCTCAATAACAAATAATTAAGTTGTAAGATAAAAAATTTAAGAACAAACAATAATCTGATACCTTGTTGCTGATATCCAGAGGACTTCCTGGGAGTTGCAGCACCAATACGCATAGGCCTGCTCGAACAGTAGACACCATTCATTTCAGTCATTGCCTGTGTTCTTTCACCATCATCTCCGAACCTCACAAAACCATAACCTTTTGAACGGCCAGTGTTGGCATCAAATACAACTTTTGCAGCTTTAACAGATGGATATTTGCTAAAAAAAGTTTCCTGCAACAAACTATCAGTAACATCTGCAGCTAAATCTCCTACAAAAATAGAAAGATCAGGAGCGTTATCCGATCGCTTATCACCCGTGCTAAATGATGCCCAATTGAGGCGAAAAGGCTGTTCCGTGTTAGGCATTAAAATGCCACCATAGTTCTGTAGAACTTTCTCAGCTGTGGCGTGTGTAAAAAATTCCACAAATCCATAGCCCTCAGATAAACCAGTCTGCTTATTGCGAATAACCTTGATAGAAGCAATCTGTCAATGTACAACACTGGAAGTAAGATGCAAAAGCCTCACCCACCAAACTCGAAAAACAATTTCTTTCATTAAAATTGTAAAAAACAATTACTTCTTTCCCACCACAACAGCAGCACATCATTATAAGGAACTGGTTCCCTTAATATCCAAACTAATGCCTCACACATTTTTTTCTAAAAATACCCTCTTCCATCCGTACATATTCTATAATTTTCAACATTCAATGCGCACTAACTACGTTTCAATGATTCTTATTTATTAGTGTTAGAATCCCCATTACACTTTTAAGTTACAAAACGCAACACTGCCATGTTCCCTTTATTGTCTTCAAACTACTATATTTAGCATAAAGCTATAAGCTTATGCAATTTTTGCTTCAATTCATTACAAAATAATCTAACATGCAAAAAAAATATGGATTTGAATGTGTGTGGATAAATAAATAAATATTATATAAAATATTTGATATTTATACCTCGCCAGTGGAAACAAAGCAGGAATGTAAATAATTTTCGTCCATCCAGTGATGGAGATCACCAATCCATATAGATTTATTCTCTCCAGACCCTTCTCTTTGTTGCTTCTGAGTGTGTTGTTGAACATGCGAGAGATGATGGTGATGCGGCTGGTACTGGGGGTACGCAGCAGCCAGATAGTGTTGTGGAGGCGGCGGTCCATAATGCTGAGGCGGTATGATTTGATGCTGCATTACCATAGCCGCCGCAGGATACTGCATAGGCATCCACTGTTGTTGCTGCGGTGGAGGCGGCGGCTGTTGCCGTTGATTCTGCTCTTGCTGTGTCTGTGAATCAGAACCGCTGGATTGCATCTTATTATTACCAAATAAAGAGAATTGGTGTAAAATATATAAACAATATTTATTTTTCTCTATAAAACAAATTGTAATTAATCTGAAAGCTTAGTGAAGGAGAGGGAGATGGCTAGGGTCTAAGAGGAAGATTTTGTGTTTAAGGCAGAGTGTTTTCTTATGGAGGTGGAAGCGCTTTTGTGTTTAAGGCCGTTGGATTGACGAAGTGAGGTTAGATCGAAGCCGTTAATTCTGCTCTCATGGATCCGCCGCCAGCTGCGTTTGCCTAGCTTGTTTCGGGTACTGTGGGATATTTTCGGTTGATTTTAGATTTGTTTTCGATTCGATTTACTTTGAAATTGAATAGCAAATTTAAATCAAACTTATCCTCTTTCTCCTTCTGTAGTTCATAATTTTTGCTCAGTAGAAGTAAACACAGGAGGAAGGATTTCATGCTTGAAAAGGATGTGATTGCACAACTTAATTGTAGTGATAAATTCAAGCTTGTACATAAAAAACCTTCGTGTTTTAACAAATTTTATTATCTTGATGAAAAATAATTATCGTTATAATTAATGCTATTTTATTTATAAAAAAAAAGAATTCGGATGCTAGAATATATATGAAAAAAATATAAAACAAATAATTATGGGATTTATATCAATAATAATTTGCCTGCCCCTTTTAATGGTTATCGATATTGCTAAGAGTTTATTTTTTTTTATGAAGTTTGTATTTGTGTAGACCTACACTTCTTCTCGTGGTGAGATTGTGTAGATGGATCGTAAATCTAGAATATGAAAATCTACTTTATGGAAATTATGTGGTATACTCTAGTTGTTAAATTTATTTGGAAACTAATTAAAAATAATAATTTAAAGTTCTTAAGTCAATTTATAAGTTATTGGGTAAACTTGAATCATTTATTTTAAATAAAATAGTGTTATTTTGTTCAATTAATTTTTAGAAAATATTTCACTCTGCATTTCAAAAAAAATAATTATATTTTTGGATTATTTTAATATGTTAATGTCAAAAAAATATTTTTTTTAAAAAAATATATTTTAATATATTTCTGAATGAAAAACACAAAATCAATCTCAACAATACAAAATCAACTTCAACAACTCTCAAACGAAATCAATATATATTTTTTATTCAATTTTAAATCAGGTTTCGGGTTGTGATTTTTCTTGGCTTGATTTAACTATGGTATACATTGGCTGAAATGCTGATAGCCCCATCGTATCAATTCCAAGTATTTTTCTTGCGATCATTGAAAAAGACAGTCACCTTCCACAGTTCCATGCGCCTGCGCCACCCTTGACAGGGCTGCGAGCAAGTGACATTTTTCTTTTCTCGACTCCAAATATTTGAGCCTCTGCCGAGGGGAATTATCCATTGCTCAAGCAACGTGCCGGGTTAGATTGTTGCGGTATTTTTTTTAAAACAACTTTCGAGCGGATAATCTGTGCACGTGGTTAGATTTAGTTACCGGTAAATTGTTTTTAAAAATAATTTTTTTTTATATAAATGCATGAAAATAATATAAAAAATAAAAACACAAAAAAATTATTTTTGATATCACCATATAAAATTATCTAAAAATGCTTAAAAATAATAATTTAAAATAATTTTTATAAAAAAAAACTTTTAAAACTCAATGTAAAACCTATAAATTCAGAGGTAACTTCTCCATCATCATCTAACTGAGCCAGTACTAATTCACACTGTACACAAAAACCGATGCTATAAAATTTAGAGCTTACGGGTTAATCTCGTGACCGATCTATAAAACCTATGATTCAGGTTGAGTTTTTTGTCGTACTACGTCGGAAATGACAATGACTAGGCATGACCTGTTCGACTCGATAAATCAACTCGTAATTCAATCGAACTGATTATAAATCTTTATTTTAATTTTTTTTTCTAAAACAAGACCGTTTTACTTCGACAATAGTAGTCCAATCTATGACCTGGAATTTATGAACAGGCCAGATTTCACAACTATGGCAAAAACGGTCGCGTGACTTTTCAAAGAGAAGTACGAAAAAACCCTCCTCCTGCGTGTCAATTTCAAAATGAAAATCTGGGCCGAGTAGAAAATAGTATACGTGGTCTGGACTTGACATTGGATTGAATCCAGGCCAGTTAACGTGTGGGAATGGTGTCATGAGCGGACACGCAGCGCTCCACAGAAAATAGTATTACTATGCTTTTTCCGTTGTTTATCTAGAAATATTTCATTGTATATTGTTACAGTAAATTAGTATTTTATATACAGGATCCAAAAAAGTTTAACCCCTGGGACCGGGAGTATTTTAAACATTTACGGAGGACACATATAGTATTTTTGAACTCTTTACATAGTAAAACTACAAAATTAGCCCTAAAAAATGATAAAAACATAAGCCCCACATATGGGGGTATTGAGGTATTTTACATAGTGTTTTTTTCATGGTTATCGCTTAGGGGCAGGATTGTATAGGTAATTTACTATTATTTTAATATTTCTTTTTCGGAAAAATTGCGGGGGCATCAACGGAACATGTCCGGAGTGTTTCACGTGCACACGCCATTCAGGCAGCGCGTGCTACTTCATCCGATGGTGAAAACAGACTGCCTGCCTTGTCCTATGGTGCACCGACATGCCTTATGCCTCCCAGTGCAGTGCATGTCAGGTTAAGGTGGTTGGTGAAGCTCCGCTAGACGGGTTTAAGTTTTTCATCCATTTTCTCTCTCTCTGCCCCGAAAATACATTTCGATCATTACATTTGATTTGTTGCAAATGTGTCTTTCAATTGAAACTAATTATATATGTTGGGTTTCAATCTAGTCATTATTTTGATCCTTGGTTTTGGTTCCTTTAATTATTTCAGTATGCAGGTTTTAATTTGTTCTAATTGGGTCTTCCAATTGAAATTTATCATATATTCTATCTTTCATTTCAGTCCTTATTCTTTTAATTTTTGTAAGAAAATCACTTGTCAATTTTTTTTTCCGATCCTAAGGTTTTATTTATTTCAACTTTGTCACTTTGATTGAAATGAATTATATAGTTTGTTTTAATTGTGTCCTCCAATTGAAATTGGTCATGTATGCTACTTTTCATTATATTTTTTTTTAACAAAATTACACTACAAGTTTTTTTTTAAAATATCTTTATTTGTTTCGGTCCCAAGGTTTTTATTTGTTTCAATTTTTTAATTTGATTGAAATTAATTATATTTTATATTTTTTTTATTTCGGGCCTTATTTTTTGAATTTTTTATTTGATATTAATTTCTTTGGTTTTTTCTATCATTCTTGGACAATGTTTATTTTTATCCGTATTCATGCATCTATGACTTTTAGTTTTTGTCATTTTATTCTTTATTGGGGGTTTATTTTTATTCGATTTAGTCTTAAAATTTTAATTTATGTTGTTGATCATTTTTAAATTAATATTTTTTTCCTTTTTTTGTGTTTTTCTGTTATTTTTATATTTTTTCAGATCATATGATTTTATTGTTTTGACATAACAATAATTTTAGTGATTATTTTTTATTGTGAAAATGTTTTGTTTTTATTATTTTTTTGGGAAATTTAATGATTTTAATAATTTGGGCAATAATGTTGAGAATAATCTCAATTGTTATAATAATGATAATGATGGTAACGTAAGGATGAATTTTCAAATTATGTTTTCTTCTTTTTGTGGATAAAAAATTAACTACTTATTTTTAATTATTTAATTATTACATGTATTTTTACAATTTATATTTTGTTTTTATATTGAATTTAATTGAATTCTAAAATGAACTAATCTTAATACAGTGAATTCAAAAATTCAGATATCTGAATCTTCTTGTTTTTAAATGATGATAATTTTATGTTGGTTATTTCGTTGAAACCTACTAAATAAATAAATTTATATATGATTTAAAATTCATATATTTTATAAAAAACTTGCACTTCACAAGAATTATGCATAAATTTATTATTTTATCTAAATTTATATTATAATAAAAAAATCATACCATTAATAATTTTTTAGCATTGAAAAAAAATATAGTATCACTGGCTACAAAACACGGGGGTATTGACCAGTGATCATTATATTCAACGTCACAGCAAGATGAAAAATCAGAACTTTAAAAGTATACCCATAAAACTTGAACATATGAATGAGTTTAAATGCACCAGGCTTGTCAAGTGGGCTAAATCATCCACTTCTCACTGGCTCCTTTTCTCGAACCCATCATGCTGGAATGGATTCGTCGAACCACGGAAAGGCCGAGGCATCGGTGCTCTAAAGGGATTTTTTTTTTCTTTCCTGTTTAATGAAATATGAATTTAGCCAACACATGTACCTAATTTTGTTAAAATTAAGTTGGAACTAGTTTAATTTTATATTAAAAAACATGATTCTTATTATCTTTTTTAATTTTATATTTTTCTGTCAAATCAAATTGAAATGCACTAGTTGTAAGAACAGATGTTATATTTACAAGATGAGAGAACTTTGGAGTGTCGAAGACTCGAAGGGGCAATAAGTCCCAAGTCCCACCATTTTTTTTTAATCGTTTTGTTTATTCGAACAGTATTTTGGCAAGAAAGCACTTTTGGAGACAGTGCATCGTTTCAAAACTTCTATAATGTCTTTCGATTCTAACCGCTGGAAACATGAGGTTTGTTAATGTCATGAAGGAAAACTTTAGGAATCAAAGACTTCGAAGTCAAGGAATAAATATCCTCTGGATTTATCTTTTCGACTCATCGGACAATTTTTTTTTTAATAATTGGGATGTTCGGGCCAGCTTATGCACATCACAACTAATCTTTAGACTCATTGAGTATCCTGCAAATTCCCAATAAACATATAAAGCATCGCGAGAATAACAAATATACATGATAAAACTTAAATCCTATATTAAAAAAAAACAAGTCATTGCCTCTGGTGGCTGTAGCCACAAATGTCTGTCATTATAAAACGCAGCAGAACCTTTCTTTCTTGGTGATGTGACAATACACACATCACCGTTTGACTATAATATCTTTTGAAATTTGTTTTTTAAAATCATAGTATGCTAACCATTCAGTCATTAAGTGGTTAATAGATGAAGTCGCATCACCGTTATAAAATGCTGCACTTTGCTTTGACGGACCATGGTGATGCGACTTCATTTGTGAACCACTTAATGAGTCTGTATGCTTAGCATACTATGATTTTAAAAAACAAATTTCAAAAGATATTTTTAGTTGTGATTAAAAAAAGTTATCTGGTTTTCCAGATATTTATTTTCTTTGTGGTTGGAAAAAAAACAAAAAGATGTCACAGAATAAACACTCTTAAGAACGGGAGTAGCATTTAGTTGTTTTTTAAAAATAGAAAAAAAGAGATAATGAGAATAAAAAGAACATATGAGTTGTTGTTTTTTTAAAAGGTATAGAAATTTATTTCAGAATTATTTTAGACATAAATTTATTTTATATTTGTATGTCTTAATTATTATTATTTATTATGGCAACGTAGAAGATATATATATATATATATATGGTGAATTCTTGCAAAACATCCTGCTACGAGTTTAATTAATTGTAATTTAACAAATTTCATGAGAACAATGTTCTTAAATTGGGCATAAAAAGTTGGATAAATCGAGTATAGCAGCTTTGACAAGCTCGACACTAAGTCCTCCGAGTAGAAGTCACTTGCATTTGGGAATTCATGAGAAGCTGAGAGAACTGATCTTCCGTGTCCATCAAGCTTTTTAAGGTGTCCATCATTGACTAGAATTTCAATTACACTAAACTAAGACTTGGCAACTTGCAATCACCCCATCAAGCTGCATGTACTGTGTGCGTGTCGTCTATATATATATATATATATATATGTTATGCATATATTTCCATCGTTATCACACACAGAAGTGGCATCTGATAACCCCGCTGGATCTGCATGGGCCGGTTTTCATTTCACAGAAAAGGAAACTTCACAACTTTATTGATATACACCATGTGGTGGAGAGATATACAAACACATATATGGAGGATAGTAATTATCACAAGCAGCCTGCCTCAAGGACAGCTTAATTGTGTGGATAAAGCCATATCAGAACTACAATATTTTGATGCCATGGGAGATTCTTTCAAGATAAGAACATATGATCAGCTGCTTCCTAATGTCCAGGAGTAGAATGACCAGCCCCGGGGCTGTGGCCTGGAGTCGTTGGCTTAAAATCATCACTTTCTGCATCAGGATGGCCCGGACCAGGTGTGATCATGGGTTCAGACACTACAAGATCGCGGCGCAAGCTGAAACTGCTGGTGTTCTCCCCTGTCTTCAACAGCCTCCCCGCACTAGAAGTGATTCCATAACACAGCACCAACACAATAATCAAAGAACTGGTGAAAATGAGCTTACCTTTGGCCATGACAAAAGATAGAATAATTCAAATTAATTGGTGAAAAGCTCAAAGAAGACTAATTAATCAAGCTTCAAATGAGAGATACAGAGAAAGAAAGAGGTATATATTGCAGCTGGATGCCTGTAAGCTATTGCCATGGCTGCTATATATAGACTTTAGGGATGGAAGCGAATCACCACAATAAATTCTTCAAAATGCAATGTGGGAAAATTGCCAGGATGATTTCAAAGTTTTTCATGATTATGTCCCCCAAGATTCTCTTTTTTGGAAGGAACAGTTTAAGTATATCTCTAGATGTTGCTTGAGGTACTCTTTCTTTACTATTTTTGCATGTCCCATGCAGCCAATATAATAAAGCTCTTTGTCCATTGAAATTGTTAATGATAGGCGAAAAATAGAGCCAAGACGGTGATTAAAGCCTTCACGCATGCACTTTCTGAGTGAGACTTTTCTGGTATGAATCCATTTTAAATTTGACTTTGCTATCGATCCTTGAATCGGCCCTGTAAGTCCCTGGACCGACTGTTTATGCATCATATATATTTCGGGGTGTTTGACAATGTAAGGTGGTATATATTTACTGCAAGCTGGATATCATTAAATCTGAAAGTGATGTAGCTTCAGTAGTATGATTCCTGTGTATTAAATGATGGTTAGCCGCTGATTCTTTCTTGCCGTCTATTATTATTTTATTCCATAGTTTCAGTGATGCATCAACGCTCTATGCACAAGTCTAGCATACAATATTATTCTACCATATTCATAATGAATGCGCAAAAAATAGTACTTTAGCATAATCCATCATAAAATTTGCTGCGTTGATTAGTCTAACCATTGAGTCTAGGGGTAATGATTTTAAACTAAGTATTAATTACATATACATACAGTACAGCGTACATGAAATACACTTAATTTGATCGATGCTGAAAAGCTGGAGCTAGCATTAAAAGTGTTATTGATATTATATAGTAGTTTTTGCTATTGTATTTTGATAAAATATATAGATTTATAAATAAATAAAAAAAGATACAAATTGAATATTTTTAATAATCAAAATTTTAAGAGAATTTTTTCAGTGAAATTCATGTAAAATTAATTGTGGTGTATATTTATAATTAACTAAATGCTTTAAAAAATGCTCAATCACATCTCACCATATTACTAAACAAACCCTAGTAGTGTACTCAAATTGCTTTTGAGTTGTGACAAGCTGCCAAGTTTTCAAGGATGACTAAATTTTTCAACGAATTAATCATGCATACCTGCCATGAGTGATGCCTCATTAGATGGCTGCGATACAAGGAATCGGTATCTATAAATATTCAAGGAAAAATCACTTGCAGTATTTATATAGTTATATATATTGGACTTTTACCATATAGTTGCTTGATCGATCGCTGAAAAAAATATGGCTACAGAGATCTGTTTGATATATATATTATTATTAGAATCGATGCAAGATTTTGTGGGGTTCTTACTGACAGAAAAATCTCCTCCCCCCGTGGAAGAAATCTCTAATGCTAGTAACGCGCATTGGAGCACTTACATTGGCCATAATTTCCTGGTACGTACGTCTCCTGTGCAAATTCTTGAGCATATTGTATTCCGAAATCTGAAATACATGGGGCATGTTATAGAATGTATATAAAATGTGTCAATATTTTATTAATTATTGTGAATTTTAATAGAGAAATTACTATTTTACCTCTCGGATTCCAAAATTTAACCCTTGATACTGAGCTTATTTTGGACATTTCTAGAAGATCTGTGTGTCATTTGCAAATTGTTTGGGGGTACAAAGATGAGGGCTGGTTTGAGGTATTTTTAAATTTTTGCATGATATTAAACATTGAAATATTGTTTTTGCCCTCGGTTGAGACGCTAGACAGGGGGCTGAAAACTAGGGATATTTTTTATTTATTTTTAACATTGTATTTTAAAGTCTGAAATATATGGGGCATATGTATTATACATGTAGTCTCATTATACATTAATTTTATGGTCGAGAAAGAAAATTTGAACTAAGCACTTATTACAAGGTATGATTAAAATTAGAATTGAAAATTCTTCAAATTATATTGATTCGATCTGCTCGAGATGAAATTGATTATATCTTTGTTTGTGGATGTAAATTGAACCACGTATAAAATATTTTTTTTTGTATGTTTTCCTTCTCTATTATAGTAATATTCTTTTTATATTCATGTGTATGATCCTAACATAAACTGTAATTCCCCAATGTCATATAAAAAAAGGATTAAATTAAGGAGACCTTTGACATATAAAAACTTGAGCAGAGCTTGAAACTTAATTTTTGAAGACCATGAGATGACGCAGATGAGTTAACAATCCCATTCACACACACACACGCAGATGAGATGGACACGAGAAGGAGAGAACATCTTATAATCCTTTTAACAAAGACAAATATAATTTATTTATTTTATTTTTATTTTTTCTCTTCTCATTACGATCATCTCTCTTGCGTAATACTATGAACATTGATAATTATAATTTGAATATCATATAATTTTTCAAATAACCCAAAGTAAAAGTCCACTCAACTTCCTATTAATAGAAAAGTACAGGCTACTAACTGGGGGAGATCAATGACATGATGTTGCCAAGAATGTGGTGATCCCCTACTTATTTATATAAAAAGCACCATACAAAATGGTGATGTAAACGAATATCCAGGACGATTTGCATCAATTTTAAATCATATGATTAATTAAATTTATTTAGTATTAAATGAAGATTTAGTGATCAATAATTGAAGATCCTGATGCATTACTAAAAGTTCCATTGATCGTGACTAAGTGCGCACTATTTTTTCAAACCTTTTTCGAGTGAAAGAAAGGCTTACAAGCTTTCAAACCCCACAGAAATCCTCATGGGGTCCATGCTTGTTTATATCAACACTGCTCAGTCCAGGAAAGGGAAAGAGAAAGTGAATTGAAAGAATATATCTTGTCAAATACTGTTTGTTTGTCAATACATTTTAAAGATATTTTTGAAAAAAAATATTTTTTTTTAAAATTATTTTTATGTATTTATGTTAAAAATAATTTTAAAAAATAAAAAAAATTATTTTGATACATTTTCAAACAAAAAATATTTTAAAAAATAACTTCAATCAAAAAATATCACTTATAAGTGTTTGAGATTGTGTTTGGAAAAATGCTTTTGAAAACTTTTGAAAAAAAATTATTTTTATTTTTTATTTTAAATTAAATTTTTTTGTGTTTTTAGATTATTTAAATGTTCTTATGTTAAAAAAAAAATTAAAATTAAAAATCTTTTTTAATATATTTTTAAATAAAAATTATTTTTAAAAATAATTTCAAATAAAATCCCAAGCCTTAAATGTTCCGTGTGTCCTTCTTCCTTCTTCTACCTGTAGAACTGTAGTTGAAATTCGTAGTCATGATGGCTGGTTGGCTCCTCGAGTTGGGGAAGTTCATTTCAACCATCAGTTCATTCGGACTCGGAAATGAGCAGTGTCCGTCACTGACTATTGACAGGGAAATTGTACGATGGGGAATTCGGCAGGACTGCACATAACTCCTGTTGTAAAAAAAGAAAAGCAATCACTTCAGCCGTCAAATCCTAGCTCTTGAAATAAAAAAGTGATAATCAATTAAGGTATCTAAGGAATCTCCAAAGGGACCGCCCATAGGTTTTATTTATTTATTATTTGTAAGGATTTCGGTCATAGGTTTTAAATTTGGTTTGATTCACGTACGTGTGCGGTCAGTGTTTCAAAATCAAATTTAATAAAATTTACACTTGAACTACTTTAATGTTCATTTAATTGAAACTTATTTGACCGGTTAACTAATGACTTGAATGATTTGGTTAATCTGATTAAATTTACTCGAGTTAAAATTAAATAAAAAACATATTTTGAAAAACAACATAAATAAATTGTTTTCATTAGAAAATATTATTCAAATTAAATCCATTACCAAGTTCATCAAGGCCAACAACTTTTTTTTGATATCGTTTCTAGTAAGCATTAATAACATTTATAAATCTATTTGTTTGTTAAGAGAGTTAAAACCATGATTTTAATATAATCTTGAGTGGAGATTGACATTAAATTGAATGGAAAGGGAAAAACTAAGCAGAAGGAGAAAATGCATGTTTTTGTTAGCCAAACACCCACGAGAGAATCCATTCAAAAAAAAATGGCAAGAGAATCATTGCGTTCAAAGGATCTTTCAACATGTTTATCCCAATATATATAGGGGAGAAAACCCCACTAGAGGAAAACTGAGCCAGGCCAAGCCTACCACTGAACTTGGAGCAATCATGGTAGCCCGAGCTGGCACCAAAACATTTCTCGGTTTTGGTCCAGATCCTCCACCTGCTCACGTTTCTTGCTGGACCTCAATATTCTTCCAACTTTTCCTCTGCCTGGAGCCATTTGCGACTTCCACTATCTGCAGCAGATTCTTTTCCTCACGTGACGACTTTTATTTTGAATTATTTATCTATATTAAAAAAAACCATCTCTTTAGTCCGATGAAAAAATAATTTATTTATGGTAGATTATAGAATTTATGAGTATTTTAGTATTTATAATCAAACTTTAATAGCCAAGTGATTATATCATTTGATATTGATTTTTATGTAGCAAGTTAAATATGAATTGTAAGTATGTTTAAGAAAAAACCAGTTCTGACAAGGGAAAAAATCACACGAGTTGATCCAATAACATCTCCAAACAAAAATGTTATTTTGAAGAGTCAAATTAATAGAATGGTTTTTTTAACAATGTAAATATAATTTATTTATTTATTTATGTGTACTCCTATCATGTATTGACCCAGCAGATACATGATAGGAGATTGAACTGGATGGACCCCGGGTTGTCTCGATAACCAGGCTTTCATTTAATTGAAAAGGATAGGAGATAACAGTACATGTAAAACCAAATGGGCTACCATGTGGGCCTGTAAGGCACAGCACTGGTCATGGAATTTGGTTTGAAAGTCCATCAACAAAATTTGTTAATAGAAAAATGGCTTTCTATAATTTGATTTTTCATGTGAAGGGAATAATTTTTCCCATCCGAAACCAGTCACGGCCCGGTGCAGTCAATGGGCCTATGTATACAGGACCCAACTACCAAGAAAAGAACAGTGAGTGATAATCAGACACGTGTTAAGTCTGGGACTGATCGGTGTCATTCTAGGTGGCTTCAAAATCGTGGACCAGAAAATCTTTCGCTCTCGAAACGATGGTCACATGCTCCCTCCTCCGTCCACTCGATTAGAAACATTTCGGCTGTTCACACTGAGAAAAACAAATCAATCCAAAATCCAACGGCCACCATTCACCTAAAAAAGAACGTGGGTTTGGTTCAAAACATTCCAAAATTGAAGTGAGTGAGAGAAGGCGATAGAACCCAA
Source organism: Salix viminalis (assembly GCA_029228465.1). Classification (NCBI taxonomy): domain Eukaryota; kingdom Viridiplantae; phylum Streptophyta; class Magnoliopsida; order Malpighiales; family Salicaceae; genus Salix; species Salix viminalis. The sequence goes on from CM055439.1 coordinate 10,023,123, forward strand.
ATAATAACAATAAAAATAAAAAATAAAAATAAAAATATAAATTCCAAAGGCTTTTTAGGTTTATTTTTGTTATTGCAGTGCGCTATATACTACGGCTTGTTTTTTTTTTTTTTTCAATTAAAAATTTAAATATATTTAATTATTCAACTCATCACAATTCTTACCCGGTTTTCTTTATTAAAAATTTATATTTTCAAATTGATATATTTTTACAAAAATATATATTTTTAATTTTTTTTGATATCATTATCTAATATAAAAAGACAACAAAAGCGTCATTTCAAGAAAAAAAATTGAAATTAAATTATAAACCATACTATCAAAGAAAACTTTAGGAAGTGTATAACTTTATGATGGTATGTTTTTTTTCTTAAAAAAAGACTAATCTTTTTTATTCTTTTAAAAGTTTTTGATATAGAATTATTTATAATAAATCTTAAATTTAATATTTATTCAAACAAAATATATTAAAAAATAACTATCACAATCACTACCTTAATCGAACGAACACAACCGAATCTCTGCAACATTTTCTCGAAACAGACAGGAAATAAAAACCCAGAAAAGTCAAAACCTGTTTGCTGTTAATAATTTCGTAGTTAAAAGTAAAAAAAAAAGGGGAAAAAGCCGCGCAAGGGAGAAGAGAATATGCCATTGATATGTACCAGTCAGACATTCTCAGATGCCAAGTCGGTTAAATACATTATCGGCTTTCTTCATATTTTATTTTGCTTCACCTGCACGCTTTTCTCATCCCCCCCTCATTCAGGTATTTGTAATCTCTCCCTGTCTCTCTATTCAAGAATTTATGTTTGTAACTGAATTTAAGCGAATAATTTTTTTTTCTCGTTCTGTTTATAGCCCTCCTATATTCATTTTAAGGTAAAACCCTAAGTTTTCTGCTTGGTTGCAGAGAAAACATGAGAAAAATTAGAGATTGAGGATCATTGTACAATTAGAATTTGTTTTGTTCTTCTCAGTATCCAATCTTTTTTTTTGTGTGTGTATTGGTGTATCTTGAGGTTGTGTCACGTCTTAGGATTGTTTCCGTAATCTTTAATGTTTTTTTTTTGTTTAATTTTTAATCAGGATCGTGAAGCTGGTTTTGTGTCATCAAGTTGTTAATTTGAATTAAATTTGAGAAGAGCGAATTACTGGGAGATTGTGTGATGGGCTCGGATAAACAGACCACTGGTTTATTAGAAACCCTTAGAATGGAGAGGGTGAGGACTATTTGGACGCATACATATCCTTACCCGCACGAGCATTCGCGGCATGCAATCATTGCTGTTGTTGTGGGTTGTTTGTTTTTCATTTCTTCGGACAACATACACACTCTTATAGAAAAATTGGACAATAATGTTAAGTGGTGGTCTATGTATGCTTGCCTCCTTGGTTTCTTCTATTTCTTCTCGTCGCCATTTTTGGGGAAGACAATCAAACCTAGCTATTCAAATTTCAGTCGGTGGTAAGTGCTCTTGATCGCGGAACCTTTGTTCTTTGTTTTGTTGAAAAGTGCTTATCTAGTAGCTAAATAACCACAACAATTGAAATTCTGATAGTTTGTGAGCATTCACTTTACAGGTATATAGCTTGGATTGTAGTTGCAACTCTGTATCATCTTCCTAGTTTTCAGTCGATGGGAGTAGATATGAGGATGAATTTGTCATTATTTTTGACGATATATGTATCTTCAATTTTGTTTCTCCTTGTCTTCCACATCATTTTTATTGGCCTGTGGTACATTGGTCTTGTTTCTCGTGTTGCTGGAAGGAGGCCAGCGATCTTGACTGTTCTCCAAAACTGTGCAGTAAGTGTATTTGGTACTTTGTCCATATCATGCATGTCCTTTTGCCTTTTAATATAAGATCTGACCTTTGTTTTCATGTGATTAATTTTTCAAATAGGTTCTCAGTATAGCCTGCTGTGTGTTTTATAGCCACTGTGGTAACCTTGCCAATTTGAGAGATAGATCACATCAACGAAAGTATTCTAGTTGGTTTTCTTTTTGGAAGAAAGAAGAGAGAAGCACATGGCTTGCAAAATTCCTCCGTATGAATGAGTTAAAAGACCAGGTCTGCTCTTCCTGGTTTGCTCCAGTTGGGTCTGCTAGTGATTATCCACTTCTGTCCAAGTGGGTTATTTATGGGGAGGTAAGACTATATTCAATTTCTAACATTATACATCTTGAATGCATAATTTTCCAGCATTTATCCTTCTATTTGACACTGTTATCTTGTGTTTTGCAGTTAGGTTGCAATGGAAGTGGATGCGCTGGTTCATCTGATGAAATTTCTCCCTTATATTCACTGTGGGCTACATTCATAGGTCTTTACATTGCCAATTATGTAGTTGAAAGGTCAACAGGGTGAGTAATAATCTTCAGATTAACTTTATGATGCATTAATTATCATTTATTGGCATTGAGGGAAATTTTATTTTTCTTGATTGGTTTTTACATTGCCAATTATGTAGTGGTTTAACAGAGTGAGTGATGATCTTTAGATTAACTTTTGGATGCATGCTGTCTACTATTGGTGTGAGGAGGATTTTAATTTCTTGACTGGATGATGCTCCTTTTTGGTGGAGGCAATATGACATGTTCTCTTCATCCATGTACTGATTTATGTGTCGGTTTATGGCATATTATAAGAATTTCTTGAGTTGGTAGCTTCATTAGCGCTTTGTTTATCTTCCTCTCTTCAATGAGGTGTGGACAAGTCATCCTGATGAGTTTCTAATTATGCTACGAGTAGTTTTTGACTTAGGCGCTAACTGCTTCATTGAGGTTCATTGTATTGTCTTTATGGCATTTCAAATCTTGAATAGTCATTTGAAAACCTGCTTATCATAGGTCATAATGTTGGCCATTTGATAGTTGATTCTTCTCTTTTGGTATTCACAACACTATCCTGCTTTATTTTTTATTTTGTTGAGATTGCAGAGGAATCATAAACCAACAATGATTTCATGATTCCATTATGTCTCACTCATTTTAGTAGCCATCATTCAGTTACACATTTCTATTTTTGAGAATTATTGTCCCATTACATGAATGACTTGCATTTACTGTTTTCAGTATTGCCTCTTATGATGCCTAGTTTCTCTTCCAAACTCATGGTTTTCGCCTGACAGGTGGGCTCTTACTCACCCCTTGTCAGTTGAAGAGTATGAGAAGACAAAGAAGAAACAAATGAAGCCTGATTTTTTGGACATGGTCCCTTGGTACTCAGGGTATGTGTTTCCATCTACATATTTTTTCTTGCTTGATGGGTTGGGTAGTGGAGATGATTTGTAAGAGCCTTTTGAAATTCTTGTTCTCACTTTGTACTCGCTACATGTTTCAGAACATCTGCAGATCTGTTCAAGACAGCCTTTGACCTCTTGGTATCGGTAACTGTGTTTGTTGGCCGTTTTGACATGCGTATGATGCAGGTATAGTTCCACATTGAGCATTGTATCCATTGACATGTGTTTTGTTTCTGTACTTGTTGAGATGAACTGTTTCTTTTTCTCTGATGAAAACATAATTCCATTCATGGTATAGTGACATCTCTTCTTCCCTTTTCTGCATCATCAGGCAGCTATGAACAGGTCTCAAGATGGAGCGCAACAGGATTTTTTGTATGATCATTTTAGTGATAAGGAAGAGTTATGGTTTGACTTCATGGCTGATACCGGTGATGGTGGGAACTCATCTTATACAGTTGCAAGACTTCTTGCTCAGCCTTCTATTCAGGTCACTAGAGATGATTCTGTGCTTTCCCTACCGCGTGGAAACTTACTTCTTATAGGAGGGGATCTTGCGTAAGTTGAAATTGTTTCTTGTGTTGTTGATGTGGTTGCAAAAATATACAACCTAGCTCTGTGACAGAGTCCTTATTTTTGTTGGATGATTTTTTACTGTGATTTAATGGTCTTGAAAGTTGACGAGGTAAGTGTTTTATATTGATTCATAGGTGTGTTGTGATTTGAATCTCTTTAATGGTTCTGATCCACTCCACTTTAATGGTCCCGAATCCTGATTTGAGTTTCTGCTTCAAGGTTTCTGAATCTTTGGTTAACCAAATAATAATGAATATCCTAATTGTTGATTGACTCTTAAAGAGGTAAAAACATAATTTCAAGCCAAATGCTACTGATTATCTGAAGGATTTTTTTTATCCTGGTTTGAAACCTTCCTCTTTTTTTGTTGCAAGTAGTGTACCTTATATATAATCCTTTGATTGAACTGAAAAGCTGGGATTGTTCCAGCTTTAAGTTCTATAATTACCCCTAAGCCCGGGCTAAGTTGAGTCAAACTAGTAATATCCTACTTTATAAGCACATTAACTTTGATGACACTTAGGAATCAAACTTCAAGCTGCACTTTGCTTTGGGCTTCAATTCCTGGATTGTTTCCTTCATTTTATATCCAACACCCACTAATAAACCAGTTTCTCCTTGCCCGTGTCCACTTTGGTTGGCCATCAATGTTTAGCACTGTATGTTGTCAACAACTGTTTTAGGCATTTCATGGGCTGTGCATCCATTTGTACAGATTAGTTCATTAGATTCCTTTCATGTCAGGATGAACTTTATGGAATGTTGCACTAGATGTGTAGGTCATTCTGATGTCTAAATCTTGAAATGAACTTGTTGAAACAATGCTGTTAGAATCTGCAGGCTTGTTATGTACTTTGAAAATCTCTCAAAATATATCTTCCTCCATTTCTGTAGCATTGATGTTTAACTAAGTTGGTGTTTTTTCCCCAGAGCACCCTAATAATGATCCAGAGCTTATTGCTCATTCATAGTTGAGGCCATCAGAAGATAATATATGCCATTTAAGTATCTGCACTGTGCATGTATGCCTAGTTCCATGTGATCAGTAACTTGTTTATGCTCTTCATGACTGATACCTGTTCATTTGTTCAATTAATAATTTCATGTTTTCATTGTAGATATCCTAATCCATCCTCCTTCACATATGAGAGACGCTTCTTTTGTCCTTTCGAATATGCTTTGCAGCCTCCGCCTTGGTATAAACAAGATCATATAGCCGTAAACAAGCCCGAGCTGCCTGACGGAGTGACTGAACTGAAACAATATGATGGACCTCAGTGCTTTCTCATTCCTGGAAACCATGGTTGGTATTGTTTTCAGCATGAATTCTGTTACATATTTCTTTTTTCTGCAAGAAAGGCTCGTCTCACAAATAGTTGTTTTATGTTGTAATTACCCATAAACTGAATTGCCTCATCTTTCGTGGTAGACCCTAGCTTATTGAAAGGTTTGGTTTAATGGTTTGCTTTAAACTTTGCAGACTGGTTTGATGGACTCCATACTTTCATGAGGTACATATGTCACAAGAGCTGGTTGGGTGGGTGGTTTATGCCCCAGAAGAAGAGTTATTTTGCTCTGCAACTCCCGAAACGTTGGTGGGTGTTTGGTCTTGATCTAGCACTTCACAATGATATTGATGTGTACCAGTTCAAATTCTTTGCAGAACTGATACAGGAGAAGGTACTTTCTTCATTTCCTTTGTCCTCATTTTGATATGTTCTGCAGCTAAGATTTGACAAGTGCTGGAGTTATTCCCCTTGACCCTTGCATCCATTTTAACTTGCTTGATATATTAACTTTAATAGGCCAGTGGCATGGACTTAAACTGTGTCAAGTTCAAGCATTATGACACTTGGACAGAACTTTGGGCATGCCCGAGGTCACATTATATGACAAGCATATGTTTCAAAGTTAGCAACCTTCATATGCACTTTTGCTAGACAATTATTCATACGAGACATTATATCTCAATACTGAGGATGCTATCATGTGCAGGCTGTTTTACCCCTAGATTAGGAGATGAAATTCTGGCATAGCACTTGAAGTTCCATGTTACAATAGCACATATGCATTAAATGTGCATGCTCAAGTCCATTAAACACAGGGCTAAACGAATCTGGCAACTATTTGGCCTTGTGAACCGATTCACCCCTGGAAACTAGGGTATATCTTGATGAAAGACATTGGTGAGTTTGCAGCTGTTGATGGTGCGATATTCTCTGCAAAGGCTTATGGTTGCCCATTACATTTCTATAATAATCTTAATTTAAGAATGATAACCAGTAAAATTTAACCATCGCAGTATCTTGTGCCTACTTCTTGGGGGCTAGATGCTTGATTTGATCTTTCAAAATTTGCAACCCGGGTTGCCATTTTTCAGTTTCCCATTTTAAAACATCGCACCATTGTCATTGTCGTTATCATTATCATCTTCCTTGTACTTGAAGTGTTGTTTTGAGTATGTGGCTAATGAAAAAAAAATGCATGAAATACCTTTCCAGAGCCACTGACTAAGTGAATGTAATTGATTTCAATTCATCCTCTTCTTTCATTGTTCAGGGCATGATGATTGGTCTTACCATGTAGAATTTGATAGAGCTAGTTCTTTTTTATGTATTCACCTTCTTCTAGGCTAATTGTTTCTTTGTATTCCCCTTTCCTGACTATTTTAGGATCTTTAAATTTCCATCTGTGTTTCAGGTTGGAGACAATGACTCTGTGCTCCTTGTTACACACGAACCAAATTGGCTTCTTGATTGGTATTGGAATGATGTTTCTGGAAAGAATGTCTCACACTTGATATGTGATTATTTGAAAGGAAGGTGTAAGCTTCGAGTGGCTGGGGACTTGCATCATTATATGCGACATTCATTTGTTCCATCTGATGGGCCAGTCCATGTACAACATCTTCTTGTAAATGGTTGTGGTGGTGCCTTTTTACATCCCACCCATGTCTTTAGCAATTTCAAAAAATTGTATGGAACTTCATATGAAACCAAGGCTGCTTATCCTTCGTTGGAAGATTCAAGCAGGGTAAGTTTTGAATTTTTCATATGTATTTTCTAATATTTTTCTTTCCTCTATGGTCATGTATTGCTGTAATTTCCTTTTTGTTTTTGGTTGCTATAGCTCAATCATTTTTTTTTTGCAGATTGCATTGGGTAATATTTTGAAGTTTCGAAAGAAGAACTGGCAATTTGATATCATTGGTGGCTTTATATACTTTGTGTTGAGTTTTTCTATGTTTCCACAGGTATGTATCTGTTTAGTCCTTTCTGTTAGTCAGATTCATGCTAGTTTCCCTGACTTCTGGTGTGTTTTGATTGCAATGGCCTGTCAATTAAGACATGGTATTCTGACTTTTCAGATCCATGCTAATAGCTGAAGTATAGCATTTGGATCCCGTTTCCCTGATAATTACAATGCCTATCATTCTCGTTTTCTTTTTGCTTGAAATAGCTTGCACCCCTGCCACTGTTATGAGATTGTTGTTGCTAACTTTATGTTACACCTGCTACCTAGATAGATAAAGCATTGTAATTTTTACCACGAGACTCTTGCACTGCATTGCTGATGGTTGGCTGATTTTCCTCTTCATTTTTAGTGTAAGCTTGACCACATTTTGCAAGACAATACGTTTTCTGGCCACTTGTGGGGTTTCTTTGGCACTGTGTGGAATGTTTTTATGCACGTGCTGGAGCATTCTTATGTATCCATGGCTGGTGCTACTCTTTTGCTAATTTTGGCGATTGCATTTGTCCCAACCAAAGTTTCTCGAAAGAAACGGGCAGTTATTGGAATTCTCCATGTTTCTTCGCACCTGGCAGCGGCTCTAATTCTAATGTTGCTTTTGGAACTGGGCATTGAGACATGTATCAGGCATAAACTGCTAGCAACTTCAGGCAAGTTATGCTTTATGTTACTTTGGTGAATAGTTCAAATTTTCCTTTTTACATCGCAGGAACATTCAGTTTTTGTGGCTCCAATAGTTGTTTGTTTAGGTGGTCATTGAGTAAGAGGTGCTAGTTATGACTTTTTCAGGCTATCACACTTTATACGAGTGGTACCGATATGTGGAGAGTGAACACTTTCCAGATCCTACTGGCCTTCGTTCTCGTATTGAACAATGGACCTTTGGCCTTTATCCAGCATGCATCAAGTATCTCATGTCTGCCTTCGATGTTCCTGAGGTAAGAAAAAAAGTTTTTAATTGCACTGAAATATGCTGCTGTTGTGTATATTCATAAGAGCGATGTTATCAGGTCATGGCTGTCTCACGGAGTAATATTTGCAAAAATGGGATGGAGTCTCTGTCAAGAGGGGGAGCAATCATTTATTATGCTTCCGTGTTTATCTACTTCTGGGTCTTCTCAACACCTGTTGTTTCTTTGGTTTTTGGAAGTTATCTATACATCTGCATTAACTGGCTTCACATGCACTTTGATGAAGCCTTTTCCTCTCTCCGAATTGCAAACTACAAGGCACTCACAAGATTCCATATCAACAAAGATGGCGATCTTGAGGTTTTCACCCTTGCAGTTGACAAGGTAAGAAATTAATTCTATTTTGAAGATCCCAGCAGTGATTCTCCTGTCATGTTATTACCTTGACATGATGGCATTTTGCTAATTATCGTTGACTGTAGCTTTGTGCACGTGTGTGCATGCACATGTTTTCCTGTGCATGCTTGTGTTCAGTAAAGGGCACCTTAAAACTTCAGAAACTCAGTTTGGTTGGCTGTTTTGTAGTTTAACCTTCATATTTTTTTATCTGTTGTCGGGTAACACTCATCATAGCACACACTTTTAGAACTGATGATTATTTGATTAAATGTGCAGGTCCCAAAGGAATGGAAGGTGGATCCTCATTGGGAGGCAGAGCCAAAGCAACCACAGCAACTGAGCCACCATCGAAAGTTCCCTAGCAAATGGAGTGCAGCTGCTGCTCAGCAAGAGCCACTGAATACTGTTAAAATCGTTGACCACTTTGTTGTTAAGACAAATAGATAAACTAGACCTTGGAACAAGTAATGGATCAGTAATTCATTGATCTATCTTCTCAAATATGTAGCGTTGCTGTAATCTCATTATCTAGGAAGCAATAGGGAAAAAAAAAGCATTAGAAATAGAAAAGACAGTTCGGGAATTTATCTTGATTTTTAACTTCCTACTTCCAATCAACCTCAAGTTCCCCATAACAAGGGTCGTGCCAGTTCTCCTATTTTATTTGAATTTGGTACAACCCATTTGTATATATTGTTGAAGGAGGAGACAGAGATGATGAGGAAGCAATTCATATGGATTAGGATGATTACACCTTGGGGCTTCGAATTAGATGGAGCAGAAATGTAATTTATTCTCTGCAGAGGGCATATTAAGACACTAATTCCTGTTGATGAACTATGAATATATGTAATTATTCTGCTCTTGTGTTGGCTTTCCTCTGGGTGAATTCTTTGCTCGCCCTTGGTCAGCTGTAAATTTGTTGTCGTATCATACTTTATTTCGAAAAACTAATTCTATGACACTGTTTTAGTTTCAGTAGAGCTTCATCTTTGGTCAGGTAACGAGTTGCGAAATCAACCTGGATATCGAAGCCAGATTCCCCAAGCTTGTGGAGATCATTCTGTCTAACAAAATAGAGTAAGTGCAAGTATTTGCTCACATATTTCAGGCAGCTTACATTTGTTCATATATATAGCAACGGACGCTTCCGAGTGCTTGATTTTTTTTTCTTTTTATACATTTGAACAAAAATAATCCAAGAAGGAATACAATATCCTCCCAAGCTTTCCTACAACTCGTACACATCCGTGAGTTAATGGATGCTGGCATTATTATTATCTATACGAATAAATGGAATCAAAGTAATAGTCCAAAGCATGAGCTCAACTTCTACTCATTAATGGCGGAAAGAAGGTAACAGAGAGGGATAAAATAGGGAAGGAAAGGGTGTCATCTGTTTCTTGCTGCAAAAACTGATATATGTACATCTTTCTCAGTAGTGTCGACACCTATCTTTGATAGTCCAAATTAAGGAAGCTCTCATATCGGGTCCCTTCCAATACCTTTTGGATCTCATCCCAGTTCTGCACTTGCTTTGATAAATGCCCGCTGTGTATCTTAACCTGACGGCTTGTAAGATCTCTGTATGGCAACCTCAAGAAGTCTTGAACTTCTTTCAGTTTCTGCACAAGAATTTGCAGCAATATTGTTACTGATATTGAACAAGTGTTAGTGATCTGCAGGGAAAGTTCTGATGGAAATATACAACAGCAAAAATGCCTTACTGTGCGGTTTCCGACGACATCTTCGTAGTAAACAACGATATGGCGAGTGCTCTTGAAATAATCTATGGCCCTGGTAGCCCTATTGTCCACATGCTTCAGTTCAGCTATCAGCGTCGTGGCATTTATTTTTGGCTTGTATTTTGCAAGAACTTTGGCCTGTAATGCACATGAACTTCAGGACTTTTTCTCAAGACAAAAAAATTGAGAGAGAGAGAGAGAGGGACCTCTACTGATGAGTGGACATGAGATTTGTGGGTTCCATTCAATGGCTTGTTGCTTTTGTCGTAGGAATTTGCAAGTACAGAGATCATTCTGCGGAGCAAATTCCTTCTGAAGAGGAATATTGCGTGAACTCCATTCTGCTTGAAGTACTCTGCTATACCTTCGTGATGTTCCATCACGCCCTGCAAAATGCATAATCATCATGTGCAATTTTGAGTAAGATCTACAAAGACTAAATTACAGGGTCTTCGGAAGAGAAATTATAGCCCTTTTAAGGCTTTCCCTGGCATTTATAAATTGACACAAGCCACACGACCAACTCCTTCCTTCCACGATCAATGCCGGATGACCCCAACAATCCCCCTCAAATCGAGGAACATTTGATTTAAAACTAGGAAAACCCGGGAGTAAAATTAGAAAGCCACTGACCTGATTAAGCATCCATTTGAACCCAACAGCAGCATTGCACTCATTCTTGGAAGCACTGCTGAGCCAATCAAGATTGTAAACTCTATCCAAAGTCTGTGTAATTGCAGAAACACTTGCCCTTCTTTCTCTCTTCCCGAAAGATTTCTCCATTCGAGCTGACATTAATATGACTATTTAACAGTGTCTCGAACCACCCGCTTCCAGATCTCTGCATGGAGAATATGGCAAAATATCTTACTGGGATTGCAGGCACATTCCTCCCTGCGTATCCATCAAAGGGTAATTATTTTCACACCAGCACATGAACAAACCGAGATAGACATCAAATTCAATAACTATCGACTCACCTGCTAAACGTTTCCGGCTTGGGGTAATGCACAAAGGGCTTTTCCCATTCTTCAATATCTGAAGAATTACATGGCTGGTCAAATATTCTGATGTTGAGGAACTTGGCTGTCGTGTGTGGACTTATCTGCTTTAAACATATCGAGCAAATATAAACTCCACAAACCATAGCAAATGCCACGACCACCAGTCTCAATAACAATGGAGATTTCTTAGGACCCTTTGTAACCAATGCATCCTGACATTAAAAACACCCCAGATGTTAACACAAATGAATTGGTAATGGAAACACAAAACTCAGAACAGGAAAATAGAGAGCAATCTGTAGAGATCGAAGGATCATACTGTAGTTTCCATCCCCATTAAAAGAAAGGAGATAAGAAATATGGAAGGGCTTCGGTTTTATTCTGTTGGGTCATTTAGAGAAAAATAAGGCTATGGAAATGGTCAGAGTACAGACATTTGAGAGAGAAAAAAGGATGCTAAAAGAAAACAAACAAACTCGCCCTATCCTTACACGTAGTAACTCAAAACACACTCACAAACACAAACACCTCTACGCGTTGAAGAGCCAGGAAGATTCTATTCTAATTTCTAAAACGCAGTGGAAGTGAACCCCACAACACCTCTCTGCCTATATCATCTCTCACATGACCACCGCCGATACCTTCCAAAAACAATTACTACATATTCCTAGTTAGAAATAAGAAAATGGTAACATTAATAATTAGATAATCTATGTAATGAGAATTTCAAGGAGAGACGGCTTAAAATACAGAGCGAATACGCACTGAATTATTTACTTAAATCCCCGTATTTATATATAAAAAAGGTTAATCCTCTAACACCACCACCACCACCACCACCACCACCACCACCACCACCAACAACAACAACAACAACAATCTCTCTAGATCTCTGCCTCTAAAATTAAGAAGAATCAAAATGTGTATTCAATACGACAAGCTACAAGGTTCTTTCTCACTTCTGTCTTTTTCTTGCACTCTTTCTTGTCTATTTCACTAACCCTTCTAGCTCTAGCACTGCAAGAACCACTATTTTATATACATGTTCAAGCTCAGTAATCATGCATGCAAAAATGCAATCTCACTCAAATCTCTCAAACATGTACAGTAATAATAATACCAATATTTGTGAAAACAGTGTTCATTGAGATACAGAGGTGGTGGTCAAACCAAGATGTTGAAGAAGAGAAGAGGGTTCGATCGGTTTATTCATCTGAGAGAGACCGAGACTATGTGCAGGGTTCACGAGGGGATACGACAAGATACCCGCTTGTCTCTCTAGCTAGCGCACTCATGGAACAGAAAGAAGAAGAAAACACGATGATCAAAAGCAAGTGGTAGCTAGTTGAACAGACCTTGTTGAAGAAACACAAATCTTCAGTCATCCTTCAGGAGGAGGAGGAGGAGGAGGAGGAAGAGGAAAGAAAGGCAAGAAACATAGCATTCATTCAATTATCCATCTGTGAACTTATAAATTGACTATTCAATTTGTGGTTCAGGATTAGAGCCAGTTTTCTCTTGTAATACCTTTCAATACATTCATGCAACAACAACGGTCAATGTAGGAGCTTCATTTTTCAAACCTGAAACTCTTATAAGGTTCTAAAATCATGCGTGGTACCTCTACCCTTTTTTCTAATATTTGTTTTTGGCTCAAATCAGCTTCTACGCGTTGCAGTAAGATCTTATTTATTTATTTTGAACCCCTTCTTCTTAGCATAGTTATCAAATCTGTCCCAACTAGACATGTTAATTTAAAAAACTCGTAACTCGAAATCTAACCCCAGTCAGGCCTTAAGTTAAATTACAAAAGACATTGACATATAGTGATTTATTAAGAATCTTTAAGAAACAATTCAAAATTGATTTGGTTAACTTCAAGAAAAAAATATTTGAATAAAAATAATGAATTTTGATTGACCTAGTGACTTGCTAATTACTCGAGTTTCTTTCTAGGTGAATTCATGAACCTGGTAGGACAACTATGCTTCTAAGTACTGAGATGCTGATTAAATAGTCAGTATATCGTGTTATGATATGATTGGATGGAGGACTCACTTGAGCTGGTTTGAAGTATAGAGTTTGGTTTCACAAAATGTGAAAAGTAGGGGGACTATTTATGATCTTAAGCCATAAAGTAAGGACTCTTTTGGCTCTGTCTTTTCAACGAAAAAGAAAACGCGTCTGGGAGGCTTCTTTGAAAGTACGGACATCATGCCGAGCATTTCACCGTCATTGCCTTCCCTCACAGAGCTGAGTTTTCATTATTATATTGCATCCTCGGTGGCCGCTAACCGTACGTCCATCCCAGTATTTGTCAATGTATAGCATAGAAATATAGTTTGATTTTTTTTTAAAAATAATATATATATATATATATATATATATTAAAAAATAACTTATTCAACCCAGCTTTTCTGGGGAAATAATCTATTTTGATATTACTGTACCTTTTATGGATTTTAGCTATTTATTATTATGATTTACTTTCCAAATCACTAATATCACTGCCCGTTACTTTCCAAATTACTAATATCATTTACTATCCATTAGTTCATTCAGTTACAAGAGCTTAAAATTAAAAGATTTGCTTTTTTTATGATTTTAGGTTTGAGTTATGTGGTTATTAATATGATGATCATTTAAAATTTACACGATTTAAAATCATGTTAAATTAGTTGAGATACACATAAACTAATCTGATACTCATATTATTAAAAAAAAAGTAAATTATAAAATAAACTTAGAATATTTATTCACTCATAAAATAACCCTTCAATAATTGCTAGCTGTTAACATATTGATAATTCTGATCAGTTCATAATTTCTTTTCAGTGGAAATCGACCTTTTTTTGTTGTTTTATGATTATCAATGAAGCTTGTACTTTTTTCTCCACGGCACTGCCGTCCCGAAGTAGATTCCTTGCCACGTGGCCCCAACTCCTTAAGAACTCTCAACATTGTCAAACAAGGAGCAACAGTTGTCAAAGGAGATCTAAATAATTATAAAATTCATGTCCTCCGCTCATCATCTACGTGCACCTGCACCCCACGATCCAGTGTTCGTACCTGTCACCCTCGGTTCGGTCGGTGGTTTGACGTGGATGTACCAACCTGGAATGGTCAAACCGTGATCTTATAAACCATCTAGAAATTTAAAGTCGAGCAGATCAAACTCCAACGATTTTGGTGAGACTTATCAATGATTTTTCTAGTTTTTTTTACACGTTTTTTTTTTAATATGGAATCTAAAAAATATTGTTTCATTAAATAAAATCTAATAAATTTAGGTTAACTTGTTACCTAGAAGCTGATTTCTCAATCAATTATCATGTATGAATCCAAGTATTATAATTATAAAAATATCTTTGAAAAAAACTTGACATGACATATTACAAAACAAATAAAGCCCGTGGGATTTTACACTGTGGACTGAGAGTGTATTCACTGTGGATTGCGACAGTGTGCGTGCGTTTTTGCCCTTCATCAGCCGGCGTGTGTGCATTTTTTGGTGGGGGTGTTTTCGGATTTTTCCTTTTTTTTTAATTAGCCGCAATGTGCACAGTGTATTAACGATTTTACCCCCTAAAACGACAAAATATTACACAATCGCCAGGGGCGCGCTCGGTTTTTCCCAAATTTTTTATTACGCAGTCTGTTGACGAATTGACCCTACGATAGCGACAAAATTATGCACGCAGTGATCGGGGCTCCAGTCGTCCTTTCCCGCCGGTATTTAAGTAAATACCGATGGCGGAAGAGTCTATTCGGTCATTGACCGTGGGGATACCGTGGCTGGCGTCGTCCGGCAGCGCCAATGGGCTCAACGCCAACGCGCTATGGCAGCGGAGCGTGCGGCTCCATGCGGTGGTCAAAAATTCCGTTCAGCCCGGTGCATACGGTCGCACGCTTTCGGTCCTCTATCGCTCGTCGCTGGCGGTATCGTCCCTCCATGTCAGGGTAAACGGAGGGGTTCGGTTTTGTCGCCGGTGCACCTTTTCTCTCTCCTGCTGGCCCAATGTCAGGTCCGATCCCTCATGTATATAAGAAGTTAATTTCGGTCCCTGAGGTTTGGATTTCGATTTTATGCCTGATTTCGTTAATTCAAAGTTTGATTGTTTTCAATTGTGCCTTTCAATTAAAACTAATTATATAAAGCATTTTTCATTTCGGTCCCTTAACTTTTGATTTTCGATTTCTTTTTGGTTCCTGAAATTTGTTCGGTCCGGATGTTTGAATTTCTTTAATTTGGTCCTCCAATTAAAATTGTTAATATAAACAACTTTTCATATCAGTCCCCCTTCTTCTAATTTTTGCAATTTTGTCCTCTGATTTCAATTGACAATAAATGTAATTTGCATTTCAGCCCTTTGACTTTTAATTTTTTAATTTAATCCCTTTATATTTGATTTTCATTTCAGCCCTTACACTTTTATTTTTTTAATCCCTACTTTTGTCCATGTATATATAAGTGTATTTAACACAATAATAATAATAATAATAATAATAATAATAATAATAATAATAATAATAATAATAATAATAATAATAATAATAATAATAATGATTTAATTATTTTTCATTCTTACTCTTTTGTTATTTTTTTTCCCTCCCGATAATTTTATAATTTTTTTTTCTTGCCGGTAATAGCAATGATAATTTTTTTTTTTTTATCTTTTGTTCAAATTTCTTGGATATTTTTAGTCTTTCATTTATTTATGTTTCTTTCATTATTAACATAATAATAATAATAATAATAATAATAATAATAATAATAATAGTGATTATTATTAATATTATAATAATAGTGATTATGTATTCTATTATTATAATAATAGTGATTATTTATTAAGACTCCGATGTTGCTATTGTGATAATATTTTAAATTAATATTGCTTCCTTTTTCCTTTTTTTTTCTCTTTCTATTAATTGATTTTTATAATTTTATTATCTGCACAATAATGATTTCAGGTAATTTGTTTTTTTCCTTATTCAAATATTTTGCTCTTTTTTCTAATGTTAGTGCACGCTCTTTTGTGATCGTTTATGACGTAATACCTATATTCTAAAAAATGTAATCTATGCTTACGTGACAAACTCAACTCAAAATTTTAAACATGTTATCTTTTAATCTATACTTTTTATTTACTTATATCATATAAATTTATCGTTGTAGATTTAATTATGTTAAATCATATACAAAAAAATACCCGCGGCAACGCGTGGGCAATTAGCTAGTATATATATATAAGAGCTCACTCGTTTTAATTATTAATCATTTAGGTTAATTTATATTTTTTCTTTAATTTGTGTTTTGTTTGATACTGTATTTCAAAAATATTTTTTTTTAAATTTTTTTTTTAAATTATTTTTTTGATCATTTTCATGTGCTCATATTAAAATATTTTAAAAAAAAACATTTTTTTAATATAATTTTAAATGATTTTTAAAAAAAAACACGAACAATCACTTAGTTTATCACCTACTTACATGTCATCCATTATAGCCGCGGCTACTTTCATCATCATCCACCAACCCATGAATCTCTTGACCCGGTTGAAGAGCTTAAAAAATTATAAAAAAAGTGCTTTCAATCCGTGAAACATGCGGGTATCAAGAAATTTGTTAAGGTAAAGATCACCACATACGAAGAGGATTGTTTTAATAAAATCGACAAGAGTTCTTGACCTCAAAACTTTGACTTAAACAAACAATAACATCAAAAAGTTAAGTCAAGAGTCGTTTGTCAAATGTTGCAAAGATTATCAGTAAAAGAAAGTTAATCACCCTTAACTGCGAAGGAAGGTGCAAATAATATCGAAGGCATCCGACTTGAGGTCTAGATAATCCCTCGGAAATGATGGCAGAGTTTTCTAGAACTGGCTCAACCCGAGCATACGTGAAGGCCTCGATCATAACACCAGCGTGCCCCAATTGGGATAGGCTGATTGATAAAATTGGCATCTCTCTGGCTGTCAACTTTTTTTTTTTTTTTTTATGGAGCTTTAATAACGGATAGCAATATTTTGACCTAGAATTCCGCATACTTGTTAACCCAGCTCAAGACAAATTAATCTTCAGTTATTTTGGCTCAAGATGTTACTCGATAAAACGTTTACAGATTGACTCGGCCAAATTTTAGTGATTCAATATTTCAATTGTCTTCGCAAACCTTATTCAGGTCAATACTAAATAATATATATTTTTTATTACAATTATAATAATTGAATGATCCAAATAATTCACACCTTTTTCTACTTTCCAAACCAGAATTATAATTTCTCTACAAAAAATTCCCAAAATAAACAAAGGAATTAAATTTACTTTCGTTTTGCCTATCGAGGGATTTTTCGGCGAGAAACTATCATTAAAAAGTAATTCGATCGACTCGACCATCATCAGGCTTGGGCTTACTAGGATTTCTACAATGAGGGCAGGCAACCCCAATCTACTAGCAAGATTTCGTTTTTTTTTCAAGCAAGGAAAAAAACATTATTTGTTTGTTTGATGGAAAACACTTTCCTGAGGTTCTTTTTATGACAAACAAAGCTTTGTCATTTGTATGGCTATCTAAGACTGTCAAATTAATAATAAAAAAAAGAGCACTAAAAACTTGCTAAATATTTTAAAAAACCAGAGCTGGCAAGGGGAGTAGAATGAACATACATGTGTAGTAGAAATCAAGCAAATGTCAAGCAATCCTCAAAAGTGAATGCCCATGTAAATCGAAATAAATTAAATTTACAATTTTTGTAAAATTTTAAGAATCAAACCTCTTAAATAAATAAAAAAAAAGACAAGAAAAAAAAAGAAGGAAATCTAGGAGAGCAAATGAAATTAGATACCCCTGTAGCCGTAAACTATTGAAAAAAATTAATAATAATTAAAAGAAATCATATTTTCATACAGTATCTTAACAATGAAGATCAATATATCCAATTTAATTGAATATATATCTTTATTCTTTTATTCATTGTTTTCCAAACGCAGTGCTTTTATTTGTACAAGGATATAATAGGTGATTTGAAAGCAAAATGGATAACAAATCCAACATAAATTAATTTATTGGGATATTTCAGCAATCCAATATAAAATACAATATCTTAACATTGAAAAAATAAATGTTATACTTATTAACTCAAAAAAAAACTTTTAATATTAGATTTGTGAAAAAAATTACTATTCTAGCTGTATATATGAAAATGCAAGAAAAAAATTAATAATTTTAATGTTCACATTATTTTTTAAAAGTGCTTGTGTCTATATATATATAAATGTATTGTTAAACAGGGAAAAGCTTCTTTCTATAGGATGCAAAAGATCCTATTAGGTAAAAGAAAACTGGCAGTAGCAGATAGAAAAGTGCAAGACTGCACGATAAGCAAGTGAATTGTGAGGACCGATGAGAACATGGCAATTCTAAAAGCAGAGACATGAACAATGGTGGTAAGAGCCTATTAAAGTATTGAACATCTACTAAAAGAAAAAAAATGGTCTTACCAAGAAACCTGATTCCAGAATGCCTAAACTGATGAGGATCAAATAGAGCTGTCGAGACATGCAAGAGATGCAAACCAAACTGCCGCACAAGACACGCAATAACAAGAATATCAAACAAATATCAACAAGTTGCTAAAATCCATCCTCCTATTGCTTAATTGTAACACACACACTATAATTTTAACCTCCAGAAGCTCACATGCACTTGAAGTACTACTATAACAGATTCGACTCTACGAAATCGTAACCATCAGCGCCTTTTCCCAAAACAGCTTACCATGGGTTGAAAGCGAAGCCTTAAAGAGAACAATCCGCCACTATCCGTAGAGTATAAATACTCCATGAAAACGTTGCTATTCATGCTGTGTGTCCTTTTGATAAAACAATTCCATCATAAGCAAATACTAATACTGCTGCATGTGCAGAAAACAAAGTTTCTCCCTTTACTAAATGACGTGAATCTTGTTTTGTAAGTTGACCACCTTAGGGATGAAAATTGAGTTGGTCCACAACAGAAACAATGCTATTTGGAAACCATAAGAAAACACGGGCATTCTTTACAACTGTTGAGAATCAAAGATAGGTGGAGACAAAACATGAAATTCAGATTAAACTACACAAAACAGAAATTCAAATCTAGAAAAATAAAAACAAGATAGTAGGTGTCATGGTTTCAGACATGCCAGTTCAGGGATGATCATTTAATATTAAACCATGATTTAGATGATGGAATAAGTTTTCACATTTCAAAATTAAATGAATAGGTGGAATGAACTGATTCAAAGGCAGTTATACCAGAAGCACACAAGCAATTATGAGGAAAAGGGAAGCATCAGATTAATCAAGAAGAAGAATGAAAAAAAAGGCACCTCCTTACCACAAAAAAGCCTCAAAGTTGCATTACAAGATGATCAGCCGGACTATCTGCCCCAGATATCTGAATGACTTTGCTGCTTCCTTTAAGCATTTATTTTTCTCATCTCGTGTCCAGTGCTGTATTCATAGCATTACAAACAACCAGTGGATAGGTATCAAGAAATGTCAAAGAAAAGCAAATGAAATTCAATGGATGCTTGGTGATGATCTCAAGTTATTAACCTCTCCAAGCATGTTGAGCTTCTCACGCACACCCTTCAACAATTCCTGGGCGTCCCCACCCCATCTGTAGAACTCCAGCTCTCTTCCTTGCAGTAGCTTGTCAGAAACCTGAAAAATGTAAATCAAAACAACAAGATTAATGATTGATTTAATTTGCGGAAAACAACTAAAGATGGTCCCAGGTTTTAGTCGGGCCCTTTTTCTTTAGCTCATCCATAGAATAGAACTGATTCTGTTTCAACAACACCAGCTAAAAGATGGCACAAGGTTTAAGTGGAACTTTTTTTCACTTCATCACACGAAAGAAAGAGCTAACTTGACTTGGAAAGAAAGTCTACGATACAATCACAATTGTCAGCCATCATATCCTACTTAGTTCAAGAATTTTAGAATTTGCACAGAAGATGACCTTGTTACGAGGGCATAGATTAACCATACTTCAAAGCAATTCCATGGTTACAAAGATCAATATGGTATTTGAAAGGTTAATAGGCCTGAATGTAGAAATTGTTATATAAACAAATACACACCTTTCTAGATATCACCTGACCTCCTGCTATATGTGAGAAATATATATTGTAGAAATGGGAAAGGAACAGCGGGGCATTATCCTCTGCAAGCTCCTCCAAATACTTGACATAAGAAGTTCCTGGAGTACTAGGTTCAGGTATCTCTATATTCCGTTGACTAAACCACTCGAGGTCCTTTGCAAGACCCTCCGATCTTTCCAACCCAGTTTTTCTAAAATAGGCATCTGCAATCGAAAAAACAAATCTTAGTAAATATACTTTCAAAATCTCCCACAAGAGTTTTGTTGGATTCTCTAAGAAATTTGGCCACAAGAAGAAGAACTTACAAGAAACATCATCAGATTTATCAACAATCCGCTCAAGAGTGTCGAAAACAAGCTTGCTGTCAACTAGATACTTAACAAACCCTTCCATACTGGGAATCCAAATATCACTATCACTATCACTCTCACTATCGTCATTTCCTTCTTCTTCTTCTTTCTCAGATACGCTATCGTTTTCTGAATATTGGCTGCTATCATCGTTATCACCATCATCACTGTTAACAGTCTTGTGGGTGTGTTTGCCTTTGATATTACGGAGCTTCATGGCAACAAATCTCATCTCTTCAGTAATCCCTTTGTTCTCTCCTGGATATGGCTTCCTATACCTTTTTCTCTTCTTCATCACGGGCGGACCCACACTTGGTGTTGCTGTTGTTGGTAAACAAGAATTTGAATTGGAGCAACAAGTTATTATCTTGTGGTTCTTGTATTTTGTTGGGTTTGGGAACTTTAGCTGAGAAGGAAATAGTAATGAAACACAAGATGAAGAATGTACAAGAGGCTCCATTGATGGTGGTTTACACGACGCTGACAAGGATAGCAAGGCCATGGTTAAACCTCCCAACCTCCCCTCCCCCTCCTCCTCCTAGTAGTGATAAAACGATGATGAGGTCAATCGGTTGCTTAGTGGGCTAAAGCCCACATATACATATACTCAGCCCATTTTACCCAATGGGCTTCGACTTTTTTCCTCTAACTGATACGGGCTAGTAATAACTCCAACCCGGCACAGGAGGGTGAATCTAACTTGACCTAATTTATTTATTTCAAGATAAAAAATAACATCATTTTTTAATTTTTATTATTCAAACAAAAGGTGATGAATTTTCTACCAGGTCAATGAAGATGTAATGTAATGTTTGAAGGTGTATTAGTGATTATTATTAAATAATAGTTTTTATTTTTTTCAAAATTATTTTGACATCAATATGTTAAAATAATCCAAACACACTAAAAAATATATTTTAAACAATTTTTTTTAAAAGAAAAAATCACAAAACACGCCCCTTGATCAATCCATTTGCGGTTTCATAACATGCTGCTAACTTTGCTAAAAAAAACATATACTCATATTTTTTTATATGGATACTATTTTATACAAGAAATTATTCAATACTGCTCGGTGCTACATTCCCATAAAAATAGGATTGATGAATAATTTTTACAGTGGATTTCTTGAACACATAAAAGAGAGCAGGACAACTCCAAATATGTAATAATTTATATATTAATACATACCTTGGAACATCAAAATATGTAAGAAATCAGACATGAAGGGCCATAAAAGTATCAATTTCTCAGAATATTTCTCTTCTTCCTCTCAAAAGTATTTACATACACCATGATTCAGTGCATGGTTTATTTACAGATGCATGGATAGTTTATGTACAGATGAATAGGGAAGACATGATATACAAAATTGATGTACAATTCATTAAAAAAAATGGGAGTTGAAAATTACAAGTAAGAACAACTTCCTTGCTATGTGTGATGATGGTTTGAGAACAAATTTAACCTCTGCAAGCTTCATCTTATCCGGTGTACAGGCTATTTAAGTTAGAATTCGGATCCCAGCCCGACAAGGTCTGTTCAAGCTCAAGATTTGTTTCCCACAGCTTAAGGGTTCGAGATTTAATGTAGCTACTGGCAACAATTTTACGGTGAAACATCTCTTCCTGAATAATGGGCTATCAGCTTCTGTAAAAAATTTAATGTCTCGGTATACGAAGGATCGGTGCGGCACTCTGGCTTGCATGAATTTATATGATCGGTCGAGTCTAGAACCTGTTTCGGTATATTGGAAAAAGAGTCAAATGCAATGTTCTACAGGAATGCAATTCGTATAACATGTACACATCATGCTATAGTCTCTGAGAAAGCTCGGGTCAAAAAACTTTAAGAAACAAAAAATAGGAACACTCTGAGGAGCATGGAAGCATTTAAGCCTCCAAGCATGTCGTCAGAAAA